>WPIO01000034.1:2450000-2790000 GCA_009760855.2 Cristatella mucedo
TGCAACCACGCACGTAAGGCTACGAGTACCCAAGGCTCGAGCGGAGCTGGATAGCTCGCTCGTTGTTGAGACTTGTATATCCCACAGTCCCCGTGTAGCCTGTACGTGACCCCCCCCCCGTGTGTTGGCGTCTTTCGGCAGAAGCTCTCGACTGTTTTGTACGTCTGCTCCGTCGATCCCAGGATACTCAGCTAGCCCGGTCTTGCACGGTGCATGCTTGTACTGGTGGGATGGAGGCCGGCGATGGTGTGGCGGTGGAAGCCAACTGACCAACTAATACGTTTGTTCACTCTTGCTGCATCGTCTTGCGCCCCTATAGTGTACTTTGCTTAGGACCCTCCCTGTAGACTTGTTTAGTTCCCCTGTTGTTGTTGGCGCATGCGTTATGATAAGGAGGTTTAACCTGCCGGCCGCTCGTCTTACCCTAGCTCAGCGGCATGGCGAGACCAGCAGCGTGGCCGGAGTATGGCGGTTTGGCCGGGAACTAGCCTTTGATCCCGGGAACTCGGCTACACATACAGTACATACAAACAGACCCCTTGTATCGCTGCTGACGTGACATCTGCTAACGACAGCACATTCCTAGAAGCATCAAAACACTTGGCTGTACTAAAACGTTTGGAAAGCTATTCCGACCAGATTATGACAGCCCAGGAGATCATCAATACCTGAATTAAAACATGTAGGAACCGGATATGTGATATGTAATATTGGTCAGGTGAGCTTTGTTTCAGAGAGCTATACGCTATGGCTGGTGATGCTCACTTGAGCCTTTCGGTAGCTTTGAGATGAACTGCTCTATGCTATGGTTGTGGACTTGTTATATTAATGCAGCAGGAGCAGCAGCTGGGTAAGAACTGATAAGAGTATGCAGCAAGGGCTAAATCAGCATCGCTACACAGTAGCCGAACAAGTATTGTAATGCAGCCTATCTCCGGCAGTAACTCCACAAAGCCACAAGGCCTGCAGATGTATAAGTGAATGTTAGGCCAGAGAGTTTTCAAGTTTTCAAGCTCAAAGCCTAAGTGGCTTTCGATGCAAACTCGGTAGCCAACTAATTTCATTTAAGCCACCGAAAAGCTCTAGCACGGCCGGCGACAGAGAGAGAGAGAGAGAGAGAGAGAGAGAGAGAGAGAGAGAGAGAGAGGAGAGGAGAGAGGAGGGAGGGAGGGAGGGAGAGAGAGAGAGAGAGAGAGAGAGAGAGAGAGAGAGAGAGAGAGAGAGAGAGAGAGAGAGAGAGAGAGAGGGCTGAGACACGTGGTAGGATGTAAGGGACCAAGGCACACCACGATACTGCACCTGTTTAGCCGTGTTTGTGACCTCGGTAGCTGCCGGTCCAGGCCACAGGCCGACACAAGTCACGTTGATTTCCTTCAGCTCGATAGCGCAGTCGGCGGTCATTCGATCGAGCTGCAACGATTTGCCATCACCACGATTACGGTGAGGTGAGCTCCCGGTGCGCCGCTTGCCACACGTTGCCTCACGCTGTAAACTGCAGCTGCAGGGTGCCGCGGGACGTGGAAAGCAGTAGCCAGCGCCGCATAGTTGGTTAAGCCACCTGAGCCGCAGCCCCCAGGCGCGCAGTGATAGCGAGCTGCAGCTGAGGGCCTGGCGGCATAGAGCTGTCCACGAGCTGCATACGGCCGTTCAGGAGTAGGCGATTCCTTGCGACGGTGAGCTCGAAGCAGCGCTCGAAGTATCGCTTGCAATCACCAGAGCTGCCACCGCTACTCTGCCCTTTGCGCCAATGCTACTCCCTGCCCTGCTGCGATTGTCAGCCCTCGCACTGACAGCTTTTGCCAGCTTCGAGCAGCAGGAACGAAGCTGTCATCGCTGTCTGTCGTCTGCAGTGGCAGGCCAGGAAGCTCGGCTGGCATTTCCGAAAGCGCCGTTGGCATTCGAAAGCCGGAAGCGCTCACCCCTGCCTTGCCAACCCCATACGCAGATGAGAAGTGGTACCACAGGCCGCCCGGCGACGACACGTTGACCACAAGGCCTTGCTTCCGCTCTGCCATAAGCCGAGCTCCATAGGCCGTGCACAAGTAATGGTTCCTTAACATTGACGAAGAGAGAAAAAACGATTGTTTTAAGCGAGCCGTGGAAAGAAGCAGCCGAAAAGGCCGCTTGCGCCGAGCGATTCAGCAAAGCCACCGGCACCGCCGGTGGCACGAGTCTGCAACCCACGACAATGACCAATCAAACAGCTATAGTGCACCCGTTGACGACAGCTCATTTAGCTCACACTTGCGTGTACTTGCATGTGCAGGCCCCTACACTCACACGCAAGTGCTCATGCACTCGAGTGCTTTCTGCCACGCCTACACGCACGCTGTACCTGAGGCCCACATTGTTGTTGCCTTCCCACATTTCCACTGGGTCAGTCTCCCACAGCTTCTTTCCATAACTCTCAATGGCCATCTGCAAATAGAAATCCAAACAATCAATGAATGCACGAGACTTCTTAAATGTTGAAACAGCTGTGAGCTAAATCAGAAAGATTAATTATGACTGACATTCACTGCATTTCAATGGCTAGGAGCCGATAACTCGATAATCTATAGCTGAAATAATCTATAACCGAGGGCTAGTAAAAGCCGATGCCATACAACAGGCAGTCAGCTGTGCTTCCGGAGTCAGAACTGGCATGCGATCTGATTTAAGCTCTAGGCCACAGAGCTGTTGGCATATATCATGGCCACTGCTGAACGCCTGCAACCCTTCGATGCTGTCAAAATTGTCTTCGAGTTGTCTAAGTTACTGATATGAACTTGCTATGTTAAGGTATAGGCGTTCTCGCTACTGCCATGATACATCCGTGCATCGATGCTGCACCTACAAATTGCTAGCCGTGGTGCAAGGTTCAGGCGTCACCAGCATTCATCTTGCATTGGCTGAGACTAACACAGCTACGAGGGCTGTGTTTGCAGCCTAGTCTGTCTGGACGTGGAACCCTGAATGAATCCCACCTATCTCAGGGTGCCGGCCTTTTATACGGCCTCGGCCATAAACTATCGTATAATCGCACAATCGCGAATAATAACTAACCGCCATAATTCGGCTGGTTTAGCTGGCTCGGCCGCGACCCTGCAAGCCAAGCAGCCTGGCAGATCGAGTGCAGTGGCAAATTTACAAAAGGATTCCACAAGACTCCACTTCTTTGGTCAGAAGCGTTCGGGCTGGTGTCGGGCAAGAAGCTTCTGCTTGATAGCAGTAGGAAGCATTACTGCTTTCACGCTAGCACCAGCTAGCCTCCTCGTGCTACGCAAAGCACCAGACGGCAAAGCGCAGCATCGATCATCGGGATCTTCTCGCTCTCACTTCTCTGTGCCTTTGCCTACACTGATGAAAGGTCAGCATGCTGGTCAACAGAAACGCCTACGTAGGTCGCTCTAACTGGGTCACTCGTGTCGCCTTGTCCGTGGGCCTATTTGGCAGATGTGAACTCAATGCCCCAGGATCTTAGGCAGGTGTAAGGTGCCGGCACGTCACGATCCAGATATCGCAGGTTCGATTTCTTCGGCGATTCCTTATTGCCCACCGAAGGCTTGTGGTCATAGCTGTTACGGCTCTTCTGCTGCTACAATTAATGGCACCGTTAAATCAATTAACCTTTATTTCTGTACGATTTTCTTCCTTACATGCCAGGGGGTGGGCACACCAGTTGCACTTATCAATTGCCACCGGAGGGCACTGGAGGGACACTTCCAGATATCCCCACGGCTGACTGTGTCAGTTAAGAAGGCCAGAACATCAGACACGGGCCTGTGATTTCCTTAAATACCTTGACCATTTTGTCATTGGGCACAATGCAAGAAATGAGCATAAGTAAACCTCAGCTTTTGCTAAAGGACGTGAGACCTGAAACGATGGCAGTAAGCCAATAGCTTTCGTATGGCATCAACGGATGATAATAATAACAATAATAAAATATGTATATAGCACCATAAGAGAGCTGAATCTCTTTCTAGGTACTTTATAAATGCTGGAACAGAACAAAGTCAATAGATTAATGATGGCGCCAAAGTTTTAGCCACCATAATCCCACCAGGAGCAGTTTACAAGGATGAAGCATAGACTTAAGGTAGGGGTGGGTTTTTAGCTTCTTTTTTAGATGATGCCGTGTCAAAGGATGTCATGATACGAGTTGGTAATGAGGGCCAGGCTTTAGGATGCAAATGAACTGCAGGCACGGTTTCCATGGGATTTGAGGTACATTAGACACACAGCTAAAGTACCGGAGTCAGAGAGGAGTGGGCGGTACAGTGAGAATTCTGGCTATAAAGTAGTTCAGATAGTAAGAGGAAGAATGGACCTAGAAGTGAAAAGAAAAACTCGAAGTCGATTTGCATCTTGATAGGAAAGTTTGTACAGGTTGGTGATAAGTGCTATAATAAGGCAGTTGGGACTGGACGTTCACGACACACAAGCCAAGGTTGCACTAACTGAAAGTGCATTAGTGCACACACGGGAGGAGTCCCGTGGCTTATGTGAAGCGCCTGAATGGAGATTAAATTCTTTTAGGGCTTCTCTATACACATGAATTGTGTGTGTGTGTGTGTGTGTGTGTGTGTGTGTGTGTGTGTGTGTGTGTGTGTGTGTGTGTGTGTGTGTGTGTGTGTGTGTGTGTGTGCGTGCATGCATGGGGGGGTGTATGCGTGTAAGACCTTGTAATAGTGGGTTACAGAAGTCTACATGGGATATCACAAATGTATGGCCCAGCTTAGCTGCCATATTATCCCTGTCCATGCAGGCTTCATATTTTGCAATGATAGGTAGCGCAATGTAGAAAGACTTGACAGTAGACCTGATGTAGTCATCTAGTAAAAGATCATTTTAGAACATGACAGCTAGATTCTAGAAGGCCACTGACGAAATGTTGGCCCAGCCTATCTTGTCAGTTTGACTTTCCAGGCTCAGAGTGACACGTGGTTTTCCCCATAACTACTAAAAAAAAAAAGTTAGCTCATTCAACAGCCTCATCTATACAACGGCAGATGAGCCTTAGCGGCTACCACTACCACCTGCAGAGGGCAATAAAGGATCGCGCACTGCAGGACTCGAACCTACGACCTAGGAGGAGATGGGTGAGCACCTTACCCCTGGGCTAAGACCCAGGGTGGGCTTTATCAGTATTCAATTTGAGAAAGGTTGGCTGACATCAAAGCTCGACTGTCAGTAATACATGACACAAGAAAGGAGTTGAGAAAGTTTGATGTGCTAGAAAGTAAGGAGGATCATAGCATATGTACAGCTATGTGCCACCTCTATATAAATGAGAGGGCATATTATACTTGGGCAATACCATCGTAAAAAGAAAAACTATAAATTGTGGAATAAAGTACAATAAAAAGATGGTCTGATCCAATAGCTTAATTTATAAAATGGCTGAGGAGATTCGGTGGCTTCACTACCCTTGAGCCTGGCAGAAAAGATATGCCTACTGAACGACTGTCGGAGTGAAGTGCAAGCATCATACCCCTGGAGTAAGAACCGGTGAATTAGTCAGTCGCCACGATTAGTCAGTCGTCAGCACACACCTCTCACAGATGGAGCTGGCAACCAGTGCCGCACTCTGGTGGCCACTGGCTGTAGCTAGAGGCCTTCGTAAAGGTAGACAACAACACTGTTAAGGGAGAATGTGAAGAAAATACTTATACATTTTTTCCGAGAATCAAATGTGTTTAGGGTACTTATCAAAAGACAGATGATTTAGAAATGAAATCGAAAGTTTTGACGACTTCCATGTAAAAGAAAAAACCCATTGTCAACAAAAAAACACGAGACTTCTGCCTTATATGCGAACTGTATCGGTACTTTTTGAACCTTTGTAGATCGAGGTATATTCGTAAAGTTGGTTGAGGTGCATTCTAGTAACTTTTATAATTGTGCTTATGCGTGCTGACACTGTTCATGCTGCCACTAACCACATTTGCATGCTGACCCAGTGCATGTAACCCCCCCTAACCATGTTATTCATTTTGTTTGTTTTTCAAGCATGATTTTACTTACTATTCTATTGCGTATCACTTTGCAGCAAATGTAAAGCACCTAGAAAGAGATTAAGTTCTCTGAGGGCGCTTTATCAAGTGCAATATTATTATTATTATTATTATAAAGTTTATTCTCCATAGTGTAGGTTTGTGCTTGGTAGAGTCCATACCTCGGCCAATACCGCACAGATCAACGCGAAATTTGAATTAAAGTTCAGCTCTGCCAGTAAAACATTAGGCTAGAAAATATTTCTGATTTCGGTTGGATAGATTTTGCTGTACACGTCATCAAACATCATCGAACTTCATTTTCTGCAATCATGGGCATGTAGTGCAAAATGTGTACAACCGAAATCAAAATTTTTTTAGCCAAATGTTTTAAAAGCATAGCTGAACTAAACGACATTAAAACCAAATTCCTAGTCACAGGACATCTTGAGCATTCGCCTTGACTAGGAAACTGCTCTTCTGATTAGTGATGCTGTTGTGCGACAGTTATGCAATGGAAGGTTTTTCTGCCTGTAACTCCACAAAGCCACAAAAACTATGTTAAGCAGGAGAGTTATCTACAGCACACTCTAAGCTTAAGCAACTTTTGGTATGCATGCGGTAGCTAACAGACTTCATCTCATGCAACAAAGAGAAAGTGAGAAGCATTAGGAAAAGAAATGGAACAGCCAATTTATTGTCATACAGGACCTGATGCTAGGAGGCTGGAACTGATGAAGCAGTTCAGCTAGGCACGAAGGAGCCAAGCCATGGCTTGCTTTGTGGATCAGTGTAAGAAATTTTACTCTGTATCTGTTGATCAACCGGGGAGCCATCGAAGCTCCTTCAACAAAGGAGAAACATGACTGAACCTCTCGGGGTTGTTGGCTAGCCTTTAAGTCACATTCACCACAAGCTGCACACTTAATGGCTGTTTTAGTAGCCCAGCCAAGATAGAACTACAGTAGTCTAGCCTAGACAGAACCAAGGAGCTAGTCAAATTTCTAGTAAGTCACCGTGGTAAATAGTCTGTAATCTCACACAGGGATCGGACGTGGATGGCTAGCTGTGGAAGCAGTCTTCCTGATGAAGCCATCAAAATTTTAGCAGTTATCAAAGAAGACAAGGAGAACACATATATACAAAACTAATAGGATTCTGAAATAACCACTGCCACACGGATTTACTAGCTGAAGAAATGCTGGCGTACCTCACACAAATGCATAACCGAACGTAAGACAGCAATACTGCTGCTAAGGAAGGAAGGCATGGCATCAACTCGAAGGCAGACCTCTTTCTTGCAGCTGTAAGTACCTGTACGCCGGCAAATGCATTGTTGACGAGCAGATCGAGCTGACCCTTCTGGTCGAACTTGATCTTTTCGAAAAGTTGCTTCACGTCACTGTCCTTGGTGTGATCACACATGACTGGGATACATTTCCCACCACGGGCCGTCACCTACGAGTTAAAAAAAAATGTACGAGAGTCGTTAGCCCACTGCTTCCTTGAAAACAGCTTGAAGCAATCACTCTGCCCGGCTTCTCGACAAAGGCCCACGTAAAATGCTGTGGACTGGCAAAAGTAACCTATGCTTTGCATACAAGACAGCGAGTACCTAGAGATTTCATCTTAGCTATAAGAGAGGCATGTAGATGACGATACTTGGGCTTTGGAGCTTGACAGAAACAGGCTCAAACATCGACTCGATATATTGATTCGATTACAAGTCCGAAATCAGAAGCCTGTGCTATGCCAAGAGATCGAAGAGCTTCAGGTGAGGGCAATTCAGGATCCAGTCCTTCTTCGGTCACCTGGATGCAGTTGATGACCAGATTCCTGACTGATGGATTAATCATTTAAACATACACACACCTGCCTAAAGGGTAAACCCGGATGAAAAGTTATCGTCTGATGCACACCCGGTTGATTACTTCTTGGCATGTGGTACAGGTATGGCTTAAGTAGAGAAGCCCATCAGAGTTGCAGCCGTGGCATGTCCAGGTTTGCACTGTACAGGAAAATAGCAAAGCACGCAGCTGAGCAGCCATGGACAGCACCAAAATACTTATTGAGTTACTTTGGCAACGTTTTTTTCTGGCCATAGCTGCAAAGACAGATATCGAGTACTACTCATGTTTGAATTAGGCGATGGAAGCCATGCATCCGCAATAAGTTCCAGCTAAGCTACTGCTATGGTTTTTGGAAAGTTTTTCTTGACAATCCCATTTAACCACGAGGTGATGAGCTATTCAAATTGAGAGGACTAGCTGATCAGCTGCCAAGGGACTTCCAGAGATTATCTGTTATCCAGAATTGGAAGACTCTGTCAGTGACACGATAGTGGCCTGTCTTTTGGGCACTAAATAATCGAATACACGACACAAGTACTGTGAACAGATGTACATGTTATGCAAGCAATCGGTATACAATACGGATGTCATTGCATACGTTGGACAATGGAATTTTCGTTGGACTGGACCATGCTGAGGTAGCCTTAACGAGTCTCAGTGAGAAAGAGATTAAGTGTACGACACTCAGGGCATGTTGTTGACAGTTAATACACGAGTGAAGCCATAGCAAAGTAGCGGCTGATGTTTTATGCACTGTTCTGTCACCTAAGGTCACGGCAATCACTGGACAACTCCGACAGTGATTGTGGTAAAATTAAACTAAAGAGACACGCCTTTCTGCATGAAAAGGAAAGGCCAAATTGCAGTCAGAAAATGGAAGGAGAAGCTTGACATACTGACAGTGAGTAGACATCATGGGTCGTCTGTCGGTTAATGTTCATCGGGCCAGAGAGTATTCATAAAGCCTGACTGAGTTCCGGGTTACAACGACAACATGCCAGACACTGACTGGTGCCATCAGCCGACATCGTTCTGGCTCGCTTATCGGTCAATGTTCTCAATGTTTAATGGACTCATTTAAGTATGCCTAATTCTGGAGATATCCATAGACTCTGTACATTTAACTGTGCTCACTTTTTCCAGGCTGCTAGTCCCCAACTACAGCCACAAAGCTAAGGTAAACCTGCTGCTTGTTAATAACAATAATAATACTGATGATAATGCTGATAATAATAATAATAATAATAATAACAAAAATAGATCAATTGTGTAGCACCCTGAATGAACTAAATATCTATTGAGTCACTTTGCAAGTCACTGTGAGAGAATTAGTAACCAAGGGTTAGTGCCATGCAGGGTGCCATGCTCAGACTAGCATACAAAAGCAAACATGAGTATTGATGTGAACAGACAAAGATCATCTGATGAACCTCTGAAATATGAGGTACCTCAGGGCTCCGTGCTTGGTAGAGTTCGTTTCACGGTTTATACTGTCATTCTTGTTGATGTGATTGCCAAGCACAATCTAGGCTTTCACTTCTATTCGGATGACACTCAGTTGTACCTTCGCTTTGATTCCTCCCACCCATCCAGCACGTCAAATTCTCTCAACTCCCTTGCTACATGTATTGATGATATTCGCATATGAATGGCAGCAAATTTTCTTAAATTAAATGAATGTAAAACCAACTTAATACTTATGGACAAACCAAGTGTGATTCAGAAATTGGACAGGCTAATGATCAAAAGCGGCTGTGCCAGCATATCTCCTGTTGAATCTCCACGAAATCTAGGTGTTATTTTCTAAAGTGACCTTTCATTAGACGACCACATCAGCTCCACGATCAAGTCTGCATACTTTCAGCTACATAACATTGCTATAACAGACAGGGATATCACATCTAGATCGATCCACAAATTTGTGACATCCCGTATTGACTTCTTTAACTCACTGCTTGCTGGTCTGTGCACTCAGGCACTTACAGCTGGTGCAAAACTCTGCAGCTAGGCCCGTCTGTCGTGAGCGTTGCTGTTGCCACATCACATCACTTCTTGCCGACCTGCAGTGGCTCCCAGTCAAACAACGCATCGACTTCAAGGTTTTGTCGCTCGCTTTTAGGTCCCTTCATTCTTTCGCTCCAGCCTACCTATCAGATCTACTCCCAAACCAGGCCAAGTATCGTGCCACCCACTTTTCGGAATAAAACTATTTACCTATACTTCGTACTAGACTCAAATCTTTTGGAGACCGTTTGTATGCTCCGAAAGCCTGGAACTCACTCCTAACTTGAGTCACGACATCTCCTGACATGACCACATTTAAAAAAACAACTAAAAAGCACCAATTGATTACAGCATGTAGTGAGTCCCTGGTATTCGTCCTTTATGTGGTTATGCATGCTGATATTAAGCATGCTGCTACTAGTTAACCATACTTGCACGCTGACACTGTGCATGTCACCCCTAACCATGTTATGCTTTATGTCATTGAGCATGCTACTGCTAACCATTCGATCATGATTCCTATGCAGCGATTGCAAAGCCCCTAGAAAGATATTGAGTTTTCTGAGGGTGCTTTATAAGATATATTATTATCATTATTGTTATTAATATTATCATAAACATGTATCGTGTCATGGCCAGCAACCTAAAATACACAAGAAGTCTCGGGCTGGCAGCATGCATTTTATCATGCACAGGTAAGCACACAAAGCTCATAGGGGCAAAAGAGACACGTTGTGAGATGAAAGAGCTGAGTGGAGGAGCAGATGCATCCTGGAGGAGTAGATGCATCTTTAGCTAAGACTTAACTGAAGCGAAAGTCATTGCAAGTAGCAATCAAAGCTATTTGCAAGACGAAGACTTTAGGTAAATACAACCTGAAGTACAGATCAGCAAAAGATTTCAATTTAGTCCAAGGAACTAGAGAATGCAGCTACATGCTGAGGGGCCGAAGGTGGGAAAGTACACTGGAGAAGTAAGGAGGTCACACAGGTCTGGTGCACGCGAGTCAAGCAAGTCACAGGCAAGAGAGAGGATCTTTCATTCGATCGATTCGATACTTGATAGGAAGCCAGTGATGTTCAGACAAAGGTGCTGTGCTTCAGCAGCTACGTACTTGACGACGAACCAGAACAATTGACTGCTGACTTTTGCACCAGTTGCACATGAATAAAGGTACTGGCTGGGAGTCCTGGATAAAGTGAATTGCAGTAATCTAGACGATGTGTCACAAATGCATTAATTACTTTGGCTGTTGCACTCTTGCTTAGGCAGGACCTGATTTTAGCAATGCTCCTTAGCCGACAGTAGACCAACTTGACAGTGGAGAAAATTGGCTAATCCAGTAGCAAGTCGTTTTGAAATAGCAGACCCAGTTTATCAGCCGACGTCACTAGATGAACCAATCTTGAGGGAGAGGCCTTCCGCGTTGAAGGTGACATCAGGCTTGCCCATAACTATTAGGTTGGTCTTATCATCGCACAGCTATAGGCAGCATCCAATAGTGAAAATCATTGATGCAGGCTGTAAGAGAATTGATTGAGCCAAATGCACAAAGATAGGTAGACTGAACGTCATCGGCATAGAAATAAAAGTCAAAATTGTGTTCAGCAATAGCACCCATTTCACCATTGGGGCGTTCAATTATTTCGGCGAGACTGCCGAAATCAACTATGTATCCAGGCCAGCAGTTCGGTAAACCGTCCAACCAGCAATGACCAAGCCGAATGAGCCTTGTAGACAAAAGGAAGATCTCCAAAATTCCATCGGCAGCCTTTAGGACAGACTGCATCTATTCTTTCTTGTCTCTTGTTACAGCTCAGATTATAGCAGGTCAACTATGCGAAGCACTTTTCTGAAGGCATCACTGAAAGAAAGAGCTAGTCTCCTGAAGACCCTATACCATCATCTCTGTGGTCTCCGTTGGCAGACCAACTTAGCCCTGCCATAACCGAGATTTGTAATGGTTCTTTGGAAAAAGGGGTCGTACCCAAGTCCTTCAAATCGGCAATCGCTAGACTGATACTTAAAAGCCTGGATTATAGGCAAAGATCCTTGCAAACTATCGCCCAGTTTCCCTTCTTCCTGTTTTGTCAAAGATTCTTAAAAACATTGTCGGCTAAGCATCTGGTAGCACACATTGAAAAAAATAAAATGCCTGGAACATTGCAATCGGAGTTCAAGAGGCAGCAGTCCACTGAAACTGTTCTCCTTGTTAACAATGACATTCTATGTGGCAACGATGAGGGGAATGTCACTGCCCTAGCTCTGCTAGATCTATCAGATGCTTTGATACCATTGATCACGATGTCCTACTTGAACGACTGAGGACAACGATCGGTCTGGCAGACGAGAAACTGGCACGGTTTAAATCGTACTTGTCTGATCGTGTTCAATCCGTCCTTTGTGGGAGTCAGGTCTCGCACACGAGACTGGTCACCTGTGAAGTCCCTCAAGGGTCCGTCCTCGGTACCTTGCTGCTCTCCATTTATACTCAACCTCTGGGAAAAGTGATTAAGGACCATGGAATAGGATATCACTTTTATGCTGACGATACTCAGCTGTATTTGTCATTCAATCCGTCGGAATCTGCTGCAGCAACTGATAAACTGGATGCTTGCCTTGCCGACATTCAATCCTGAATGTTGGAAAATTTCTTAAAACTAAATGACGACAAAACTAAACTGCTGCTCGTATGACACCCTAAGCGTGTGGGTGGATGAGAAGGCTTTGTTCTTCTAATAGGCGATGCTGTTGTGCGACCACCACCGCGTGCTCGAACTTTGAGTGTCGTTTTCGACAGATGCCTAGATTTTAAAAGCTTCATCCAGAAGACTGCTTCCACAGCTAGCCATCATGTCCGATCCATATCTAAGATAATGAGATGTCTTCCACGGTGGCATGCAAAAAATTAAAATAACTTCGGAAGCCGACTGACCAACTAACACGTTTGTTCGCGCTTGCTGCGTCGTCTCGTGCCCCTGTAGTGTACTTTGTATAGGACCTTCCCCTGTAGACTTGTTTAGTTCCCCTGTTGTTGTTGGAGCATGCGTTATGATAAAGAGGTTAAACCTGACGCCGCTCGTCTTACCCTAGCTCAGCAGCGTGGCGAGCGGCAGCGTGGCGAGCGCGTGGCCAGAGTATTGAAGCACCTTGCTGGCCTTGGCTGAATTTTAGCGTGAACAAGAGCTCTTCGAAGGCGGGCTAGAACTCCTTTGTCCTGGAGCAGTGAGCCAGAGACGAGCGCCAGTGCGGTTAGAGAGCAAGAGCTTAAGAGCAAGCCAGGAAGCTCTGAGACCAGCGGTGGCGATTCGGCCTTTAGAATTGGTCCGATACCCGCGGAAGCTGCTGATTGATGTTGGCTGGCCTGTCAACCTCCGCCTTCACTCGTTCCAAGGAAGAATCGTCTGGAACCCATTCGATATTCAAGCTGGACAGAGATGCCCTTCCAGTGGCCTAGTGACGGTATTAATTCCTTGCCGTTATGGGCCGGGGTGTCGGGCCCAATACCACTAAGCTCTTGCCCCATTGTCTCAGCTAAGTTATTTAAGAGTCGAGCGACGCTCGCTGTTGGTCTTTTGGCCTCTTGGTCTTCTGATCTTTTGTCCTGCTCCGCGCTTCGATGCCGTCGGACTCGTTTCTCTGAAAGCGAGGGAGGAGGATAGGCTGTCCGCCGGTGATGGACGGAACAGGACGAGTCAGCGCTAGGAGGATTCGGTGGACTCCACCGAATACGGTCGTATCGCGCCCGAGCTTTTTGTTTTTGTGTTTCTTTTGTGTTTTGTGTGTGCGCGCTTGTACTTGGTCTCGGCATAAGGATTTGCCGGTGCGAGCTAGACGTAGTTGGCGTGTGTGGAGTCCTAGTTCTCCGGTTAGGGTTTAGGCTCCGGTTCGAGCTCCGTCTATTTGGGTCGTTCCCCACTATAGACGTGTACCCATGCTAGATTCGGTTGGCTGGGACCCGGCGGCTATAATGAGGGTAAGGGTCACCGGCTAGGCCGGGGTCGGACCCTACGGCATGCGCGATGACGTGAGGTCACCGGGGCTCTTGGGTACAAGAAGTTGGCCGAGTAAGTCGTGGTGTTGGAGGCTCCCGGTCTTGCCTAGTTATGCACCTGGATTCGTGCAGGCGTGCTCTGGCGATGCTGCCACGCACGCAAGGGAACGAGTACCCAAGGCCCGAGCAGAGCTGGATAGCTCGCTCGTTGTTGACTTGTATATTCCGCGCTCCTGCGTAGCGTGTTCTTGACCCCCCCCCCCCCCCGATGCGTTGGCGTCTTTCGGTGGAAGCTTACGACTGTGGTAGTTGTCGACTCGGATTAGCCAAGCAGTTACTCAGCCAGCCAGGTTTTGGACGGCGTACGCTCGTACTGATGGATTCGGAGTCAGTACGACAGGACTGCAGAAGCAGACTGACCCCAACTAACACGCTTGTTCGTGCTTGCTGTGTCGTCTTGCGCCCCCATAGTGTACTCTGTTTAGGACCCTCCCCATAGACTTGTTTAGTTTCCCTGTTGTTGTTGGCGCATGCGTTATTATAAAGAGATTTTGTGGACGTAGCATCGCCACCGTGTTGCCCCGCCCTAGCCTGACAGGGCAGTAGTGCTTAAAATCTCTGCGGCCGGGAGCCTACCGCTGATTGGGTGGAGGCTTGCCTGAATGGCCACCCAGTGATGCAATCTTTTCCCGCCACTCTCTCGATCAGCTCCCGGAGTCGCGAGTGGACGTGTCGTCCGTCTCCGGTTCGCAGACGTTTACTGCCCATGAATTTGATCTATTACATTTTGTAGAGAGGTCAGTGACTCCTTTTGCTATCGGTGCTTGCAGCACCTCGTACGCGCTCGTCAACATTCCGGGCGTTAAGCTGGAGATGACCCCTACAATTTAACCTGCCGGCCGCTCGTCTTACCCTAGCCCAGCGGCATGGCGAGAGCGGCAGCGTGGCCGTAATACGGCGGGGTTTGGCGGGAACTAGCCTTTGATCCCGGGAACTCGTGTGTGGGGTATTCCTGCCGCACTGGTGGAAACGGAGTCCTAGTTCTTCGGTTAGGGTTTAGGCTCCGGTTCGGGCTTTGTCTATTTGGGTCGCTCCCCACTATAGACGTAAGTAGCTTCAGTGAGGTGATGTATTCCCTCCGCAAGAGTGTTGGTGCTGTTGAGAGCGTGCGAGGAGTGTGGAGATAAAGCTGAGCTAGACACGCAGCGACTTTGTGCGCTTGCGAATAAAGCTCAGTAAAATTCCCAATTTGTGTGTCTCGCTTTCCAATTCACCCCGCGGACTCACGACCCCCTTTAGTAACGGAAAGCAAGTAAGCGCCAGAAACGCTCGTTTCGTGGCGGCCAGCTTATTGCGCGTAGGCGTGCACCGAACGCCATTAGGCGCTAGGTTACGCCGCTAGGTAAGCGGCAGGTCAAGCCTACTCCGCCGAGCCTTCGGCATTACAGTATGGCAGGACTTGGCGGAAAATAGCCTCTGACCCATGGAACTCGGCTACAAATTAGCTGTTCAATTCCTCCCGTTGGTGACAGAAGCTTTAGCTCGGCAGGTCCTAGACTGTGGAACTCACTTCCACAATTCTTACGCAACGACAACTACTCTGCTGCTGCCGACAATGACTCATCCTTTCAAGCGGTCCTAAGCTGCTACTTCCGTGTCACTTACTACCTCAACTGCTCTCCCGACTCTGCTGTAGCTCCCACTTTCTCTTTGTTGCGTGAGACGAAGTCTGTTGGCCACCGAATGCGTACCGAAAGAGGCT
This sequence comes from Cristatella mucedo, assembly GCA_009760855.2. NCBI lineage: Eukaryota > Metazoa > Bryozoa > Phylactolaemata > Cristatellidae > Cristatella > Cristatella mucedo. The sequence goes on from WPIO01000034.1 coordinate 2,465,589, forward strand.
TAGGCTCTGAATAGGCTATACAAAACTCTCCTGCGTAACACCCACACAGTCTTTGTGGCTTTGTGGAGTTACAGACCGAGACACATTACATTACATATGACATGGTCGTGTGCCCAACTATACCTCACATGCATGCACTGACATCACACACCAAACATTATTAATACCGTCCGTTGTATGTCGGTCATCTTATGAAGCACGGTGCTTGGCTGGGCCCTACGCTGGTCTAGCACTGATGATGGCACAGAGCATTCCTTTCGCGGAGCCGAGCTCTGCCAGTACCGCTGCTACTGCCATCTGCAATGCTGCTGCTATATGCCATACTGCTGCTTTTGTTTCTTTGAATGTCCCGAGCAGGGCACTGACAGTCGGTATTGCCACTAATAACTGTCCCAAATTGATGTTTCCTCTTAGAAGAATTGGGCATCCGATCCACTTGCATGTGTTGATAATACAATCTAATGCATTTGTGCAGAAACCGCAGCAGCAATAGACGAGTCTGCGTCAAATCTGCAGCAGCACGAGCGTTGTGGCACAGTACCACTAAAAAAGGTGGCTACTACGGTTATCCAAACCTGACACCAAACTGTAGCACTTTGCTGGCCTTGGCTGAATTTTAGCGAAAACAAGAGCTCTTCGAAGGCAGGCTAGAACTCCTTTGTCCTGGAGCAGTGAGCCAGAGAGGAGCGTCAGCGCGGCTAGAAAGCAAGAGCTTAAGAGCAAGCCAGGAAGCTGAGACCGGCGGTGGCGATTCGGCCTTTAGAATTGGTCCGATACCCGCGGAAGCTGCTGATTGATGTTGGCTGGCCTGTCAACCTCCGCCTTCACTCGGTCCAAGAAAGAATCGCCTGGAACCCATTCGCCATTCAAGCTGGACAAAGGGGACATTCCAGTGGCCTAGTGCCGGTATTAGTTCCTTACCGTAATGGGCCCTGGTGTCGGGCCCAATACCACTAAGCTCTTGCCCCATTGTCTCAGCCAAGTATTTAAGAGTCGAGCGACGCTCGCTCGGGGTCTTTTGTCTGTGGTCTTCTGTCTTTGGTCCGGCTCCGCCGTCGGACTCGTTTCTCTGAAAGCGAGGGAGGAGGGCGGGCTGTTCGCCGGCGATTGACGGAACAGGACGAGACAGCGCTAGGAGGATTCGGTGGACTCCACCGAATACGGTCGTATCGCGCCCGAGCTGGCATTTTGTGATTCTTTTGTGTTTTTTGTGTGCGCGCTAGCACGCGGTCTGGGCATAGGGATTTGCCGGTGCGAGCTAGGCGTAGTTGGCGTGTGTGGAGTATTCCTGCCGCACTGGTGGGAACCGAGTTCTAGTTCTCCGGTTAGGGGTTTAGGCTCTGGTTCGGGCTCAGTGTGGAGAAGTGTTCCCTCCGCAAGAGTGTTGGTGCTGTTGAGAGCGTGCGAGGAGTGTGGAGATAAAACTGAGCTAGACGCGCAGCGACTTTTCGCGCTTGCGAATAAAGCTCGGTAAAATCCCCAATTTGTGTGTCTCGCTTTCCAATTCACGCCCCGGACTCACGACCCCCTTTAGTAACGGTAAGCAGGTCAGCGCCAGAAACGCTCGTTTCGTGGCGGCCAGCTTATTGCGCGTAGGCGCGCACCGAACGGCATTAGGCGATAGGCTACGCCGCTAGGTAAGCGGCAGGTCAAGCTTACTCCGCCGAGCCTTCGGCGTTACAAAACCCTGAATGTCGAAGCTACTTTTATGCTTTTATGGGTATGCAATAAAAATCGACGGCGGCTGCTACTGACCACGACTAGATAGACTGTCATTGCATAGGCTTTCCAAGAAGCTTCTTTCAGAGGAAAGTCAGAACTGGCTAGTAGCAGCATGGGCCACAGGGTGCACTAGATGCAAATAGTGCAACCATTTATCTCATCTCCGGTGCAAGAGTAAAGGCCGAGTTTTTTGGCTTTGCATAAAGACACACGCGAGAGTCAGGGATGCAATGCCCTGCTTTAAGAGGTGTCGATGCAAGCCCTCCTGCAAGCTCCTTAATTCTCGGCATCAGAAAATACTCTGGGACGATTTTTGACCCTAACTGGATTATTCACATTTTTGACCCCTCTAATCATGTCCGGTCCATGGCCGAACAGGCTTTAAATCAAGCCTTTTCAGACCTGAAAACAGTTTCTGAAGACATCAATTGGTCAACCTTCGACACGTCTGTCTGCAGTGCCTCAAAACGCCATCAGAGAACTCAATCTCTTTCTAGGCACTTTACATTTGCTGTAAAGGAAGCATGATCGATTGGTTAGCGACAGCTTGTTTAATGAAGAGCAAGGTTCATATAACATGGTTCGAGGTGACATGCACGGGGTCAGCATGCAAATACGGTTAGTGGCAGCATGCATAGTGTCAGCACGTATAAACACACAAAGGACGAATCACATTGATCCACTAAGTGCTGTGATAAATAGATGCGTTTTTAGTTTCTTTTTTAATGTGGTCGATGCATTCACCTTGATCTTGGTCATCAAAGGCAGCACCTCAACTCTGGGCCAAACCATGGTGGCCTTCCCCTGGCATGTTCAACAAACATCTACGCCCAATAAAGGGACAATGCTATAACGAATCGTCGTAAAAAAAATGTTGACTGAATCAAAAGCTGGGTGTGGCACCTGAAGCTGAGAAAGAAGGTAATTTTTGTGCTGCAGGCTCAATTCAAGCGAACCTAGTTGAAAACACTCGAATTATTTGCCCCTAATTTTAGTTTGCCATTAATTTAGTTTAATATCTAGTCCAATTTAACTTGAATTTGATTGGTAGTACGACTCTTATAAAGGGGTATCATTATGGGGCTGTCGTTACCTATGCACTGCAATTTCTTACACTCTTACGACAAGTAACTAGGGCTGCAAAGATTTTTTTTATAAGGAATTTAGATGGCTGCATCTAACATTGTCCATAAGTAGTGTTCCCTGATGCGACTCCTAACTTGTGTTTGCACGCCGGCAGCCCATAGTTTGCTAGACAATGCACCCAAAAATGTGTAGTTTCATAGTAAGTCTCCGGCTGTGATGATTTTTGGGGGTATGATGTGCATGTACGTGTATCTATAGATGCACATCATAGCACACATGGTAAATTACAGATGCATGCAGCACGCAGTTCGTTTTAAAAAATGCCAACAGAGACGCACGAAAGCAGCTGCATCATAGGTCACACAGGTCAAAGGTCAAAGGTCACAGGCATCAGGCCTCTGCACAAGCACAGGCTAAGGTAGCGCAGAGTATGAGAGCTCCTAAACTACTTTTGCCAGCAAGCTACAGCTATAGCTGCACAGCCTGTCTGGGCCTGAATCTGGGCCGGAATCACACTCAGCGTTTACTTGGTCCAGCAGGACTGGCCAGCTCTGCATAATTAATTTAAAGCCACTGAGCTAAGGCAGGGACTCTTGCAAGAAGGTTAAGCCGCAGCTCAAGCTGAGGAGAGTTGGGGCATTTTGACACGAGACCTGGGCCACGGTTCGGACTGCAGAGCTTAAGCAATCCACTTCATCACAAAACCTCAATACAGCCATCGCACGGAGGCACAAGAACAAAAACGCTGACCCGTTTATTGGACCTTGCGCCCTAATGCCGGTTGCCCAAGCACCCCCGAAGTGTTCATTAATTTTTCCGGTTGCTTCTCGCCTGCAAAATCATTTCCAATAGTTCTGGAAAGCATAATACACATAGAGTCAACCGAACATTTTGGTGCACATGTTCTATTCACAGATAAGCACTCTCAACGAGAAAACGTCTGGCCTCCCCCTCCTACGGGTCCTTCAGAATAGACTCACACGTAAAAAAATCCTGATCACAGGTCGCTACGGCGATAATTATAATGATATTGGTGAATTAGTACGATAAGTATTCAAAAACACTAATTTCAATCGCCCTGGCGGCTTACGACGGTAGCCGTGCGGCTTCTTGCAGTGAGTTCTAAAGCACCTGAATAACGATTCGGTTCTTTAATGACGCAGCACAAAAGACAAGCATTTTTAATGTTATCATTATTTGGGGGGACTGAGGTCTGCTTGCGTCTACCTTATGGCTGGCTGACAACTGGAGACCAGCCGTGAACACCAGTAGATAGTCACGACTGTCAGCCCTAAGCTTGCCTGACGAATGACTCAGCAAAAGATGACGAATGACTCGGCAAAAAGTGCCACTAGTTGGTGAACATATTCCGTGACTCAGTAATTGTTATAGGCGGTTGCAAGCCAGCGCGTTACCTGCTCAGTCGTCTCTCCTAGACTTCCGGGAATGTTCTTCGCAGCCTGAGTTCTGCCTGCGCGATTGCAAGAGAGACAGCTCGGCACGGCTAGCTTTCTGAGAAATCGCCCCAAGCGCTAGCGCCGGCCGGCCGGCCGGCGGTGCGAGAGACTACGAACGGACTGCAAAGAAACGGCGGCGCTCACCCGTTATGTACACCGTGGCGCCGGCCTGTCCCAGCTGCAGCGCTACCCCCTTTCCGATGCCGCGAGTGGCGCCGGTCACCAGGCACACTTTTCCGGCGAGAGACATTTCGCGTGTGAGCGCGTCGCTGACACTATCCTGAACGCGGCTACCGGCTGCGATTCAAGGACGTAAGGGCAAAGGTCACGCGCAACAAAGGGCAGCATACGACGTCCGCGGGCCGCAAACGCGGGGGACAATGGGCCGGGCAGACTGTATGCAGAAGCAGGGCGGTCCTCTTATCGCTATGTAACTTGCCGCTGCCAGAGAGTCATGGCTGCCAGGGGCTAATCCGAGCTCCCACGCTTCGATGAAGGTTCCGGCAGCAGCGATCCGCTAGCATTTGCAGACGGCAGAGGGCCATCTTTGTTTTTGGGGAACACTTCTCACCCGGGAAAGATCTTTCAACCGAGAGGCATCCTGTCTACTTTTATGCCACCGATAAGCAGCTCCATCCCTCTTTTTGTATCAAAGTAAGGTCGCGTACGCACTAGCGGAGCACAGCACAAATTTCAGCCTGGCTGAGAGGTGTCGCCAAATTACAATGAACCCCTTCAAGCTAAATGAAAATTTCGAACTTTCGCATATCCGAGGTCTGCGACTTTTGACTGCGCATACTAAGCACCAAAGGTTTTCTGAGCGCACTCAATAAAGACCTGTGTTCCGCGTCGTACCAAAAGGATTTGCAAATGCTTTGTTTTTGAACGGGACTTAATATTGAGGCAATCTTTCTAAAGTGGTTAAAAACGCTCGCAGCATCGACGTGTTGGAGTTCTATCGTATCAAGCAAACTAACTTCTTAATATAAATCCTTTTAAGTTTGCATCTTGACCACCATTAAAATTCAGAAGCCAGTAAAATTTTAAGAAATATAAATCTGAAAATCTGAAGTCATTAAACCCGAAGTTAATCTTGATGCATGTTGTTACGATATAACCAAGTTTCAGAAACCATTAGGAAATGCTTGGCTAATTAGTTTATTAGCACTGCGTCCTAAAAAGCCAATTTCAACTAGCATTTACATTTATTGAACTTTTATGGCGACGACACTCATGCATGTGCGCCGGGTTTTAGCGTCCTAGCGACTCGCAAGTTTGTCTTCTAAAAATTAATCCTTGTAAATGAGTTATGCATTTCATTTAGCTTGTGGAAGATCAAATATTCGCAGACCAGCATACAAATAGGCGAGTCGGTTTAAGACACGGACCAAGCGCACTGAACATTTTTGCAGCTACGTGACTTACATCTTATATTCTATCAGTTACGCCATAAATACTACTGGCAGCCGAAATTGGGCAGCGGATGATAAATAGCAAGTACTCAGTCCAGCGAGTCGCTTTAATATTTAGAACCGTGCTCTACTACCCTGGCCTACAGCATTCGCTGGATCAGCACCTACACTCAGGTAAAATTATAGGGCGGGCCTTAAGTTTTTAAATAACCTGCTCGAAGCGCGTGATCTTTAATGGATGCTAAATTTAGCCACGGGCTATGAGACATGGACTGGCAGTCAATGCCTATAGATAATGTCGTCTTTATCCAGCAAGCGATCCGAATTGGGTTGCTAAGAACTGAGCAGCTTACGACATAGCAGCTTACCGACGCTGGATCAACGCGACACTTTGGTGTTGCTGGTCATTGTCAGAGTTCCGGTACTGTTAAGAACGTCGCCATATGTACAGTATTTTTTTTCTACCGTAATGCCTTGAATGGCAGGATAGTGATTTAAGAATCACAACAGGAGCTCGTCTGGAATCTTTATCTCTACGCTGTATCCCTGAGTACTTGTGTGGGCGTGCCATTGCCGCCATGCTGTTCCTCCCCAGCCGGACTCACGCCACTCCGCGCGATCGACTAGCGCCCAGCGCGTCATCATCGCCTCATTAGGCACTGTAACTTGGCCGTAACCGCTGACCAAGCGATATTTAATTGAGAAGGGCCAGCTGGGTCGCGTGACCTCATTGGCGCTGTAGCGAGCTACTTCCTGCTCTTGCATTGGCCTGTACGCATGCTATCCCCCCTTCTCTCTCTCTCTCTCTCTCTCTCTCTCTCTCTCTCTCTCTCTCTCTCTCTCTCTCTCTCTCTGTCTCTCTGTCTGTCTCTCTCTATGTGTCTTTCTCTCTGTCTGTCTCTGTCTGTCTCTGTCTCTGTCTGTCTCTGTCTGTCTGTCTCTGTCTGTCTCTGTCTGTCTCTGTCTGTCTCTGTCTGTCTCTGTCTGTCTCTGTCTGTCTCTGTCTGTCTGTCTGTCTCTGTCTGTCTGTCTGTCTCTGTCTGTCTGTCTCTGTCTGTCTCTGTCTGTCTCTGTCTGTCTCTGTCTGTCTCTGTCTGTCTCTGTCTGTCTCTGTCTGTCTCTGTCTGTCTCTGTCTGTCTCTGTCTGTCTCTGTCTGTCTGTCTCTGTCTGTCTCTCTCGCTCTCTCTCTCTCTCTCTCTCGCTCTCTCTCTGTCTCTCTCTCTGTCTCTCTCTGTCTCTCTCTGTCTCTCTCTCTCGCTCTCTGTCTCTCTCTGTCTCTCTCTGTCTCTCTCTCTTTCTCTGTCTCTGTCTCTCCGTGTCTCTGTCTCTGTCTCCCTCTCTCTTCACGCCTCGAGTACCAGAGCGGCTTAAACAACGGGTACTAAGCGAGTATGTACGCTCGCCCGCGTATGTCGCCTGCATCGCCTGAGTACAATGCAGCCGCAGGTTCACTCATAACAAGTACGTCGGGAACTTCGCCACACGCCATTCTCTTCGTCGCGTCGCCGCCGGGCTCGAGAGCTTCCACAGTTGGTTACACAAAATACGCCATGTTCCAGAAGGCAAAGTGCACGGAAATTTCAGAGTCGGGTTAAAAGGGTAGATGGCTAGAAGTATAAATCTCGTAGAGTCTTTGAAGATTATCTTTTTGTCGTTAACCTGATGTTACTACTTTGGAAACTCCCTCGTTGCTCGATGTACACTTGAATGTAACCGTTCCAAATATCTCAAAATAGCATGGAAGCAATGATAACTAAATTCTTACAACCTACTCAACAGAAAGCGGTACATTTCCATTACATTGTAAAAACAACTTATTTTCCGAGGTCGCCAACGCCATCTTTTCGAATCTCTTAATTAACCTAAACAGGAAATGAATCACAAAAAATACTCAAAAAGTGCGATCAATATGTGGTCGCTAAATCAGGGGTTTGCACTACTCGTCACATTGACCGATATGCATCGAGCGCACTCATTTTTGGACACGGCCTTTAAAAAAACAACCTTTACTCGTTTTTCCATTCTCTGCTCACTAAACTGATTGCGTCTGAACGCGGTAAGATTTGCTCTCAAGCCTAAAGGCCCCGCGTAAGAAAACTGCCGGCTTTTTCAAGTGACTGGAGAAACGATCCTTCTGTTAAGTTTATGTTACCCCTTGACACAGCAACGGCCGCTTTTACGTTGTTTGTGGCAGGTCATGCCAGACGCATCAATAGATGGCCTATGGAAAGAAGTGCGATACTAATAGATGTATATGCGAACGAAAGACAATCTGCGAAGTTTGTGACTGCCGCCTGATATCGGGACGATATGCTGAACGACGTTTGCAAGCCTTTTAACCGAATCGACTGATTAACTGCCAAGTAGTCTCTCCCTTCTTCTTGGGTTACTTCAACAGACTTTTACAAACAGTAAAACTCTGTTGGCATGCATCGATAGTTCGGAACCCGTTCGCGGCTTTTGTCGATAACGGCTTTGACGTTTAATGTGTACCGTGTAAGTGTCAACTCGAGACGCATAATTTTCTGCGACTCATTTTCAACTTCACATTTTTCCGTGTAGTTTGCAAACTTTTTTTACCATGCACATGATTCACTGCATATTACTTATCGGAGGTCGTAATAACTACTGCGCCCGAGCGTCTTCTTGCCTGCTTTTGTATTCTAGTCTGAACGTTATCTTGCTTGTCATTAGCTCTTGGCTATTGCTTTTTGAAACCTCGGAGCGATTTGCCAAGTGCCCACACACAGATTTGGCTCCATTAAAAGGCGATACAAAACTTATGGTAAAGCTTAATTAGTGCAGTTAACACCTGCAAATTATTTTTACTTTCCGGTAAGTAGTGCTTCAAAATTTCGTCGTTTCGTAGGCAATTCGTCTTGCGTGCGATTACCGCAGGTATCTCGATCAGGAGCTGAGCCTCGGATGTCCACTCAGTAGTATCAAAACCTTGACCTTACAATTTGTCATAGTTGCCTCGGGTCACCTTTAAAGTCGAAGCTACGCAATTAATTTTACGCACTTTTGCTAAACATGTCATCAAAAGTCCTGGAGTTTTACTTTCTGCAATCATGGACATGTATAGCAAAACATATCCGATTAAAATCAGAAGTAATTCTAGTCCTATGTTGTAAAAGCAGATGTGAACTTCCATTTAAAATGTCACTCCGACACGCGAAATATTAGCGCTAGTATTAGAGTTATAGAATTTACAAGGTATACAGCTACACTGGAAATGAGTTTGTTAAAACCACTACCATGCACCTCAACCAGCTTCAAGCATGTACCTCGATCTACAAAGGTTTAACTTTGTTATTTGTAGATATGTTGCTTCCGATTTACATCCGGGTTAGATATGGTTTGCATAATCTTGTTTCATTTATGTGGAAGTCATGAGAACGATATGATAGCCACAGCTTCTCTGCACCCCAATCTCAATCCTTAATGCGATTAAGTCAAAAGGACTAACTGGTTCTTTCACCGACGTGTTGTTTCTAACTTAAAACTATGCTTTTTTATTACCTGCGGATCTTGATTTCCGACATAAAAATCATGGCTCAGCCACTGTCTATGCCATCGCTCACGACACAGCCGTGCGGCAATGATGTGGCGCAACTATGAAAGCTTCTAGAATAAGCCAAGTGACCATGCTTAACAAGATTTATTAAAATATTTAATGTGCGTATATACAATAGCCAGCGGCGCCTCGCCGGGGTCGCTGGTGCTACCTGGGCCTCCCGGTTTGGGAACGAGGACCGCAGGTCTTCCGAGCCGGTAATGGCGTCAGTGACGCCTTCAAACCGTCTGCTCCTGCGTCGGATGCCGAGGTCGGCCAGGCAAGCTTCATTATTTGGCCACCAGCTGCCGAGAGCCCCGACCACGAAGAGCCTCACCACTGCCGACCGGTAGCCAGTGGTCAGGAAAGACCGGGCAATGGCTGCATTATATACTAATGCAGGAAATATTTTTCGTTTCACGTGCTTTTTTGAAAGGCCTCAATTGTACTGGCAGCTGAATTAGCTTCAAGTCCTAAATGGAGAAATCATTCCATAAGAGCCCCAGTATTCAGCTGCCACGGTTCTTCGACAGCTCCTAAATTCCAGAGCATGCATTGGAAAATGTCATCATACTGGATCATATGATCACTGAGTATATGTCATCAGATGCTTATTAAGGACTCGGTCAAGGAGAGCAGCCCTTGACCAGGCCGTGCCAGATCTAGCCAGTCTTTGGTAGGTTTAATGGATGCTCCAATTGGGGTCGGTCCAGAGGACCGGGTCTCGGCCTCAAAAAGGAGGTCGAGACCCGGTCGGCCTCATCCCCACACGTCATCAGTTACTAAACCGTGAATACGGGCTAGCAAACATGACACTCGGCTGCATGAACAGAATGAAAAGGTAGTTTTTGAGTAAAACAGAAACATTTTTATATTGTTGTCGTGAGCTTGATATCTCCATTAGAACCTGCTGCCACTGAGTGCGATCGCCCAGAATGGAATCTTGACCCAGTCGGGAGTAATGGATGCCAGCCTGCGGTAGCCGGAGAAGCTGAACATGTAGTTTGCCCGCCTCAGCGTCCGTGGCGACTTTCCTGGAAAAATTTCAGGCGCCCGGCAATGCAAATGGCCGCTAGGCTCTGAAACTAAATCGCGAATCAGCAAGGGCATGCGTTGCTAAAGCAGCAAGAAAGACAAAAACTGCCCTTAGAGGAGGACGAGTAAGCAAGGGGGTAGGCTGCGAGTAGGGGGTTCGCTGGCGATTCTCGGTGCTTCTAGTTGACCCTGCGAACATCTTTTGCTTTTAGCATGAACGCAGGCGCAGATACAGTGTCGGCAGCGATGAGGGGCAGCGATGAGGAGCCACACTGTAGCGCCAACTGGCAGCCCGTCTCGCTAGCTATACAGCAAAGCGGTGCAAAACGATGACGAGGCAGGCTGCAGCCGTCACTTCCGGCACATCACCAACAGCTTCGACGGCCACCCACCCACAATAAGGTAAGAAAGTATTAGCTGATTTAACAGCCTCATTTTTTATAGCGACAGAAGAGCCTTAAAGGCTACAGCCACAGCTTGTGGTAGCAATACAGAATCGCCCACCGCAGTATTCGAACCGACGATCTCGAGACCGAGGTCAGGAAAAGCAACCGCTTTACCTAGTGAGCAATCGCAGCTCACTATGAATCGGATCTCCGGTAGCTCGTGCCCAATCCAGCAAACCAAACGATACGGGGGACGGGGGCTGATGCGGTCGAGAGCCTTCTTTCGTGCAAAGTGGTTTGAGCTTGTCACTCACGATTATCAACGGCTGGTTCAGATTGGCAGCGAAGGCGCCAAGTGGCAAAGAGCGACGAGGTAATGCCGCAATAGCTCATGCAATCATTCACGTGGGTACGACTTGCATGGGCACAGCTCGCACGGGCGCAACTCGCATGCACCTGCATGCACACATGCAGAAAGACGATGGAACACGTTCGGTGAGGAGGTGCACAGGTCGAAGTATATTCAGTACGTTCATAAGTCAAATGCGAAATGCAAAACGACAGCACTTGATATCCTGCCAAGGCTACGTAGGCGAGTCACGAGTCGGTTTACTTCAGCTGTTCTGGCATAGCTCAGCCTCACATGCCTAGGTATGTATACACGTCCTACGTATAAGTAATAAGCATAAGTATATGTGCTACGGTTGGGCAGAGGCAGTCTTTGATTATTCCAAAAGTATTGGCACGAGCTTACTGGTGACGCCTTGCCGTGATGGCACACTAGGTAAGGCGGTTAGTTTACACGACCTCGGTCCCGAGGTCGTGGGTTCGACTTCTGCTATGAGCGATCCTTCAATGCCACTGCAAGCGGTGTGATAGCCATAGAGGGTCTTCTGTCACTATACAAAGGATGCTGCTCAATCAGCTAGCTTTTTTTACACAGTTAGTAGAGAAGAAGTGTTTAAGCGTTACAGGTGACTTGCAATAATGCTCCCAAAGCCTGGAACTCACTCCCGACTGACCTCACGACAACCCTGGCTTGACGACATTTAGACGGAAGCCAAAACGCACCTATTTATCACAGCATTTTAGTGGATCCTCGTGATTCGTCCTCCGTGTGGTAATGGTGCTATAAATATGTATTATTTTTAATTAGAAAGTTTTGCTGCAATATTAATGATAATATATTTGTATAGCACCCTCGGAGAATTAAGTCTTTTTCTAAGCACTTAGCAAATGCTGTAAAGAAAGCATGACCAGTGGTAACGTGCAAAAGGTAACTGTTCTACATTCGAGCCGTGCTGGGAGCATTCATTTGCTACTATTGCATCATTTAAACCGTAGTAATATGCCAAAATGCAAAGAAGGTTTCAATAAGCCGAATAGGAATGACGGGCATACCAGTAATGTCCTTGAATCCATATTCGGAAGCCAGCTCGGCGGTCAGCAGGATGCGGCCAGATTTCTTCATGATGTTGGCATCTAATAATAGTAATAACAATAACAAAATTAATAATAGTAAGGTAAATTACAGCTCGCAAGGACTACGGTGGTAATAATCATTATAATGATAAGAAATCTGTATAGCGCCCCAAGAGAACTATGCCTGAATCTCTTTCTAGGCGCTTTAAATGCGCAACGTAAAGAAAGTGGTGAGCATTTGGTAGCCTTTAAGCAGCACGGTACCCACGAACAACGAGATTCAAGACAAGATCAATATAATTTCGACTATGACCTTCGAGAACAGTACCGGGAACACTTCGATGTGAAGCACTACATGAAGTGCCAAGCTAGCACTGCTGGACAAAGCTGCACCTTGCAGTGCTTGCAAACGAAGGGCTGGCAACGATCCACAACAGATCTGGGGAGAACAAAAGCCCAATACAGAAAACTGCTATCAACAACAGACTGCTCAGCTTAAAAAAAAGGTGCTTGGTTCAAAAGGCCTACCAGCATATGCGATCAGGCGATTGCAGCTGGTGCAAAACTCGGCAGCTAGACTTGTCTGTCGTGAGCGTCGCAGTTGCCACATTACTCCACTTCTCGCCGACCTGCACTGGCTCCCAGTGAAGCAACGGATTGACTTCAAGGTTTTGTCGCTCACTTTTAGGTCCCTTCATTCTATGGCTTTAGCCTATCTTTAAGATATACTACCCCATCAGGCCAAGCATCGTACCACCTGCTTTTCGGAATCCAACAGTCTAGAAATACCTCGTACAAACCTTAAATCCTTTGGAGACCGTGCATTTAGTTCGTATGCTGCCAAAGCCTGGAACTCCCTCCCGACCTGCGTCAGAACATCCCCTGACCTGACCACATTTAAAAGAAACTTAAAAACACACCTATTTAGGACAGCATTTAGCGGGTCCCTGTGATTCGTCCTTGATGTGCTTATGCGTGCTGACACTGTGCATGCTGCCACTAACCACATTTGCATGCTGACCCTGTGCATGTCACCCCTAACCATGCTATTCATTTTGTTTGTTTTTCAAGCATGATTTTACTTACCATTCAATTGCATTTCACTTTGCAGCAAATGTAAAGCGCCTAGAGAGAGATTAAGTTCTCTGAGGGCGCTTTATCAAGTGAATTATTATTATTATTATTATTATAAAAGGTCGTCTGCTCAAACAGATTTGGTTCGTTAAGACTCGAGATTCTTGCTCGACCAGTATCAACTAAATGGTATTTCTCGATTGCAGATCGAGCAATTCAAGCACTTCACGACGACTAAGCTGCTACTCACTTAAGAATGCCAACGTGATTGAAAGCGGTGAAGGTGAACGCTCCTCGGTGCCCAGCGGTTTTGCTGCTGCATCTTCCCCAACGATACTAAGCAGACGAAGGTGACCTACCCAGTGCCCCCACCCATGCCAGCATCCAATCAGCACAGCCTCCGATGCACACGAACCTACTTTGAAAGCTCGTGGCTGCTCGGCTAGGGGTAAGGGCTGCCTAGCGTTCACAGAGGACTGGGTCAACTAATTCAAACATAACGGATCGTACAAAGCAGGCCAGGTTAGGTAAGCATCCTCCTTATTCGCACGCCTCGCCTGGCTAAAGTTTGAAAGCATCGCTACGATGACTGCTTCCACGGCTAGCCACCACGGCTGATCCCTATCCAAGATTAGGAACTGGCTTCCGCAGTGAATTTCGCGAAAATTAAGCTCATTGGTTCTGTCTCGGCTAGGTCATTGTAATTCCTTTATGGCTGGGCTACGGAAAAAGAGAGTAGGCCACTGCAGCTGGTGATGAATATTGCTTTAGGCTAGCTTTGAAATCTCAGAGGTTTGACCGTGCATCTCCTTTGCTGAAAGAGCTCGGATGGCTGCCGGCTGATCAATATATATATAGAGTGAAATTCTTACGCTCAGCCAAAAGGCCGGCCACGGCTGGGCTCCTTCATGACTAGCTGAACTGCTGCACCAGTTTCAGCCTCCTCGTGCCCTAAGGTCCTACATGGACAATAAATTAGCTGTTCCATTCCTCCACTTAAAGACCGTGGGCAAGAGAATATTTTGCTCTGAAGGTCCTAGACTGTGGAACTCACTTCCACAATTCTTACGAAATGACATCGACTCTCCTGCTGCTGTCGACACATTGTTTTCAGGTGCCCCGAGGTGCTACTTCCATGCTACTCACTAACCTCAACTGCTCTCCTGACTCAGCAATGATCATGATTCCTTTGCAGTGATGAGAATTTAGGACGACCGGAAGCAGTGATGGCTGCTAGCAGCTTGAAATGTAAGGGCATACAAAGAGATTGAGTCTTCAGAGGGCGCTGTAACAAATGTATTATTATTGCTATTATTAATGCTTCTCACTTTCTCTTTGTCGAGTGAGGTTAAGTCTGTTGGCTACCGAATTCGTACCGAAAATACAGAACTCCTTCGTAAACACCTACGTAGTCTTTGTGGCTTTGTGGAGTTACAGACGCAGATGCATACACACATACAAAGACATTTGATTGGTCGTGGACGGTCAGGTGCCGCACAGACGGGGCAGCAGCAGTGCTGGAACAGTTGAGCGTTGGCCGACACCGACTGAAGATGAAGCTGGCACAATGCACCTTAGCAACTGCTTACCCTTCATTAGGTGACGAATCGCTATGCCAGGAAACTCGGTCGATTCGGGATCATCGAGTGCTTCGGGCCGCTTCATACCTCCCTGCAAGTGCCAAGTGCGCACAACGGTGGCCTCCTTTAGCAGCACGGTCAAATCCAACGGCTCGCTGCCTGCTGCACGCACTGTGAGACCAATGCCACGTGTATGGCGTACGCATGAGCCCCCCTGCACAACAGTCGCCTCACGGTTTGTGCAGATCGCGGTGCACGTAAAGAACACAGATGAGCTGACCACGATCGGCTGCGACTGCGTCATGCACGGCACTAGGCCGACTACTGCATGGCACTAGGCCGACTACCGTTCTCTGCTGGACAACAACCAATAGCCGAAAAACTCCTAGCAACCCAGTCACTGCGGCGAGCACTGTGCAAGCTTCTCGGACATTTGTAGCCCACAGGAACAAGCAAGTGCACGACTCTGTCAGTTCAGAGAGAGTACCGCCAGACTGACTGTGTCTCTGTGCATCTGAAGTGGCAAGCCGAAGTAGAGCTGGCAGCAGCCGTTTGTGCGACTTCCGGATAGAAGCTAACACTCCCTGACAACAGCTAGCAAGTCTCTAGGCAAGGAAGCCAGACCGACCTGACTCGTCCTATTCGAGCTCGAGTCATCAGCCTCATTCTCATTCGGTGAGGGAAGAGAGTCGAGATGCACAGAAAGCGAGCAAGAAAGCGAGCCCTCAGACGGAAGCAGCTCTCCTTGCAGCAGCCCACACACTGCTGCAAGCAGACTGTACCTGCATGGCTGCATTCACGACCTCCGTGTCTGCTGGTCCAGGCCACAGGCTGATGCAGGCCACGTTGATTTCCTTCAGCTCGATAGCGCAATCGGCGGTCATTCGGTCGAGCTGCAATGACGAAACTCGATACGATACCGGGCTGCTTTGGCACTTGCAGCTGCGGCCGCCAACAGGGAGGGGGGGCTAAGGCTAAAGCCGGGCCAGTGAGTGAGCACCCAGTGGCTCAGGCATCGGGCGCTGAGCACCTGCGAAGGCAAGCCTTTGCAAGGCTCGGCCATCGACTGCAGAGATGAGCGGTAGAAAATGTCTCGCACAACTGTCGTGCATGGTGGCTGCAGTAGAAGTGCTGAGAGCGGCTGCCGTTAATAAATAGAATGAATGAAACCTAACCCGACAGCCTCTTTAGCGGAGGAGGTGCCTCTTCGAGTTTTGAACTGCTTTCAGGAGCCGACAAATAATTGTCCTCTGCTAGATTCGAACCCACGAGGTCGTGAACAGCATGCACCTTGGGAGGGGGCTAGGCCAAGACCCAGAAGCTAGCGCTCTGCAAATGTCCGCGGCAGCCTGCTCTTTGTCTGCTTCAGGCAGTGGCGTTTGCTCACAGCAACCGGAACAGCTCGGAGGTGTGCATAGGGTGGCAGCGGCAGCAGCAGCGCTCACCCCCGCCTTGCCGACCCCGTAAGCGGGTGAGAAGTGGTACCACAGGCCTCCTGCCGACGAGATGTTGACCACAAGGCCCTGCTTCCGCTCGGCCATCAGCCGAGCTCCGTAGGCCGTGCACAGGTAATGGTTCCTTTGCACCGATGAATAGAAAAGAATTACAAAGCGAGAAATGGAAAGTGAAGAGCGAAGCTCGAGTGCAGACGCAGGCGTCTCGTGGAACCAGCTGCGTCTGCCTAGGCATCTGCAAGCAGGTGGGCGGTGCGTGCAAGCCTTGGCCATCAATTCAACCGTGGTAGCAGCTGAGTGCGCACCCGCACACACAAAGCACACACACCCACCGCGCACACGCATGCGCAGACAAACACACACATATGGCCTCGCGAGCACGACATATGCACACTATCGTGCACCCATCGTACCTGAGGCCCACGTTGTTGTTGCTATCCCAAACTTCCACCGGATCAGTCTCCCACAGCTTCTTTCCCCATTGTTGCAAGGCCATCTGCAAACAGGACCGTAAGCAATCAATGGGTGCAGTCTACACGAGAAGAACAACGGAGCTGTTCCTCAGGACAGTCGAATGTGCAAGCCCTGCCCAACTCTATTAGCTCTGCAGGTCCGTGAAGTTCACATTACGTGCTATCACAGCCTGAACACAGTGCGACACACAGGGGGGGGGGATACAGTGGCACAAAGTAATACATGGCAAAGGCAAAGCGAGGAGAGCCTGGGCAGTGACTCTGGCAGTAAGTCTGGAGTAAACACGGCAACCGCTGCAACTGCGTCTTAGCTAGGGATCAACTACGTGCGTTTCCCAGGTACTGAATGGCAGGCCCGCCGACGCTCCATGATGAGCATTGCCGGCTGTTCTTCATTGGCGGTTTCTACAACAACTCCACTTGCCTATGTGTGCACGTGTTTGCATGTGCATGTGTGACCTTTTTCAGAGTGAAGGCTGATCGTGCAATTACACTGGGATACCGTATGGCCACAGCTGGTTGCTAGTCTTTCTCGGAAGTCTCGGTTAGGGGGCGTGTCTGTCATACTAGTCAATGACCACAGTGTACACGTTCACTCATTCGCACCTGTGAAGCCAGCCACCAGAAGGTGTTCGGCCCCCCTCCCAAACTCAGTCGTGTAATCTACGAGGCGACCTCAAAGGTCATTCAGATGCAAGCAACACTGAAGGTGAGCCCGGGGCTTATGACGAAACGTTGGACTTGTCATTGGTATGTTAGTGATCAATTCACAATCAAATCCTCAACTTTTGCTGGAGCAAGTCAGTTTTGGGCTTCCACGATGGTAAAAGACATACAAGCTGTTCAATTCCTCCTTTGCCTAAAGGCGATTGGCAACAGAAGCTTATGTTCTGCAGATACTAGACTGTGGAACTCACTTCTACAGTTCTTATGTAACGACATCTACTCTCCTGTTGCCGACTATGGCACATCCTTTACAGCCGTTCAGTGCTTCTACTTCCACGCTACTCACTACCCCAACTGCTCTCCTGACTCTGCTATGCTGCTGACTTTCTTTTTGTTTCGTGAGTTCAAGTCTGTTGGCTACCGAACGTTTACCGAAACCAGCTTAGGCTTTGAGTGCACTATATAAAACTTTTCTGCGTAACACCCACATAGTCTTTGTGGAGTTACAGACAGAGATACAAGCTCACATTTTTTAGCAGTAGATATAAATAAATAAATAATAATAAATACAAGCTGATTCAACAGCCTCTTTTTGTATAGCGACAGAAGAGCCTTGACGGCTATCACCACCGCTTGCAGCGGCGATAAAGGATCGCCCACTGCAGGATTCGAAACCACTACCTCGGGGCCGAGGTCGTGAAAAGCAACCGCCTTACCTAGTGAGCCATTACGGCTCACCATATTCCACCGTGAATAGCAGTACAAACATAAATGCATATCAAATACTTCAATTCACGATGTAAGAGCTGCCAAACATTCAAAGCCACGAGCTGCCACCCTTTCCCATAAGTCACATTAGCAGCCCATTCACTAGAGAAGGGTCACTTAAAAATAGGGGATTAGCCGTTTTCACTAAGAAAACGCACAGCATGAAGGTATTGCTGGGTGCCCCCAGTTGCCATCTCAAAACGGGCATTTCATTGGGTGTGATGGATCATCAGTTTTCAGAGGTCTTAATCCATAATTACAATTCGACCCTAGGAATACGAGCTCTGAATCCATGTCAATAACCGCCATAAGCCCTAAAACAGAAAATTAGAATGCCCTTCAGTTTTTAACTATGGAATTCTGGGAAAACTTAAATTTGGAAGTCGAGACTTTAATCTGAAACACGTTCATTTCTAAAATACGTGTATGTGTAGATGCTGGTGATGTCACTCAGCTCAGTAAGATAAGCCATGATGAGCAGGTTGACCTGTGGAAGGAAGGCCGAAAACACGGCTTGTTGCATTCACTACTCGGCACTTGGGTCTAGCTAAGGCTCGGCTGACATTCGATGGACAATCTGTGGGCCAGTGCTGTGGACTAACTAAAGAAGCTTACTAGCATGTTTTTTTTTTAAAAAGCAATAGCGACGATAGTACAGAGTAGCCGATTCAATAGCCTCATTCACGTAGCACCAGAACCACGCTAGCAACTATTCCGAACCACGTTAACCACTATCCCGAGACTTGAGATGGCAATAAAGCATTACTCACTTCGGTACTGAAACCTATGACCGGGGTAACGAAGTCAGGGCACCTTATTGCAGGGGTGAGTTTCGGAGTAAGACTGAATAAACAAATTAGTCTCTAATTGGCAATGGAGAGAAAGCAAGGTCCTCAGCTAGCCACTACTCTATGCAATGACTAACTGCTGACATTCAGATACAAAGGAAACAAAGCATAGAAGATACTGCTGCACGCGTGACAGCTATACGACTGCTGAGAAAAACGGCATGGTGAAAAGCCGCGAGCAGACCTCTTTCTTGCAGCTATAAGTACCTGCACACCGGTGAATGCATTATTGACGAGCAAATCCAGTTGACCCTTCTGGTCGACCTTAATCCTCTCAAAAAGTTGCTTCACGTCATTGTCCTTGCTGTGATCACACACGACTGGAATACATTTCCCACCACGGGCCGTCACCTGCACGGTCGAGCATGCAGCGAGTGCATAAGCAGTTATAGCAACAACAATAATAGGTTGGAATAAAATCACTGACAGCTATCACCACTACACTGCAAGTAGGCTACACGGACAAGAAGTGCTCATTTAAGAAGAACACTACTGCTGGACATGAAAGATCGGGTCCAATGGTTCCACAAGAACTGAATCAAATGAAATTCAGTCTGGAGTTTGGAGTTGTATCACGAAAATATTCAAGAAGCAGATGGCATGACTAAATTTAAATAAATATAAATTTTGTACTTGAATAAATAAAGCTTTTGTACATGAATAAGTGAATAGTTGTAGATTATTATGAATACATAAATGTAGATTTTTGAATATGAAAAAAATAAGATATCCCAAATATAAGCCAATAAGCAATAATCTCCAAAGCCTTTGAATAAGTAATTAAGTAAGAATTATAAATGCCTGCTCATGATGACTCATTACTATTATTATTACTCATTATTACTACTATCATTACTCATTACTACTTCAGAATTCTATGCACAGCTTTACATTTAATTTAAACTATGAGAGTCTATATTGTAGCTGCATATGCAAATTAGTAAACTATTTCCCCTAATAGGTTTTTCATACCGTTCATCTTAGCTGTACCGTCGTAGGACTACTCTCTCTCTCTCTCTCTCTCTCTCTCTCTCTCTCTCTCTCTCTCTCTCTCTCTCTCTCTCTCTCTCTCTCTCTCTCTCTCTCTCTACACACACACACACACACACGCGCACGCACATATATATATTGCCGGCCCAAAAAATGTTCACACCAATAAGGACCCCTTTACTTTTTGAGTTCCACTAAGAGTGGTCTCTATTAACCACACAAACTAATTATGCAATATCAGTAAAATACGTTTTCTATCAAATAATATAGACCGGAGCTCATAAGCTTCACCCTCTGCTGTATCGTTGACACTATAATGCAGAGGTTGGCAAACTCCGGCCTTTAGGCCAGATCCGGCCTAACTAGTGCTCCAGTCCGGCCTTGCCGCCCCCTAGTTATTTATTGATGGATCGAGCCTAATTGAGTAGTCTTTTCGGTTTCGTTCCCGTTCAATACTGCTTTTGCTGCTCAAGTTATGGCCCGCGTTTATTTTCAGAACTTGAAGCAGAAGCGCCTGACCGGGTAGGGATGATATACGTCTACCCCTATAATCGCCATGCACATCGGTACGTCTTTTGCGACAGTTTGTTCGTTGGTCTCGCCACGCCCACTCCTCCAGTCTGGTGGAGTGGGCGTGGTTTCTTCTGGCCTAGTGTGCCTTCTTGACCTCCTGAAATGGTCTAGTAGTGCGAAAAGTTTTCCGATCCTTGTTTTAATTGAATGAAGTCGGAAATCACCAGCGCCGGAGCCATCCGAGTTGTCTGCCCACCCGCGAAACTATGGTTTCGTGTTCCAATAAACGCGACCAACCTGCTCAAGCGAGCCGCACAAGAATATCCGAATGCAATTGCAAGCCTTCTAGTATTACGCGGTAGACCATTTTGGGTTCAGAGGCTCTCAGCGCTAAGCGGTGCTCAACAGCAGATGATAGGATTTTACAAGCTCTCTGAGTGCCAGAAGGGTGGCTCCTCACATTTAAAAACGAGAGTTATTATAATCGAGCAATTTTGAAGAAGATCGGTACCGCAGTAGTGAGGCAGTGAGGTGAAATTTGAAGAAGCCAGAAGAGGCCGGAACGGTGAACCTCCAGATCGGGCGGGCGGGCGCGGTAGGCGTCGCTGCACGATACGCCAGGACCAGAAGGACGAGGACCGGAAGATGAGGTTCGGTAACGTATAGCAGGTTCGCCAGTTGAAAATAAAGAAAGAACGATTTTATTGATATATTATATATTATATTATTATATTATATATATTATATATTATTTATATATATTAGATATATATATTATATTATTATTGATATATTGATATATTTTTTTTTTATTGAAAATAAAGAAAGAACTGGAGCTTTACAGGATTCCTGTCAGCGAAAGAACAATCAGGAAGAGGCTCAACGAGCAAGGTATTCGGTCACGAGCGACTAAGAGGAAGCCGCTATTTAACGTTCCGCACGAGCGGAGGATACTTGCTTTCGCCCATAAATACCGGCATTGTTCCCCACCTGAGTGGAGCAAAGTTCTGTGGACTGACTAATCTAAGTTCAACCCTTTTGATATGTAATACATCTCCATCTGCAATTCCACACAGTTACAAAGACTATGTGGGTCTTACGTAGGAGAGTTTTGCATAGCGCACTCACAGCCTAAGCGGCTTTCGGTACGCATTCGGTAGCCAACAGACTTCATCTCACGCAACAAAGAAAAAGTGGGAAGCATAGCAGAGTCAGGAGAGCAGCTGAGGTGGTGAGTGGCATGGAAGCAGCTCAGGACCACTGAAAAGGATGAGTCATAGTCGGCAGCAGCAGAGTAGTTGTCGTTGCATAACAATCGTAGAAGCGAGTTCCACAGTCAAGGACCTGCAGAGCTAAAGCTTCTGTCGCCAACGGTCTTTAAGCGGAAGAATGAAACAGCTAAGTTGTTGTCCATAGAAGACCTGAGAGCACTAGGAGGCCGAAACTAGTGCAGCAGTTCAGCTAGGTATGGAGGAGCCAAGCCGTGGCGGGCCTTATGGGTCAGCGTGAGAACTTTGCTCTGTATCCGTTGATCAACCGGCAGCCATCCTAGCTCTTTTAGCAAAGGAGACACGTGGTCAAACCTCTGGGACTTGAAAACTAGCCTTGCAGCCACATTCATAGCCATTTGCATTTGCTACCTCACGAGGCATTCAGAGAGTTCGTAGACAAAAGATGGAAACATTCTCTGAAGGCATTATATATGTATTATTATTATTATAATATGTACCTACCTGGCTGAAACGCAGGGTGCGAAGATTTTTTGGGCGACACCATATATATATATATATATATATATATATATATATATATATATATATATATAATATAAATAATATATATATATATATAATTATATATATTACAAAGAGCACAACCTATTCGTGACGCCAGCGATTAACGTTAATGAGACTCACCCACGGATTGTGCCGCATACAAAATGTAATTAGTGCTGACCTGAAGAAAACTACGAACCCTCGTAATCAATACAAAATCTCAAGCGTATCAGATTTTTGTCTAATCGATGCCAAAAAAACTAGGGTAGGATCATAATGAATAAACAAAAAAATTTCGCATTAACAATCCAGGCAACTTGGTTAGCCTACTAGGTGCGAATAAAATACATGTTTGGGAGTTGCAGGTAGATTCGGAAACGGTTTCGGTATTCGGGTGAGTTTTTGCTAGCGTCATTACGATCCGGCTTAGGATAATTCTTTGCATTTACTTAATGTCCCAAATCCCAAAAAATGCATCTTGGCGACTGTGCTGGCACTTATTCAGTCTTGGTAAAGGCTTGATACATCCTTTTTTTGCGTGTGCAGACCCATTCTGGTTCGAGACTATGCAAGAAATTGACAGTGTAGCAGTCAGAGCAAGAAAGTAGCACGCTAATTTTCCTAATGAATAAAAGATCTATAGGGCTGTATTAAACTGCAGCAGTATCCCTGAAAAAAATAACTGAATTGCCAAAAGCTTGATGATATGCACATATTAAAAAGTTTCTTAGATATTTCGAGAAGACTTACATTAAGTATATGCATTTAGCTAATCGATAGACTAAAGACCTAGAAAATGGTCCCAAAGAATTCTTTAAATTCGTGTTCACTGGAATACGTGGGTTGGAAGCTTTTCATTAGTACTCATGGCCATCTATCTCTTGCATAGTTTTTATCTATCTCAAACGTACGGATGTTCCTCAAAATAGCATGACTTAAACAGTTGATGATTGCTGAGAAAAAGCCGACACGGTTGTAGTATATATATATATATATATATATATATATATATATATATTTATATTTATACATTGTATATATGGGCAAACCCAGTGTGATTCAGAAATTGAAAAGGCAAACGCTCAAAATTGGCTCTGTCAGCACATCTGTTGAATCAGCTCGAAATCTAGGTGTCATGTTCCAAAGTGACCTCTCGTTAGACGACCACATCAGCTCCACAATCAAGTCTGCCTACTTTCAGCTACATAACATTGCTTAAATTCGGGCTTGTTTAGATAAGAATACCACGTCTAAGTTGTTCCATGCATTTGTGACATCCCATCTTGACTTCTGTAACTCACTGCTTGCTGGCCTACCGGCATGTGCAATCAAGCGATTACAGCTGGTGCAAAACTTCGCAGCTAGGCTTGTCTGTCGTGAGCGTCGAAGTTGCCACATCACACCACTTCTCGCCAACCTGCACTGGCTACCAGTCAAGCAACGGATTGACTTCAATGTTTTGTCGCTCACTTTTAGGTCACTTCATTCTTTGGCTCCAGCCTATCTCTCAGATCTACTTCCCCACCAGGCCAAGCATCGTACCACTCGCTTTTCGGAATCCAACAGCTTACCAATACCTCGTACAAACCTCAAATTCTTTGGAGATTGTGCATTTAGTTCGTATGCTCTCAAAGCCTGGAACTCAATCCCGACTTACGTCAGAACATACCCTGACTTGACCACATTTAAAAAGAACTTAAAAACGCACCTATTTAGGACAGCATTTAGTGGGTCCCTGTGATTCGTCTTTCATGTGCTTATGGGTGCTGACGCTGTGCATGCTGCCACTAACCACACTTGCATGCTGACCCTGTGCATGTCACCCCTAACCATGTTATTCATGTTATTTGTCAAGCATGATATTACTCACCATTCAATCGCGTTTCCCTTTGCAGCAAAAGCAAATGTAAAGCGCCTAGAAAGAGATTAAGTTATCTGAGGACGCTTTATCAAGTGCATTATTATTATTATTATTATTATACATATACTTTTTAAGTTAATTGAGATTTAAGCGTGTGAGTGTGAACTGCTTAAAATTTTCGTCCAAACAGTCTGGCTTTAATATTTTTGAGCGATCGCTTGAATAACGGCAAGCAGTATTACGCAAATATATACACATACCAGGGTTCATGTCGCAGCAGCTGCACACGCTTGATGGTTGGTATTTTGGTACATACGATGTTCGGCAGACAGGGTTTTATGGACTTAGTATTAATTTTCCAAAGCAACCAGTATTACAATAGGCTGTGAATGTTCTCAAGTGGCAGGGCCGGAGGCGAGATTAAGCCTCCAAAAAGTTCCTAAGGGTCCCGAGAGGTTTTAAAAAAATGCTAGGAAGTTCCAGCATGGACATTTCTTGAAGGTACTCGAATTTTTGCTTAGTATTAGATGCAAGTAAATAAGTAACGAGAGAGTTCTACGGAATTCGGAAAGTGATTTCTAAAGAAATACAAGTTATTACGACTCTTCAGGGAAGCTGATTGCCTGCCATTCATGGTGGGCAAGCAATTTCACAAACACATACCTCTAGCACATAGACACAGGTGACAAAATATACAGTGGGTGGACAAAAGGCTCGACAATAGATCAAGCCACGATTGTGCCAAGGACATCTGACAGAAGCCTCGGCACTGGCTCCCAATCTAACGAATACTGAGTCGATTATGGATAGAGACAGCCAACTTTCTGCAATGAGCACTGCACCCATAGCAGAAAGCTGACCGCGGTAGCCATCGTCTATTTATACTTAAATTGAAAAAAACGGCTGTTTGATACCAAATCGGTTTGGGTTTAGACTTCAGGGTTTAGGGTTTACCTTATAGGGTTTATAATTCAGGGTTTAGTGTGTCCAGGGTTTCCATGCTTTTTGGGCATCTGGTAAATAACTCAGTGTTTAGGATTCATGTTACTATCTAGGGTTTACAGACACAGGCTACAACGTTGCACTTTCTGCTATAGAGAAATAAAGTTTGCTGTATGCGAACCAATGCCATATTAACTAGCCTATAAAAACAGCTTAATGGTACAGATAGACGAAAACGTCTCTCACAGGGCGGACAAAGGTCGAACAGGGCCCTCCCTTACCAAATGCTGGCACTCCCTTACCAAATTCTCAAGGCTGACGAACAGATAAACGTTTTTAAATTCTCACGCCGAGACGAATAATTGGAGCTGCATCAAAAGGTCGCATCAGGCGGAGCCTCTTCGTAAGCAAAATGAAAGACGGTTTGATAACAGTACGAGTAAGTTTGTCATTTTTGTTTCCTCTACCATCTAGGCTGCAGGCCTTAACTTCGCAGTTTATATGAATTTAAACTTCAAACTCTTCCGGATTTATAATTTTGATGCGCTATAAGTGAAACGTATTAATTCATTCGTGTATTACAGTATTATGGGCCGCGATAGCTCAGGATATAAGGTGGGTTCGAATCTTGCAGCGGACAATCCTTAATTGCCAACTGCAAGCAGTGGTGAAAGCCGGCACGGCTCGGCCATTAGAGTGAACATTAATTTTGAAAGGGACTTCCTGCTCGCATTGAAGTTCGATTCGCTTGCTTAGTGCCCGAAGTCTCCGACTCCGAGTCGCTGTCGCAGAAGCTTTACGCGAATCGTGGGGTCAGCGTGCTACGCATTGATTTTAAGAAATATTGCTTAGACAGGGATGCAACGGCAAACCCTATTCCATATACATGTGCGACGTTCCATCGATGACGAGCTTGCCATGGGAGTCTAGCCAAATTAACCCAGAGGCGGCGGCAGAAATCGCAACCACAAACGACTCCGAGCGGCAAGTTCGCAGGCGCGCGGGTCGGCTAGGCCGTCTCGCAAGGACGCCGGCCCTCGACGTTAGCGGCGCGGGGCTCGAACTAAGGCGAACGATCGGGACGCCGGAGCGGCTACCGAGCACGGGCCGACGCTCGAGCGAAGCCCGGTGAAGCGGGAGCAACCGGCTCGCTCAGAATCCCGCGAAGGCGAACGAACGGAAGCACGCAGCTGGCGGCGACCGGCGATGCGCGCCCGGCATGGGGGAGTGGGCCGCGAACCGCAGGCCGCCCCCCCCCAGAGCACGGGCCGCGAGGCGTGACTCGGCAAAAAAATTCCACCAGCGGCCGCCGGTCGGTCGTGACTCAGCACCTCTCGCCGGCGCGTTACCTGCTCAGCCGTCTCTCCTAGACTTCCGGGGACGTTTTTGGCGGTTTGAGTTCTACCTGCGCGATTGCAAGGAACGCAGCTCGACGCTCTACGGAGGAACTTCGAATTCCGCCGTCGCGACTCGTACTGATTAATGGCAGGCAGCGAAGTTGAGGCGGCGCTCACCCGTTATGTACACCGTGGCGCCGGCCTGTCCCAGCTGCAACGCTATCCCCTTTCCGATACCGCGAGTGGCACCCGTCACCAGGCACACTTTTCCGGCGAGAGACATTTCGCGTGCGCGCGGGCGAAGACGAGAGGGTCCGACTCCCGGCTGAGCGTTTCCACGTCAAAACAGCCGGCTCCCCAACTGGCTTCCCGGCAGCACCTCGGATAGGTCAGGGTTCACGACCGCGCGGAGGTCGGCCGATGACACAGCAACTCTTGCGAGCCTTCGCCCGCCCCCTCTGCGGTTGCGCTGCTGCCCTTTGGCCTCGGACAGTCTGCGGCGACTCTGCAAAATGCCGGGTTTCCTGCGATGCCAGCCAAGCCCAAACTTGCCAGCCAAGCCCAAACCTTTCTGCTTCCCGCCGCTCTGTCGACCTTGACATTATATCCGGCCTCGTGGTCTCTTGCCTGCTGCGCCGGCGCCGCTTTTCGGGCGATTCCGCGGTCAGTGAGTTGAAATCAATCGAAGCTGCTAGGCTGCCGCAGTTTTACAGAGTTTGCACATCTCGCGTGCTGTATTATTATTTTATCTGAGCATGGATATCCATCAGGTGCGAGCTTCGCTTTGTTTGCTACGACAACTAGCTATTTGCAGTGGTTTATAATCGGGCTAGGATTCGCCGCCGGTACTAGCACGTCGACGACTTTACCGGCCAAATTACATTGCGTCTGGAGCCGGTTCTTGCGGTTTGCAGCACGAGCTCCTCGCGGCTGCTGGTAAAGGCCGGCTGCGAATGGCAGAGTGGATCGCCCCTCCCCCTCTAGCCTCTACTGGTCGCAGGCGGCGTTTTATCATTTGAGGATCGCCATTAGTCAGGATTTAGGATTTAGGTGTAAGTTTTAGTGTTTGTGCTGAGGACTTATCCTCGCGACCAATGTGGCCTGAGCTCCCGTGCTGCTGCTGCCCTACAATCAGCATAAAAGGCCGACTCGATCGGCTTCACTAGCTGCCTATGCCATGCCGGCAGGCCGAAGCTGCAATGGTGCGATTAGCTTTTAGACTTCGCGGCCACGGATGAGGCACGCTCCCGTTCGTCGCCGTCCACTCGGTGAAAGCCCCCCTCCACTGGGGCTGCGATAGTGCTACTTCATTGAGGAGAGCCGAGCCAAGCGAACCCGAGTAGAACGGCAGAAGAAGAGATCGATCGCGAAGCAGCAGCAACGGGTTTCCTTTAGTGGTAGCCTCGTCGGAAGCTTGGTCAGCGTGACCGCGCGTAACGTGGCAGTGAGTCTGGAAGTGAGTGGCCTGCAGCCGATCGAATTCTTGGGCAAGCTCAGCAGCCATGCTAAGTCTGGCACTCCAACGACAAGGTCATCGGACTGTGAGGGCAGAAGCCGGCTTAAACGGCTGCAGCATCTCTAGCAGCTATAGAGGAGGCCACCACGTTGAATGCTGGCGTATGAAAGCTTTTAACTTTCTTTTCTCTCAACTCCTCATCTGAAAGTCACTACAGATCTGTGGGCAGTGAGATGCACGGGTGTACTGCCTGTGTGTCTAGACCGATCTGGGCACACGAGCATTCAGAGTCGACTAGTTTTACAGCTGTGCTGTGCAGCAGTAGGCATGAACAAATAAACAAGCACGAAGATCGAGGATAGGGATCGACCAAAAAACAGATGGAGTGAGGTAGCTTACATGGAGGTCATGATCCGATCTGCTTCCTGTCGTGCCCTTCAGATGGCTGCCTGTTCGGAAGCAGGACTGATCCGGATGTTGCGCCTTAATCGATGGCATGATATTCGGTTATACCCATGAGGTATGGGCAGGTGCTGATACTCTTCATGCTGCCCTGTGCATGTCACCTCTAGTCATGTTATGCTTGCCGACATTGAGCATACTGCCACTGACCATTCGATTATGCTTCCTTTACAGTATATTTTAAGTGCCTAAAAAGAGATTAAGTTCTGTGAGGGCATTATGCAAATGTACTATTATTATTATTCGAAGCTTTACCGAGCCAATCACTGCTAAGTATGCAATTCTTCTTTCTGTGAAGGCATGGCCGGCTGGTATGCTAAGTTGACTTGCTAGCGATTGCTCGGCACAGCCAAGTCAAGTGCCGGCAATGCTGATTTCAGCTGTGGTTGTCTTTTGCTGGCCTGGCCGTCCTCAGGGGCTGTCACGCTAGCGCCTCGTCCTGGTCCATGCAGGCGTAGTTCTGACGGCACGAAAACGTTCGTCCACCGTGTTGCTACTCTAGCTAATTTAACCGTCTCTTTTCTGTAGCGACAGAACAGCCTTGACGGCTCCAGTAAAAAAAGAACTTCTGAGTGCAGCAGCTCGGCAGGTGCCAAGCGGCCTGCCCCCCCCCCAGTCTTGAAGCCACTGGAGGGGGAAGGTCTGCTGGACGTAGCCGATTGGAGGCACCTAGGTGGCAAACTAGACTGGCGAACCAAGCCGGCTTGCTAGGAGGGAGCCTGCCGCCCGGTTTGCTGGCCGAAACTGCTAGCCGGGCTCTGTGCTTGCCGGTCTCTGTGCTAGCCGGCCTCTGTGCTAGCCGTGCCCATCGTTCACCCGTGGGCCAGGGCTGGGAAGCTCATTCGCTGCCGAGCGATGGGCTTAGCTGGCCTGCTTCGGCTGCAGCCTGATGCCTCCAGCTGATCGCCCACGTCGGTCTAGTCGTTGCTTTGCTGGTGATGACTCCTGGCGATTCTCGATTGGTTGCTCCTAAATGCTTCCAATGTGCTCCAACCTGCTGCCGGGTCTGTGGTTGCTGTTCTTGGCTAAATATTTGCCCCCAGCTCGGCGTCCACTGTGGCAAGCTAGACGCTTGTCGTGTTCAAATATTTACCTGCTGAGGCAAGTAGCCAGTGTGCAGTTGGTTGAAAGGCTCGATGAGAGAGTCGTGTGTGAAACCCTTGTTCTTGAAATATGAGCCGTGATGGCACAATAGGAAAGGTGTTCGATTTGTACGACCTCGGTCCCCAGGTCGTGGGTTCGAATTCTGCTGTGGGTGATCCTTTATTGTCACTGAAAGTAGTGGTGATAGCCGTAAAGGAACTTCTGTCGCCATAAAAAAGACTGTTAAATCAGCAAGTATTTTTTTAAAGGCAGGCAGGCAGGCACGGAACGTGAAACTGGCGATGTTTAGGGGCCGAATCATAGTACAAAGCCGTAGCGTATCGCTGGCAGCTCTTGTTTCGCTTCATGGAGTGTGCTAAGATGAGGTGCCGTTCCCATCGTTGAAACTGATGCCGGTACCCAAGCAGCAACCGCTAGAGGAGCTGCTGCTTCTGTCGTTGCTGCCGTCACGTGGTGCAAGCGCTTCGAAATGGTCTCCTGGGGGTGTGCTGCGGGTGCAGCATGCACAGTCAAAATGGCCCGATGTGAGGGAATCTCTCAGGAGCTAGTGAGCATTGGTCAGTGGTCCTACGAGGAGCCAATTGGAGGAGGGATCAGACTGCAAAAGCAGCTACAGGCTCTCGAGTGGGTAAGGGGCAGCTCTCAGCCAAAGACAGTGGCTCTCGGCCGATGACTAAGCAGTCCGGTGCAAATCCCTGCTTTGGTGGGCTAGCTGTCAGGTGGGTTTAGAACCAACAATGGCTCGACAGTGCAAAAACAATGCATGCATGGAATACAAGGGCTGCTGGATGGGGAAACAAGAAGGGAAAAGATGGAGACCGCTAGATCCTTTCGGGCTGCCAGCTGTCTAGTGTGTGTAGACCAGGCTTGGCCGGTATGGTTTCTGCTAATTAAGTGCTTGGTGTTGGAGCCAGGAGACTTGCCGGTCCAGACCGGTGACACCGGCCACTGAAACGCCACCGATTTTGCAAGCCACTAAAGTAGCTTCAGTGCATTCATTCGTTACCGTATGTGCTTGGAATAGAGCGTGGAGATTCGGTCGTCTAGTTATAAGAGCTGACTTACTAATATGGCGCCTTGATTTCAAGTGCTGTTAGGCTTGCAGCAGAAGCTGTGATTGCTCATTTAGGTAATGGAATTTTAAAAAGAGGTTCCTTGTCTGGATGACAACGTTTGCTGATGCTGCAGTTTTTCTTGATCTCGCTTTTCCATTCGGTTGAATGGACGGCGACATGGAGCACCATATTAGGACCCGGCTCTCCGTTGATCTCTGGTCGTTTACCCGGCTATAGACCAGTGCCCATCGTTCAGTACCCACACAAATTTCTCTATTTGCACGATTTTCAGCAATTTCTCGTCCACACATGCATGCATTCAAGAGTGTAAGGTCTGCTGGGCAGTCCCACCTGCCTTAAGCCCAGTGGCACTCCAGCTAATACCGCCTCGTTTGTACATAGAGCCTGGTCAGTTATGCTGGCGGCACAGTGCCCATAGCAGGCTGTTCAACATTTTCGACCTGCAGCTGTTTATATTTATGTTAAAAAACACATATTAGAGCTGTGTTTAGCTTAGGGTTTAGGATTTTTGGTGTAGTTTTTAGTGGTTGAATGTTTGTAGGTTTACGATTTAGGCTTTAGTTGTTGGATTTTGTAAAAGAAAATATAATAAAAATAATACATTTGTATAGTGCCCTCAGAGAACTTAATCTCTTTCAAGGCACTTTACATTTGCTGCAAAGGAATTTGGCTTGAGTTTTTGGTTTTTTGGGTTTAGTGTTTAGGTTTTAGAGAGAAATTCTAAACAGGAAAGATATCTTATGTGTGTTTATTTAACATAAATATAAACAGCCGCATGTGACCACGTGGAACAGCCTGCTATGAGCACTGTGCCCATGTAGCAGAAACTGACCTGGCTTTGTGTACAAACGATGCCGTATTAGCTGGGCACGGCTCCTTGGGGGCGTGGCTCGTAGCAGTGCTAGGCTAGCTCAGCCACCTAAATACCTGTTTGCTGGCTGCAACACTGGATGCATTGTTATCTCGTGCTCTCATTGCTGGCCAAATTTGCCCTGTTTTTCCTTTTTAGAAATCTCCAACGAATGGTGCCAAAGCAACGAGCAGGCCGGCATAAGTTTGCCGTGCATACTGCCCGGCGCTGCTGCATTGCTGAAGATGTCAAGCGGCTGCGCTGCCACTGAGATGTCGGACGCTCTCGCTCAGCTCGAGCTTTCACCCCATCGGGCCACCGGATGTATCAATAGCGGCGGCCGGTGACTCGCGGCTGTGGCGGCAAGCCGCACGTCTGAGCCAATTGTAGCCTGTGGTTCACGTTTGGCAGCGGCCTTCGGCAGCATGCGAGCGACCTTCTCGACGGCCAGGAGCTTGCATGCACGTGCTCCATTTGCGGCCTGGGCTGCCGAGGCGAGGACGACTTAATGGAGCACTGGCTGGATCGCGTGGGCACCTGGCCTGCGATTCGTTGGAGCCGCAGGTGTGGAAGACCGCCTCTTGTGCTGCGGCATGTGGCGTTAACGTTGGCAATTGCAGGCTGCCGTTGCAGCTGCTGCCACTGCCGCTGTCGCTGCTGCCACTGCTGCTGCTGACACTTCTGTCGGGGCTCGGCTGACTGAGAGGGCAGTGTCTTAACGTAGGCGCCCCTGCTCTTGGGCAGGGTCGCTGAGAAATCTTGGCTGTCGTCTGCCGCTGCCGTCGGTCTGCTAGTTCAGCTGCGCGAGTAGCATGCTAGCCCACAGATGGCCACAGCTCGAAGGGACTCGGCACGGCAATGCGGAGCTGCCGAGCTATCGCCCCGAGGTGACCGCAACCTGCACAGAGCAGCATGACGGTGAGTAGCTCTCGGCTGACAGGAGACATGCATCGGCGCGTCCGGCTGTGTGTCGCCAGTGCCCGCTTCCACTACGGCGGTCGACGCCTTCGGTGAGCTGGCGGTGCTATGTTGATCTGCTACCACGGCTAGCCAAGCGGTGCAATGCCGTCGATGTGCTGCTACTTAAGCTCAAGCTGGGTGCTGCTGACGGCCAACTTTGCATAGATTGTCGATGCTTTGTGAGGACTTGACTAGCCCCGTCTGGGGAGTGGCAGCTGTGCATTGCGTGTCACCAGCCAGCCCCAGACGTGCTGCATGTCGAGTGCGGTTGCTTGCTATGAGCAAACAAGTAGAATCTCCCGAATATGCATCCTTGCCAGCGATGGTACAATCGAACAAAGTCAGTGGTCTTACTGGCGAACTGCCGTTGCCCTCGGACCTTTCATTCTTCCCATGCCACCGATCCCAGTCATTGGTCAAGACCGAACCGCCAGATGATGGCGGCCACCGAGGGGCCTACATGAGTTGACCCTGGCTTATACGCCCAGAGTCTTGCTTCTTACCTGCTTCCTACCTACTCGAGTCTTACTTCGGTCTTCTGGTTTGTAGGAAGTGTAGACTGCAGTCTTGCTTCCTACTCACTCTGCTCAGTGATCGTTTATGGGAAAATTACTTTTGTTAGGTAGTTAGGAAATGGTGAGCTCCTCAATGCATTTTCCACTGATTTCGAGTTGATTGGTACGTTGCATTTGAGATTATAATTAGGCAGTGAAAGTAAATGGCACCCGTTTTTGATATATCTGAACTAGTGTTTGCTGTCGACGAGGGTGCGCACATTCCTAGGAGTGGGTACAGCCGTGGCTGCCACGAAGGCCTGACATCTGTGAGTATGGATATCTCACGAAGGAACTGGTAGGCAAAGATATTTATTGTCTTACTATATAATAATATATTATATAATATTGATATTAGATAGTAAATAATATATATATATACATATTAAAGATAATATATATTGTCTAAGGAAGTACAAAAGGATGGATATAAATAACTTGCATTATTTGCTAGGCCTCGTAGGAAACGATATTTCCGCAGAAGAGACCGACGCGGGGAAAGCAATGCGACAAGAGAGCGGCTGGCTGCAACTAGGCGATTTTTAGCAACCGGTTCGTATTGTATGCAGTGTTCGGATATTAAAGCCGTGGTTGTTTTGCGTTCGGCAACGCATAATGTTGTGTCGATTGAACCTGACGGTGCCAGATCAACGATCACTGTTGCATCAAGCCTTTACAATCATTTCAGGAGAGACATATGCAAGCATGCAGTACTAGTTTCGGATATCCAAGGCCTCGGTATCCATATTCATCCCACGGTGAGTGAGGCTATATACTAAAGGCTGCAACCAACTTACTTACAGGTGTAAACCTGTCAATATTTTGCACTGTGCAAGTTTCCTTGCATCGTAATGGCACGATGGTATGTTTTGCAGGTACGAGGAACAGCAAGTAAGTGGGAACCCATTGCGAGTGGATTCGCTGAGAAACAGGACTTCCCAAACTGTGCTGGTGCTCTTCTTGGGAATCACATCAACATTAGGGAGCCTTGGCAGAAGCGGATACTATAACTTCTGCAATTATAAGAACTTTTGTAGCATCGTGCTGTTGGTGCTCGCTAATGCATGCTGCAAGTTCACCTTCGTGCACGTGGGGACGAATGGTCGGACCAGTGAGGGTGCTGTTTGTAGACAGTCCGAACTGGCACAAGCTTTGGAGAATGGTACCCTGCAGTTGCCAAGACCTTCGTCCTCTACCACAAACCGTGACCCCTGCTCCTTTCGTATCGTTGCCGATGAAGCCTTCCCTCGAAAGGCACATCTTATTAGTCCGCATCGCAAACGAAGGCTGCCGCCTCAGGAGTAACAACCGGGTCATCAGTCAAGCTCTTGACAATTGGTTGAGCATGCTTTCGGCATTTTGTCATCGAGGTTTCAAGTAGTTTACTCGAGATTATCTGTCAAGCCAAGAACTGCTAAGCATATTGTTCTAGCTAGTTGAGCACTGCACAATATCCTGCCAAGCCGAAGTGGATTGGCTGAGATCCCGAGTTCAGGAACGCCGAATGAGGTCTCGCCTTTTTCGAACCTAGCTCGCCAGTGTAGCAAAGTAGTGTAGCAAAGTGTAGCACCCGTGTCACCCAAATGTACGCTACCCATTTCACTGCTGTCGGGACGCTGTCGGCCATGCAGGAAGCAGCAAGTCGAGGGCACAGTGGCAATCGGATTTGAACTTCATAAGCAACGAGATGATGCGTGGATCTTGGTTGAAAAAGTGGAACCGGGTTTGGCTGCTGCCTGGACGCAGATTGCGTTAGCTGCTGCTGTCGCCCAGCACCTGCCTGTTCGTGCCGCCAGCCTTGCCCGTGGGCTCGTCGATGACTCTGCTTGATGGCTTTGCTCTGCTCTGCTACCCGACTCCTCCGCTGCCGGTCCTGTTACTGCTTCTGTGGCGCATCGGTTTCGGTTAGCGATGCGGCTGCCTCGATGGTGGCTACAGGCGCTACTCTGGACACTGGCTACTCTACCGGTCTCGGCTTCTTGAGAGGCTGCTGGCCCCCCCCCCTAATGGCTCCACCACGGCTAATGGTGGGGCCCCCTTCCCCCCTGCAGGGCCGTGCCCTTACCTCGACTTCCTGGAACCGTGGCGACTTCCAGGCGGCTGCGGCTAGGCACTGGCCATCGGTGCCTGGCTTTACAGCCAGGCGAGTCCCACCCTCGGTTGGCTGCGAGGCCGCCCGTTTGCACAGCAGTCCCGGCTGCCTGCTCGACTATACCCCAACCAGCTGGAGGTGCCTTTGCCGGGTGGAATGGAGGAAAAGGCATTCCTCTTGAGCCTAGTACAGCTATATCCTTACATACACAAGGCAAATATCTCTCGGCCGTCTGCAGCTTCTCCTGTTATCTTCATGCTATGCTGGCTGACGGCCGAACAGGCATTGATTGGACCTTACCCAGACTTTGGTGGCGGCAGCGGCCGGAGACCACCCTGGCGCCAGATACTTTGGTGTCCGACAGACGGTGGTCTTTGTGGACAGCCTTAACCTGGACACCCAAGACGACAGCCTGTCGGGGGGGGGGGCACTCCCGGAATTCGGGAAGGTCACGGAGGTGAGGACCCCGAATGAATCTCTCTCTAGGCGCTTTACATTTGCTGCAAAGGGAAATGCAATTGAATAGTGAGTAAAATCGTGCTTGATGAACAAGCAAAATGAATAACATGATTAGGGGTGACATGCACAGGGTCAGCATGCATGATTTCGTACCGCCGCATTGTCACCGTGACGGTGGACAGGTCAATCCTTCCTGTCCTTCGATGGGGAGGCCTGCTCTATCTAATGCGCTGGGTTGCCCCAGGACTGCAGCAGCTGTGGGTCGACGGACCACCTCTTTTGAGAAATGCCCGGCTCGTTTCTGCTTCCTGATGTCGCACCGTGTGCACATCAGCACGGCTTGCAGTCTGCCTCAGCTATGTGCCAACTAAGGGACTCCCGGCCACTACGCCCGTGACTGTACGGAACCTCCGAGGCACTGCCGCTGCAAGGCTGCCACTCCGAGCTTGGAGGACTTCCTGCCTTCGTCGCTGACGACGACTGCTCTGCCGTTTACATCTGCCCCTCTGCCAGTACTCATTGCTGAGGCCCAGGCTTTACCTGCTCTGGTTCTGCCGGTTCCTCCGACTATCCAGGCTCTGTCGGCCTCCTCGGTGGCCCCAGTGCTTGACGTGGCCGGGCCGTCTGTCACCTTGTGTCGTTCAGCTCGTCTCTCGGCGTTACTGACATGACCAGCCTCCTCTTTTTTTCGGTGAGCTCAGCGTGCCCACCGAACTCACCGATTGGCGAGACGCTCTCTCTCTCTCTATGCTCCCCTTCCTACTTATCCTCTCCGAAATCGTCACCGGTCTCGGAGTGCGGGCTCGCCATCGACGCGTCCTCCCCAGCGGCCCGGAGGCCTCGCTTCCGGGCCGCTGGGGATCGCTTCCCTGGCACTGTTTCTGCCGTCCCGGCCGGTCGGGGTCCTCTGCCGGGGCCGAGAATGTCCCAAACCCCTTGGTGCCGCCTCGGCGCAGAGCCTTGCTATCTGCTGCCTTGCAGCAAGAGCTGACTGTCTAGAATGTTGCAACCCGTGTCTCGTTGACCCTGGGTGCAGGCTTATCGCCTGCATTCTGAATGGCTGCATCCACTTTGGAGCCGTCCCTTCAGTATGGAAGACTGATCTCACGATCCTGATCCACAAGAAGGGTGACCCCAGCCTGCCCGGCAACATTCGACCGATAACGTTGTTGCTCTCACACTCTATAAGCTGCTCTCGGCCTGCCTGGCCGCAAGGCTGAGCAAGCTGTGAGCTGCTGTCTCCCCACCAGCTTCGTGCCAGGCGTGGAGGGCTGCCTCGAGCTATCGTTCCTAGGGGAGAGCGCCTTTGACGAGGCCAGAGATCGGCAACGGGCCGGCGTGGTCTACTCGGCGATCCTCGACCTGCACAGCACCTTTGGCAGCATTCCTCGTGTCTCGGTGCTCCGGCACTCCGGGTTATACGACGAGGACTTCGCGCGGATTCGCGTAGCGTCTCTACACCGGCTCGCTTCTGGAGCTTCGGATGCGCAGGACGAATCGTTAACAGCTTTCCCGACGACGGCTGGTGTCCGACAGGGTGACCCCCGTCTCTCCAATCTTATTTGATCTGGCGATGGAGCCGGTCATCACGCTCTCCGGCAGCACCTTGAGTGGTGCCCAAGGCTTCCCCTGCTTCAAGGCTGCCCTGCTTCAGGCTTCCGAGTAGTAGGCTCTTGTTGCGGAGCTCTGCCGGTCCGTGTGCGGCTTCCTGCACTTCAGCTCGACATCGACTTCCCGTTGGCGCTGCTCTCAGCCGGAGGCCTTGGTCTCGTGTGCTTCGCGATCAGCTCGGCGGCTCCGAATGGCCCAGGCCTGCCGCTTTCTTTGCTCCCCCGAGGCGTGCCTGCGACGTGTAGCATGCCACCGCCTCGACCGGGCCGTTGACAGCCTTTGTCCGACGAGGACAGAGCTCGCGGCATGTGAGCCCAGCAGCCTTCGGACCTGGAAACAGGGTCGGGCCAGCCTCGCTGCGCGCGGATGCGCGACGCGGTGCCTTGAGCTTCTCGCCTGTCGCATCTCGCCGGCCGCTGCTCGGACGTCCTGGTGGTCTCGACCGACCCCGACGAGATGGAGCACTCGTTCGTGCTGCGCGTCGCCATATCGAAACTGGGAGAGTTCGCCAGGTTGAAAGCTGAAGGCCGGGCTCGGGCGGCTCAGCCCGCACAGGGTCAGCCGTTGCCTGGCCACGAGGACAGGTTCGCGACTCACCGCCACTTTCAGACGACTGTCGTTCCGGACCTGGCGGCTCGTTCGCCGCGCTCGCCTGGACTCGTGCTGCCGGTGGGCGCCGCTAGGTCCCGACCCCGGAACGGCCACCGACTGCCGCCTTTGCTGCACTGAGACTGAGACCGTCTGCCACGTGCTAAGCCACTGCCGGCCAATGCTGCAAGCAATAACGGCTGCCACAACCCGGTTCAGGGTAGCCTAATCGAGGCTCTGCCGGCCACTGTGCACATCCTGCCTCTCGGCAGGTTGTGCCTTCCCACTCGCCGGGGTCCGGCTTGAGAGCCCGACCTGGTAATCGACATCGGCACCGACGGGGTCATTGTCAACGTAATGATGCCGTATAACGGCAGTAAGGATGCCCTGGTGGTATCAACCTGGAAAAGGTTGATAAGTACAAGGCCATAGCCCGGTCATTCCTGACCACTGCTGGCTACCCGTTGGCAGTAGTGAGGCACTTTCGTGGTCGGAGCCCTGGGTAGCTGGTGGCCGTATAATAAAGCCTGCGTGGCAGTCCTCGGCATTGGGTGCAAGGAACGGCCGCTGTGCATCTCGGACGCCATTACCGGGTCGGAAGCCGGCCGCGTGGTTCCTGAACCGGGAGGCGTGGATATGTGGTCGTTTCAGCGCCATCACGTGGTTCCGCCCCCAGCCGATGTTCCGTCCGCCCAATGGGCACGCTCCATGCCGGCACGTGACATGCCATGCAATTGACTGCCTGTAAGCACGAAAGACGCTCTCTTCTCTTATCTAGTGGCGCTCGGGAGCTGCTTACGCGACGGCTACTGCCACTACATCCGTATGTACGCTCGCTGGCTTGTATTGCCTGCATATGATACAGTACAGCCATCGTCGTCAACACAGCAACTCCCTTGCGGGCCTCGTTTGTGGGCGGCTTCGTCGTCGTCGCTCGAGCCCCTACAGGTAACCCCTGTGGCCCCGGCAGGGCTTCTCCGGCTAAGGTACAATAATTTGTTCGATATTCAAAATATAAGTTTATCGTATATATACTAACACATGTACTGACGGTATAGTGATATGATGCTGACTTACTTATCAGCCAAGTTAGTAGAGACTCAGCTCTTCTTGAGCTACGATTATTAGGTACCACATCGTGGGCATGAAGGTGTACTAATATATATAAATATATATATATGTGTGTGTGTGTGTGTGTGTGTGTGTGTGTGTGTGTGTGTGTGTGTATATACATATCTATGTATGTGTCTAAACAGATAGATGTTTGTTTGTGTGTGTGTACGTGCGCTCGAGCTTGTGTTTTTTGTGCGCGTTTCGAGATATTATAAGCTGAACCTGAAACAGAGTGCTAGGAACCAAATGTGTAGTAGCTCATAACTTGTGGCTTGGAGCTGATAAAAGGGCATCTGAAGAAACGATTGGAGCAATTTTTCCACCGCCTCCATCCTGTGACGAGCTTGTCGCGGCGCTGAGGTGTCCCCGGAGCTAGAAAGCGAACGGTGTTATTGCTGTAATGTGGGCACTGTCGATTGCTCAGCGGCTCTGGTCTGCGTGCATTGGCGTGGCTTGCACGAATCGCTAGCTTTGCATCGAGGCATTGGTCACGAGCATTCGGCCACGGAGCTGCGAGGTCAAGCACCGTTACGAGCGCTTCGTTTTGTGCAAATATACAAGGGGGTGGGCCTGCCTCACGGGTATGTGGCAAAGGCGCGGCTTCAAGCCGCGACCTCAGTTCTAGATTTACAAATAGGTAAAGTAGGCACCGGCCCATGGGCCCTACGCCTTTAAGTGGCCGCGAGACAATGGATCGATATAATATCGACTTGATCTCGAATAAAAATGACAAGTCAAGCTTTCTTAGATTTTTCCAAAGGGTAAACAATTTGTCAAGTCAAAGAAACGAAAGCATTACGGTTAATAGTATTTTGGTTTTGTTTATGTATACCGCAGTCTGCGACAGCACCTAAATGTTGTCTGCCACTACTTGGCTGGGTGGCCCTCCCGACCACCGGCTAGCCAATCGGAGCGCAGCTAGGCGTTGGCAATGGCGCCAACGAATGAGAGCGCAGCGTTCCGGTACCGCAGACAACAGAAGCCGGCGAACGTCTGCAGGCGGGCAGTAGCGCTTCCGCCGGCTGAGTGTGTAGATGAAAGAAAACTGGTGGTGTTCCTCGTCGGCTAGCGTGCTGGCCGCTCGCGACGATAATTCAGACAACAAGTATACACACACACATTCACACACACGCTCATGTTTTAAAAGCTTATCTTAAGTCAGGTGTTAGTAGAAAAGCTTGGTGCAAACGAAGTGCGTGCGATGTACCCTAGTGCGGTTGTCATCATCACCTAGTGGGAGACTTTCGCACTACTTGGTTCAATGTTGCCCAACAATGGCCGCGTACGAGATACCTACCAGAAGCGAAGCTCTCCGCTAGTTAATCTTTCGGGTTTTCATGCCGGCCCGTGTTTAGTTATGATAGCGTTAAGAATTCAAAGGCATCTCGTGATCACGAACGCCATTGGTGAACGAATATTTTTCGGAGTAAAAACTAGTGAAAAACAGTCGCCGATCTTCAAGGACGTACCGGCGACTGACATCGCTTATCGTTACGACCGCTGAATGCGATGTCTTGCAAAAGGAAGGCTTCCACGATAACCCTGAAAGAGTTTAACAAAAACCAAGTTAGCAAAGGGACTAATTAAGGTTGTCCTTTTTAGAATAAAAAATATTTTGCTAGCCTTACAACATCAATAATCGTTACCGTTTCGCTTTAGGTGCGATAATACCATTGATTGGTTAAAATTGTCGGCTGCTGAAATTAAAAATGTATAGGCAATAGTTCGAGAGGGGCGCCGAGAAATTTAAAATGCGTAGGTACCCACGTGTGGATCAATGCGACACCGCACGGCCACCGAGTTCGCTCGCCCGACGCTGGAAATCCCGCTGCTCTCCCAGCGGCCCGACCGGCGGCTACCAGGGCCAGCAGAACAGTTCCTGCCCGGCACGCGGTTTGCCGCGCCCTTTATTCCCGCGGTAGTGCCCTCTGACCTCCCTCTCCGCTTTCCTAACCTGCACTAGGTTCTTCGGACCGGTCTCTGGGTTCGTGCCGAGGCTAAAAGCCGATGGTTATACCACAGCGGCTGCAGGCCGGCTGCTTCCTACTCGGTGGGCGGTCTGTCGTACTCAGCAAGTGACCGACCAAGCGTCCACTTTGCACTCGCGCGAATGCAAATTTACAGCAGTCCTGAACGAGCCACTATTCGAATATATGCGTGAAAGTTCCGTCGGTGTACGCAGTCGAACGCAAAAGGGATTGTAGGGCTGGGGCTGCCGCCATGATGGCTATCCCTATTTTGAGAAAATGCTAGACCTTGCAGCCCCAAAAGTATGCGTCAGGGATGCAATTTAGAAAAAAAACAGCATGCTCCCGCAAGTATGGCAAGCCGTGCTTGAATTATCAAGTTAATACGATGCTGCACTTCCACTAATTTCATTGACCTGTCGGACCCACCCCGGGGTGGAGCTGATCTAGCGCTTGCAAACATCGGATACTGCTCCTCCCTAGACTATTTCAAGTGTTCAAAAAGCACATGAATGGACGTGATAAGGACGGCCAGTTTCCGTTACCGTCGCTCGACTACCTAATCCCACAAATGCTCGATTGGGTTTGGAGGTCTGGAGTCTGACTCGGTCAGTCCATGACCAGCGCGTGAGGGTAATCGAGACTCGAATACGTTGTTATAAAAATACCTAAATTTTAGTGGTGGTGTGTTTGAGTTGTTGTAGCATTGAAAAGTTAAATCAAGTCCATGAAGTGTTATCGCACTTAGTAGTCCGACGTTTTTAAGACTGTCCTTATAGCAGTCTTGCGCCATAATGCCACACGCGATGTGCAGGACTCCGACGCCATTGTCGCCGAAGCACCCTTTTCCCATGAAACGTTCCCTATAGTTTGAGAGCCGGCTGCCAGAATTTGTGTGAGTGTGCTTCGGTCGGTCGCCGATGCACGAAAAACCTCTTGCAGTTCAAAGAGCATGCATTATTTGCTCTTGTCCCTCCATAAACTCTACACAAGTCTTCAGTAGTCGGATCCGAGCCTTGGCCACTGTGAACTGCTTACCCAATTCTTCAAGGACACAAGTGGTTTCCTCTTTGCGACTGAAGCATGCAGACCGGGCTCATCAAATTGCCTTCTGGCGGTATCACAGCTTCCTCATATCTCACATGACGCAAGCAGGCTCTGAGTGTGAGCTTTTTTGCCGAAGTAAACATGGGTCTTTTAATGCCGCCAACTTTAGGACCTAGGTCAAGGCGAATGTATCTTACGGCCTAGGTCATGAACTCGTGCCCTGTGGCATATTATGCGCCTGAATAGAGATTAAGTTATCCTATGGCGCTTTACAAACGAATTATATATAATATCGCTCTTTTTTTTGTAAAGTGCATTGCCCGAGATTGAATGACAGAATTTTTTTTAATTTAAATGGGTGGGCACACAACACAGTTCGCTGTAATATGCAATACAAATGTGAGCTCGGCAAAATCTATTTCTAGTCGTTTTTCGGTAGATGCAGTGGATTGCGACATTCCCGGCCATTTCAGTCGAATGCAGCGCATTGCACGATAATGCCCGAGCCAATGCAAGTGAAGTTGTGCGAGTACAATTGCTATAAAGGGAAATACCATATGCAACCAAAAAGGAGCTTTTAGCACAGGATTTCTTTCGCTTTGCTGTGGATTTCAGTATTGACCCAGACCGCTACAATCTATTTCAGTGAACTTACCGAGAACGCGCGC
This sequence comes from Cristatella mucedo, assembly GCA_009760855.2. Classification (NCBI taxonomy): domain Eukaryota; kingdom Metazoa; phylum Bryozoa; class Phylactolaemata; family Cristatellidae; genus Cristatella; species Cristatella mucedo. The sequence continues at coordinate 2,507,954 of WPIO01000034.1, forward strand.
TAGCGGTACCACGAGAAATGTTGTGGGTGCATTTTAAATGTAGCGTAGTTGTATATTTCAAACTTTTAGGAGCTTTGTGCAGCTGATCTGTGGTGGAGCTAAGGCGAATAGAGTGGATTGCGGTACATGTACCCCCCTCTTTGCAGCTCATTTGCACGAGTGGGCGTTCGAAGGGTGACATGCAATTTGGCGGATACATATAATCGAAGATGTGCAACAGTATCGGCTCGAAGTTTTATAAATTTTATGTATATCGGCTCGAAGTTTTGAGCTCGCCATCGCCAATGTCCTGTCGATTTTAGCCTAATTAAAGTGGATTTCGGAGGTATATTATAATATAGGTTATTTATTATAATATAGGTTATTTGCCGAGCCCCAATACCTTGGAGATTCTTTGTTGGGAAATGCCCGAAGAATTCTAAACAAGGCCTAACAGATTTTTTGATCAGCTCAACACTGCAAGTAGGCTTAGACATTTTTCGATCAGTGTCTTCACGGCAAGCATCTAATTGGTCCTTCGCCTAACTTTGGGCTAATTACGTAGCAGCACGTGGTCAGACGTGACTGCTGCGCGTTGTAGCACAGCCATTTAAGTATGCCTGGCTCGTGTGGTTTAATAGTGTCGGTGCTTGGTCGCGGCACGCTAGCTCGCCTTGGACGCGCGCGCGGCGTAGCAGGACGGGCTCGCCCTCGCTCGTTCCGAGAACGTCCTCGCTTCGGCCCGCTTGTGGCAGGCAGGATGCGGGGAGCGGACGGGGAGGGCAAGTGAAGCGGGGACGGATGGGTGAACGGCCGCGTGCTTGTTGCACTGCGAGTGCCAGCCGAATTCGCGGAGGTTAAAGGCCCCTCGGTGTTGCCGTGCCATCGCGTGTATGCCGGCAGAGCGTCGAGCTACAGCTTGGCAAAAGTCTGTAAACATGCCAAAGTTAACATACTCCTTTACCATGCTCAGCCAGCAATAGTCAAGACCATTGAAACAAGGGCTTGCTTGAAATCAAGATTAAAGCGCCTAGAAAGAGATTGAGTTCTCTGAGGGCGCTTTATCAAGTGCATTATTATTATTATTATTATTATAAGATTGGTATTCTCACACGAAGGTTTAAAAAATTTGCACAATCCATTTTGCTTTTGGCACCTCTTGGCTCCCGGGGACATCTGTTGCCACGTGCTACGCCACCCCTTGCTCCGCCTCTGATAATGAGCTGAGCATCGAACAGCCCACGATCGGCCTACTATCCATGAGCAAGCATTGCAGCTCAGGCGCCCAAGGATTGGCGCTCTCTCCTGCCAACAGGGGGTTGCATTTCTTCAGCATAGGTCGGCGGTCTGCCGGTTTTGTCACTCAAATCTTTCTCTCACGCAGCGATCTCATGTCAACAATGCTGTGGTAAAATTGCAGTGCTGCTTAAGTAAACGTTTACCGGTAATCCGTGAGCACAGGCGGCAGCAACCGTCAGGCTGTCGGAGGGTAACGTCCAGGGATGCTCTGATTTTTAATGACTCAGCAGGCGTAGCTAATCAAGTGTTATACGAACTGCAGTCAACTTAAGTGACAAGACGTAGTCTGTTTTCTCACACCGAAAGTGCCAACGTCATCGGGTCTATCTAACAGCCCGGTGATGAAGCGAATGCAATGCTGTAAGAAATGCTTCGCAGCGTGAATCCTACTTAGTGCTACGTTTCTGTTTATCTCGAGTCGCAACGCACACATACGACTGCAACAATCCAACTGGCGTGACGACCTATTGGGCAGTCACTGGCACGAAAGGTATTTTTCCCGAATCGATGGCTTCGCTCAGTAGTGCAATAAACATGCAGCTCAGTATCCTTCAGTAGGGCGTGCCGCTAAAAGACGCAGCGGCCAAGAAGCTGAACAAGCTACGCAAGTCTCACGTCTTACTTTTACGGCTACGTGAATTATTACGACCGGTTTGTAGGCGGACAGGCGAGCATCGGCTTCTAATGCCCAGGGTGACCAAGTCTGCCACCGCACAGCAGCCGCCGACAATGCGGATCGATGGAGTTTATTTTTGAGGTTAATTCTCTCCATTCGAGACTAGAACTTACTGGCTGCTAAAGCCAGCGTCCAGTAGGGCAGCTTGAACCAATCAGGTGTCAGCGAAGCCAGCCTTGCATAGCCAAATCGTTTCATCGAGTAGTTAACCTGCCGCATGGATGGCACAGACTTGCCTGCAAAATGAAAATACACATCTAGATAAATCGCGAAGCTTGGGTAGCAATGACGACACTTGCTAACGAGGCACGTAGCCAGGCAGCATCGAACAATTAGCGATGCTGCACCTAAAAAAAGGGAATAAACTTGACCTCCGTAGGTGGTATGCTAGGCTATGCTCATTCAAATGCACCTCAATGTTGTGCTACGGTGTCAACAATACCCTCCAAGCTCATTTTACTACAACTTAATGCCGGTTTTCAGACACCGATCTGCATCTGAGAGGGAGCTTGGCCGAATCCATCCGGCTTATGCATGACCTTGCATTTTTCTGAAGGCGATAACCCTACCGGTCATAAGCAAGTCTAGACAGACGTAGCAAAGGCAGCCTAGATTTACAGAGCAAAGTCTGCCCCCACTACGGCGAGTGATAAACGTCTGGTCCTCGTAGCAGATCGTGGCACGCTGTGGTTCCTAAAAATGCTTCCTGACGCACACTGAAAAGGAATGACTGAGTCAACAGTTACTATACACGCCGATATTCTGCTTGCACTATAGGAGTGAGCGACTGGGCAGCAGCAGCAAAACTTTACGGGTTCTTTCCTAGCTGCACCAACCGCACTAACAGTGTTAAGCTCACTGCCGGGCGACCGATACCCGGTGCAATGAAACGCCCCAAAACTGTTAATCATCACACTGAAGCTGAAATTGCACGAACATACTCACGCGACAACCGATTGGCGTAAGTTGATCCATCCACTGTCGGCATTCTGTCTCGACTACTGTACCTCTCTGTTCGAAGGCCTTCCGGTCTGTGCAATAAGGCACTTATGCCACAGTATACCACTTCTCAATGACCTGCAATGGCTCCCCATCAAGCAGCGTAACGACTTCAAGGTTATTTCACTCACCCTTAGGCCCCTTCATTCTCTTGCTCCAGCCTACCTATTCAAACTACTTCCCAATCAGGCAAGATATCGTAGCCCTGCTCTTCTGACTCAAGTCGTTTCACTGTGCCTCAAATCCTCTGGTGAGCTCACGTTTAGTTCACATGCTGCCACATTTTTGCTCAGCCTTCCCGTGTTCCGGTCATTTTTAAATAGTCAAAACTTAAGATTTCATTTATAACTTATTAGTCTGTAAATAGACGAAATTCCAAAGAATGATAATTTGACCATTTTCTTTACCAGTTGTCCTCCAAAAACACTTCAGAGAAACTATCGCTTGCAACAGCGACTGATATATTGACCATTTGTAACATTTGTCCTCAGAAAACACCCCAGAGAAACTCGCTTGCAACAGCGACTCTGTGGTCTTTGACCACATAGTCAGACAAAGGAAAAACTGAATCACACGAGTAGATGCACAATGGAAGAAAACTGGGCAGACGACGAGATGTCGTTATGTCAATCAAAGTGAATGATCAAAAGATGAGTTGTATACATATACATATGGTTTCTCTGCGTTGCTCAATGTGGCTGGCGTTCTTGCCAAACTCCTCAGCTGTTCCATGAAACGAGCTATCTGTTAGGAACGAACAGGCTTCGCCGATTGGAGAGCTTTCCTTTCAGCAGCAGTAAGCAAGGCATTGCTAGATTTTCCACAGCAGCTCCTGATTTTTAGGACAGGCGCTGGTTAAGGCAATTTGAGGGTGATATTTCAAATTTCTTAGTTGAGCTATGCTTTTTCGCAATCATTGGATTAGTATAATGTAATCTAATACTTAGCTGCTATCCAATTTTGTTTGTGATGTGTCCAGTTTCTTAGTCAAATTAGGCTTTTCTGCAATCATTAGATTGGTCTTGCCGTAAATTAATCTATGAATTTACTGCTAACCAGGTGGCCAATGAGGTGAACAATCCAAGGATTTCTACCCACACAGCAATGCAGGGATTTCCACAAACACATAAATGTTGCTGCATGCGAGTGGATCATAAGATGTTGATTAAACAAAATCAATGGCGTTAGTGAAGAGCTTCATCTAACTCGCTTCAGAGGAGAACATTTCTGGTGTGGTGAAATAGCATGAATGATCATACATTAAGCTTGGATGATCATGCATTAAGCTCAGCTCCCTCTCCCAAGTGAATTTTTCTTTTGTTCCTGTGTGCTCTGCCTGCTTACCGTCTTCTTCTCAGTGTATTATTCAGTGCTCCTTACTCACCACGGGTACTACTAATCAGCGACAGTGTGTGCCTTCCTGTGTGCTTCTGCATGCGTGCTACTTTACTCGCCATCAACTCCTAGCTATCGCTACTCTTGGAGCAAGCTGTAAAACACCTGGAGAACGTTTTAGCTCGTTTAGGATGTCATTTAAAAGGCTATTTAAATTATAATGATATTACATAGATGCTAATTAAAATTTAAAATTCATGATTTCTGTATTCTCACGGACTTCTCCCCCTCCACCGGAAGACTGCAGGAGAGGACTGGGCGTGGTAATAGGCAGGAAGGAAGAGCACGAAACCCGATACTCAAGAACAAAAACTCAAGAGCAACTCGTTACAACACAACGCACGAAAGCTCATGGTCGACAACAGCAGTGGCAGGGCCAAGGTTTTCATGCAGGGGCAAGAACTGCAAGATGTTCATGTAGGGGCAAAACCCGGAATTAAATGTTGGACTCGACAGCAGTTGCTCACAGACATGAAGCGTGACCTAATTTCGTCTTTGGTGACGGTCGGAGGTATAGGGGCATCCTAAGTCAGTGCTACCCCCCCCCCCCCCCCGCTTGAGGGGCCAAATGCATGCCACCCCTGGCTCTGCCACTAGTCAAGAGTATCCACTCAGATCAAGTCCAACGGCAGGGCCCGAAGTCTCAGACAGACGCATCTCTGTCTATAACTCCACAAAGTCACTAAAACTAAGTAGGTGTTACGCAGGAGAATTCTCTATAGCGAACAAAACTTAAGGGGCTTCCGATACGCAATCGATAGCTAACAGAACTCATCTCACGCAACTAAGAGAAAGCGAGAATCCTAGCTGAGTCAGGATGGCTGTCGGAGAAGCGAGTGGCATGAAGTATCAGCTCAGGGCGGCTGGAAAAGATGTATCACCGTCGGCAGCAGGAGAACAGATGTCTGTAAGAATTGTGGAAGTGCGTTCTACAGACTAGGGCTAGCAGACCAAAACCTTCTCGCCAATTGTCTTTAAGCATAGGAGTGAAACAGCTAATTTATTGTCCACAGGGGAGCTGAGAGCACGAGGACTCTGACACTGGTGCAGCAGTTCGGCTATGTATTAAGTAATTACGCGATTCAGTGAGAAAATAGATTGTTTAGCCTAGCTATGGGTGCAGTGCTCGCACTTCACGATCCAGGTCGTGTGTTCGAATCTTGCAGTACACAAATCTGTATTGCCCACTGCAAGCAGCAGTGATAGCTGTTAAGGCTCTTCTGCCACAGTATAAACAAGGCATTGCATAAGCTGACCAAAGAAATAAGCCTCGATTGTCTGGCGTCAAATTTGCAAATAGCCAAGAACGAACAGACATTCCTGCACTGGTAACAAAGCCACATACAGTAGTAAGCCGCAAGCAGCAGTCTTGAGCTAAGGTCTTTACTGTACTAGTGCTGTATGTACACAATACCCAGTATGGTAGTTTCTTCAACAAAAAATTTTTCTGTTGAAAAGTTAGGATGATTCATCCTCTATGTGTCTTAAGCCACTAAGTTAAATAAGGGCAATTTCTTCTTAGAACTACTTTCATTTTTTGTGGAAGCTTGCATGATTGGTGCTGTATGCATCATAAGCCTCCAAGCTCTTTCAAAGGAGGATCTAAAAGCCAGTACTACTGTAAGTTCACGATTGGATCCAGCCAAAATTCCAGATATACAGATCTTATCAGGCCGCATAGTGCTCAATGAAGCTAATGTCCCGGGTTCTTGTGGGCTTTGCTCAGACTGAACTTGACAAAAAACTCAAGTCTACCACAAGCAAAGTTCAGCAATGACACGGCACTATTTTTCTAAGAACTGCATAACTACCGACAGTCCATAAAGAGGCACAGTCGCTAATCAAACAGCAGAGAGCTGCAGCCATGGCATTTAGCAGGATGCTCCGTGCAGACGAGCAAACACTGCGATTGAATCATGAAAACGACACACAGTCTTAGCTTTCACCGACCTTTTCAATTCGCAAGCCAACATACCATTGATATCCTTGAAGCCATATTCGATACCCAGATCTGCCGCAAGAAGGATACGGCCTGTTTTCTTCATGATGTTGGGATCTGCAATGCAGCAAGACTATCGAAAATCACTACAATTCACAACTTCACCACATAATAGCCCGACATTGAAAACGAGATTGAATAATTAGGCATACTCTCAAAGAACCAGTATAATAGGCAGAGGGAAGGGGGGCCAAAGGATCCTGGCCATTGAACATGCCTTTTCAAGCTTCTTATGACTGCTTCTGGCAAGCCCAAGATTTGACGCCATCCTTGGCTCAATGCTGCTACATCTCTGACTGCTAGCATACCGGATTAAGTCAAAAATACAAGCAAGATGAAGCAACGATGAAAGAATGAGAGGAAACACTAGAGACCGGAATCCAGGATTTCTATTATAGGCTTGAAAAAAGACATGCCAGAGGCTTCTCTTGCTGTTTAGTTGTGAAGACGACTTGGGTTTGTAGTTTTTGATGGTGCCACTTAAGAATTTTTCGTTTTCCCCTGACTGGGCAAATTTGGACTTGCTGCTGCTCGCACTTTACGAACTTGGCGGTGGATTCGACAAACGTAGCAAGCAATCTTGTATTGCCTGATGTAAGTAGGTATAGGATGCTTGCCACAAAGATTCCTCTGTATCTCTATAAATGAGGCTGTTGAATAGGGTGTTGAATAATTTCTATGGACTTTCACTCGCATAATTTGCTTTTAAATTGTTTTCAGTTCCAACTCTCTGGGAGGGTCTGAAGCATGGCTGTATCACCAGGGTTTTTATCGTGTACACGAATCTAACGGCCAATCATATGTGTGGCTCTGCAAGTATACCAAAATGGGCTTATCAAGAAAGCACATAAAGATCTTGAGAAATGCATCTCTAAAACGGTCAACTTACCTTTGGTTGCAACCACATGCTAAACTCTTGTCGATGGAAAAAACATGCAGCACTAAATCAACAATAACAAGTCTCTTTCGTACTAATTCATCAAAACAGTAGCACTAAATCAAATGGCCATAGACAGATTCAGAAGAAAAGCCACGCAACCGTGTTTTTCAAAAAGGTAAAGCAAACAGCTGATAGCTACTGAGCTACAGAACTGACCACTTCTTGCAAAAAGCATGTGCAACAAGAGTAAATACTCAACTCTTTAGCTTTTAGTTCGCATGCTCCCAAAGCCTGATACTCATTTCCGACTGGCATCACGACATCCCCCGACTTCACATTTAAAAAGAAGCTAAACACGTGATATACTGGGTCCTTGCAAATTGTCCTTTGTGTGCTTATACGTGTTGACACTGTGCATGCCACCCTGATTTTGCTCTGGGGTCAAGGTGCTCGCCTTTAATGACCGAGGTTAAGGTGCTTGCCACTGACGCCCTAAGTCATAGGCTCGAGCCTGCGGCATGTATCAACATAAAGCGCCTGGATACAGATTCAGTTTTCTTAGGGCGCAATATGTAGTCAGACCCCACCCGACTTACGAAATAGGTAGGGACCGGAAAACCTGTAGTAAGTTCAATTTTCGTAAGTCGAGAATAGTATGAGAACCATTCTACTATGATACGTTCTGACGAAGACACAAAGAGGTACACGAATTGAATGAAAATTTAAAAGGAACTTAAAAACACACCTATTTAGGACAGCATTTAGTGGGTCCCTGTGATTCGTCCTCCATGTGCTTATGTGGGCTGACACTGTGCATGCTGCCACTAACCACATTTGCATGCTGACCCTGTGCATGTCACTCCTAACCATGTTATTCATTTTGTTTGTTTATCAAGCATGATATTACTCACCATTCAATCGCATTTTCTTTTGCAGTAAATGTAAAGCGCCTAGAAAGAGATTGAGTTCTCTGGGGGCGATTTATCAAGTGCATTGTTATTATTATTGCTTTACAAATAGATAAGAAATAAATCAGAACAAATAAATAGGATTATATTTAATACCATACTGTGGAGTATTTTTGGGCATACATAAGCTAGTAGTTATAGCACTGTACATTGGGAGGAGAGTGACGAGTTGGACGATCTTTCTGGGGATCATAACTCCCTCTTCCTCTAAACCCTCGTGAACAATAAATAGCTGAGGTGATTCAGCTGCTTTACTAGTGGATGGTTGGGCTTCGCCGTTTCTATTTTGATAAAATAAGAATCGACCTTGGACTGTTATGTTTTTTCTATTCTTGGAATTTTTCACGATAACAGGCAAGATAATAATTAACTTGCCTTTCAACTTTCAGGTATTATTCGAAGTTTTAGTCACTTTGGCCTTGCAACTGCATTTATTAAGCGATAGAGGAGAATGCCTCAACCCTTTCTTATATAGTAAACATTCGTGACACCACCTCAGGTTCGCCATCACTTGTTTTGTCTTCCTTTTTGTAGTTTATAATTATATCAATTCTTCATTAGCTACCTTACCACCTTCATCAGCGAGCTCGACAATGTCGTCTGTGTTAACATCAATTTCGAGCTGCTTACTTAGTCTCACAATTTTCTGCCCAATGTATTTCATTTCACAGTCTTTGTCCAAACCCCTACAGTCATTCACATATGCTAGCAACGTTTTTCTACACGACGTTCACACACGTCATCGGCACATCATCCCAATCACATTGAGTTTTATTGATGGCATGTACAATGCTGTAGCCGTGAAAAATGTATGCAAAGTAATGCCCCTATAATTTTCTACAACAGCCTGAGCAAACTTATGCCACAGATAGTAGGCCTTAGAAGCAGCAATGCCACCTTGATCCAACGACTGAATGAGAGAAGTGGTGCTGGGTGGCATAAAAATCACTCTCACGTTCGAGTCCCGCTCCCCAAGATGATTGGATGTCCAAAAGCATGATCAAAAATCAGTAGGATTTTGAAGGCAGTGTTCGTCTCACGGCAGCAGATGCTTGCAGCTGGAATGAAGCAGTTCAGGAACCAGTCTTCAAAAAGCTGTCATATGTGCTTTCTGGCAATGGCGGTAATGCACAGGCAGTGTTCCTGCTGATGCATGCTCTTGAGGGAACAGCAGTTTGCAGAATGATAAATCAAGAAATGCTTCAGCTTGAAGCTTGTCATGCTTCCTTTAAGCAACGTCAGCCAATCCTTAAAAGCCTCAAGGCCAGACAGAAGTGCCGTTTCATCCCCGTAAAAATCTGTATTTAATCAAATTCTTCCTTAATCAGTTTATCTAGCTCCTCCTTAAACTTCTCCGCAGCTTCAGTATCACCCCTTGCAGCATCACCAACGATTTTTAAAGATGGAATTAATGGTGCTTCCTGAAGCAATCAAACCAGCTATGGCTTGTAGTAAAATCTTGATCGTAGCTTCCATCATTATGCAGCCTCTTGACGTCATTGACGAGGTTCCTCGCTTTAGCTTGGATGGTCAGCATCGTTAGTGGCACGTGTTTTTTTATTCTGGTCTTCCATCAACACGACCAGCGATTACTCCATCTCTTCGATAGGCCCACTTCTCTTTACTATGGATTGCCGATTTGGTGGAAGCAGCAGACTTCACAGCATCGGCTATTTGTTGTTTATCCTTCAGAATAGTGGAGATGGTAGATGCGAATAAGCCAGTTTGACACGAGATTACAGTCACCGAAATGCCAGGTTCTTGTTTCCATACGTTACTCATTTTCGCCTAAAGAGAAATTGCTCTCCTCTGCCTCTTTTCTCCACCAGTAGGAGAGGTGCTACTTTTGCGTTTTTTCAGCCATCTCAAAATAAGCACAATGTCTAATAAAGAAGTAAATATTAGTAAATAAAGTACTGAAGTTGCGATTGGCAAAATTACAACACAAAACACGAGATCACTCTGAAACGTCTTATATCTAGCAAGCCAAACGAGCAAGAGACAGCCCTTAGTACAATGTATAGCTGTCAGACATAGTTTCCTCCCTACCGCTCAAGGATTTTGAAAGTTTTCTTGGATACATTTTGATTTTCAATTTTTTCGTGCCTGTGGTTGAGTTCGAATCTCCGAATTGTAGTAAGTCAAACAATCATAAGTCAGGGCCTAACTGCTAGATATGCTACCACTAACCGTATTGTCATGCTTCCTTTACAGCATATGTAAAGTGCCTAGAAAGAGATTAAGTTCTCTGAGGAACCTATGCAAATATATTATTATGAGTAACGTCACAAGCCCGGTGGTCATAAGAATGTTAGAAAGCATACACTTCATGTACATAAATACAAAAAGAATTCAACTTACCACGCATAAGATGAACAACTGCTATACCAGAGAACTCAGTTGTCTCGGCATCGGCAAATATAGAAGCCGTCTTCTCATCCATCTGGAATATGTCAAACCACAACATGATCACCTAGCAGCAACTTTGGTCTCCCACTAACCGATCAACTACTTAAGTTTCGGTGACAATTAACGGGATATAGAGCAGTTACCAACCTGATGGGCACATATCCCAAAGCAGTCAGCTAAGTTACCGAGGAGCCACAATTTTTCCGACACCTTTCAGTGTACCGTCAACAAGTATGTCAATTCGATGCTTGATAAGGAGCCAGTAAAGCTCAGACAGAAGTGGCGGATAGGAGATGTGGCAGCTATATCGTTGGTGACTAATCGGACAAGCTGCTGAGTTGTGCCTCTGATTTAGGAGATGATTTATGGCACAGGCTAGGAGTCCAGAATAAATTGAATTGCAGTAATCTGAATGTGGTGTAAACCATGCAAGACCATTGGGCAGTAAACTTAAAGCTTCTCTTGCCTATCCAATGGCTTTTTAATGTCACACACTTTGTCTTCAATCCACGTGTACAAATTATTGGCTCTGCATCACTAGGCACGGTGAAAGACGACCATCGATACACACACAAATCCGGTAGGCGATCATGCTAGATATGTGATTGCCATGAAACAGTGGTCGTCAACCAGCACATATACGCTTGCGCTGGATTAGCTGTCCTTACTTTTAACACACGAAGCACATTCTCGCCTCCGGCCACCTAGTGCTACAAGCATTTTCTGTGGGTTCCAGAAGTGCTCTTCGAAAATCGAAGTTCTAAAGAGCATCAAATATGGAGTACGATACAGCTGAGACCTAGGTAAAGCATATCTGTTTGACCGTAGCACATAAGAAATTACATGTCTATGGACATCCAAATGATTGCCCCTTGAGCCGTGCTTGCCATGCCGTCCTACTGGCCAGCTATTCCGAACCCAAGCGAGCTGCAGCCAGTGTTTTACCGACTGTTAGTGACCTTACTCTTACCGTACAATAGTGCATGCCTATTTTCGTTTCACTATCGTCGTTTGAATGCACTCCTGGTTGCGGCAGTTGTTGCCAGGGTTCGTGAACTGCAAATATACTGCCAGAAGCCCACTCATACATAGCAAACCAGGGAGAAGGGGCGCGTGTCCATTGTTTCCAGTCGTTGTCTCCGGTCGTTCTTCGTATAATCCCTCACTGCGAATCCCTCTAACTTAGTGGTCATCAGGCACCCCGGTGGCCAATCTTGAAGTTTGCCCTTGGAGCCATCGCTCAACGGGTAATTAACTCCTAACAATATGCCACACGAGTCTTGACACTTACATTGGCCTTTTTGCATTGACCAAGACCTGGTTTAAACCGACCAACTGTCCGACCATAATCAATATCATCCCGACACGCTCCTCATTCTTTCACAATCCAAGTTCAATCAAAATTGGTCGAGGAATTGCTTTTGTCGTACGTTCCTCCCTCAATTTCAAACCACTGGTACCAGTGTAGTTACCCCTCTTTCGAATCTGATGCTTTAGGTCCCTCCAACAGCCAGTAGTCAATGGTGGCAGTAATCTACGTATCGCATATTTTTTGTTTCAGAATTTTTGATCTTATCTCAATTCTGAGTGCAAGAAAACGTCCCTACCTCATCCCGGGTGGTTTTAACATTTATCTTGACGAATCAAATGATGCCTTAAGTGCCGAATTTCGTGCACTGACTGACGCATGATCTTTTTCAGCACACGTGCACGATCCCACTTACAACAAGGGTCAAACACTCGATCAAATATTCATCCCAAAGTTATGCTGTTTTTCCGAATTTGCACATCTGACCAAATGCAGATCTCATTCAATCTGAATTGTACGTCATTCTCAGCATCCATAATCATCTGTGAATTTCGAAACCTTAAGACCATTGACATCGATGCTGTTTGCACGAAAATATTTTCTTTCCCCTGCTGCACAGTTCCTCTTCTGACCTGCTATTACCGGTAGAATGCTACAAGACACTAGCGACATGCTTGACGAGTTTGCACCTCTGACTAAGCACACTATATCCTCGCCCAAATGATCTTCAGTTTATCGAAGGCATTAAACTAGCTAGGTCTACTAAGTACAGGCTTGAGAAAGAATACAAAAGATCAGGACTGACTGTCCACTTACAGGCATACGAGGACTACTGCAGATTATACCAATCTATTCTAGCAAAGGCCAAGTCTAGTTCTATAAAAAATGTGTTGAATCACAAATGCAAAACCCAAAAATGCTCACGTCTAATATCAACCATCTCCTTAAATGCTCCTAGGTTAGCTCCTTACACTGCGATCCATGTGGTGATCTAGCAGATGGCTTGTCTAGCTTATTTGACAGCAACATTGACAAGATCAGAGTTCATCTTTACGGTAGCAGCATCCTGGACTCGTGTCCCACAGTAACAACCCCCAGGACTCCTCTCCCCTAATTCCGTGCAGCAATGTCCATATTCAAGCCTGCCGCTAGGGACCACATCCTGAAATTCGTCTCCCAGTCAAAGAAGGCTACTATTCCTCTAGGCCCTATTCCTGTTGTCCTACTTCTAGTAGATCTGCTGATGCCATGCATGACTAGTCTAATAAATATGTCCTTAGCCTCAGATCTTGTCGGGCCTCTTTCAGCAAGACTGTAGTTAGGCCGCTAATCAATAAGGCAACATTAGGCCAGGAGAGCTTGAGCAACTTCAGCCGAGTCTCCCTACTGCCTTTCCTATCTAAGACACTGGAACGAGTAGTGGCAGATAAGTTAAACTCTTATTGGGAAAATTCAAACCAAGCAAGTTTCAGTCTGGTTTTGGAGCTAATCACTCCAGAGTCAGCATTGCTTCGGGAGTATAACGACCTTCTCAGGAATTGAGACTTAATAATAATAATAATAATATTGCACTTGATAAAGCGCCCTCAGAGAACTTAATCTCTTTCTAGGCGCTTTACATTTGCTGCAAAGTGATACGCAATAGAATAGTAAGTAAAATCATGCTTGAAAAACAAACAAAATGAATAACATGGTTAGGGGTTACATGCACTGGGTCAGCATGCAAATGTGGTTAGTGGCAGCATGAACAGTGTCAGCACGCATAAGCACATCGAGGACGAATCACAAGGACCCACTAAATGCTGTCCTAAATAGGTATGTTTTTAAGTTTCTTTTAAATGTGGTCAGGTCAGGGGATGTTCTGATGCAGGTCGGGAGGGAGTTCCAGGCTGTGGGAGCATACGAGCTAAATGCACGGTCTCCAAAGGATTTAAGGTTTGTACGAGGTATTTCTAGACTGTTGGATTCCGAAAAGCAAGTGGTACGATGCTTTGCCTGATGGGGTAGTATCTCTGAAAGATAGGCTGGAGCCATAGAATGAAGAGACCTAAAAGTGAGCGACAAAACCTTGAAGTCAATCCGTTACTTGACTGGTAAAGACTTAAGTAAACTATCTGCTTGGTTTGCTTGATCCTTCGGCAGCATTTGATACGGTTGATCACCAAGCCCTTCTTGAGTGCCTCTCATCTCGCATAGGCATCAATGGCATGGCACTCCAACGGTTTAGTTAGTATCTCAGTGGAGACTCCAGAGTATTGATGAAAACTGGCAAAGATCAGCCGAGGAACCACTAAAATACAGGGGGGGGGGAGTCCTCAGGCCCCTGTGCTTGGCCTGCTAATTTTCACAATTTATACTCTTTCTCATGCGAATGTGATCACTAAGCACAATCTAGGCTTTCACTTCTACGCAGATGACACAGCTGTATCTATGCTTTGATCACTCCAACTCCTCCAGCATATCAAATTCTCTTAACTCCCTTGCTGCATGCATTACTGACATCTGCACTTGGATGGCTGCAAACTTTCTCAAATTGAATGACGTTAACACCAACCTACTAGTTATGGGCAAACCAAGTGGACTCATAAACTGGGTAGCTTCACGTTCAAAATCGGCTCTACCAGATTATCTCACCGAGCTGGTTTGGCCCAGTGGTCAAGGTGCTCATCCGAACCAAGGTCTGGCTGAGGTCATGGGCTCGAGCCCTGTGGCATATTAACAAGCGCCTAAATAGAGATGAAGTTATCTTAGAGTGCCATATCAATGAATTATATTTATATCTATCTCCTGTTACATCTGCACGAAACCGAGGTGTCCTGTCCCAAAGTGATCTCTCGATAGACAACCACATCTGCTCCAGTCAAGTCTGCCCAATTTCAGCTATGTAACATTGCAAAAATCCGGGCCTGCCGAGACAGGAATACTATATCCAAATTGGTCCATGTATTTGTGACAATCCGTCTCGACTTCTGTAACTCACTGCTTGCTGGTTGCCTTAGGTCTTAGCCAAGGGGTAAGGTGCTCGAGCTTCTAGACCCCTGTCGTGGGTTCGAGTCTTGCAGTGGTCGATCATTAATATCACTTATACCTTATATTACTATCCTTATATAACTTATATCACCAATATCACTTTATACCACTGCAAGCAGTGGTGATATCCTTATAAGCTCTTCTGCTGTTATATAAATTAGGCCATTAAATCAGCTGCGACACAGTTGCCACATCACCACTTCTAGCCGACCTGCACTGGCTCCCAATCAAGTAGCGTAGCGACTTAAATATTTTTGTCTCTCACTTTTAGGTCCTTTCATTCTCTGGATCCAGCCTATCGATCAGAACTGCTCTCAAAAATAGCCTAGATATAATACCGCTAACTCTTCTAACTCAAATCGTTTCGAACTCAAACCAACATCCATCGGAAACTTTCCTTTATAGTTCGAATGCTCTCAAAGCCTGGAACTTAATTCACGACATTTCCTGACTTAGCGACATAAAAAAGCTAAAGAAAATGCACTTGTTTCTCACAGCATTTGTGGGTCCGTGTGGAAATTTTCCTTTTTGAGTACTTATGTGTGCTGACACTGTGCCCGGTTCCACAAATCATATTGATATGCTACTTTTGCAGAATATGTAAAGGGCCTAGACAAAGATTTAGTTCTCCGAGGTTTCCAAAAAAAGACATTATTATTATTATTATTATTATTACAAAGAATGAATCCCAAAATTTCGCCAAAACTCCGGCATAGTATTTAATGAACAGGCTCATCTACTAACTTGGGTAGAGCACAAGGTGACAGCTTCATTGTATCACACTAAAAAACGACCACATGCTTATTTGCTATTACATGCTTTGCCTGATTACGTTGTAAGCAACTTAATGCCGTGCCTAAGCATGCGTGAGAATTGTTCAACTTGTACACTCTGATTTGTGGCAATCATGATGCAAACTGCCCGGAGTTGACTTCAAGCAAAAGATTTAGTCTGTCGGCAGGCTGGTCACATAAACTTACAAGGCAAGATTTAGCTGTCAGTAGTATGTGTACTCAGAGTCTGCTGCTGTATGCTAAACAGAGATAGGCAGCTATAGCCTGCACTAATTTTACTGTCGCCATACCTGTTAACTATAATCTCATTTGAATAATAAGCAAGGCCATGTTTTGCTACATCTTAGGTTAGCACTTAAACCTGTCATTAAATGGGCAAACAATTTTTGCAAATCGACTCCCGTAAATCCAAGTTAACAATATCCCTAGAGCAAACGGTAGCTGTAGGCAGAAACACCCACTTCATTAGTGCTGCCTATTGTTTCAACCAGTTTAGCATGCTGCTGAATAGAAGCCATGCTTCACGAGATTTTAATGCTCCTTTAGCTGAAGTTTCTGGTTTGACCCAAGGGTAAGATGTTCACCTTTAACGACCAGGGTCGTGGGCTCATGCATGTGCAAAGTGCCTGGATAGAGATTTCAAGCTCTCTAATGGTGCTACCCGAATGAAGTATTTATTAATTCAGTATTATTGCCAGGACGCAAATACCTTGGGTCGAGCAGCCGATATATTTTCAGTTTCCACAGGTCCGGGCCACAGGCTGACACAGGCCACGTTGCTGTCCTTCAGCTCTACGGCACAGTCTGCAGCCATGCGGTCGACCTATGGTCAAAACAACAGCTGGCCGAATGGCAAGGCGAGACATTCCAGATATGCCGCCATGACAGAATGGCATCCAACAACAAACAGCAGAAACAAAAATAATAATACCAACAGTATTCACAATCAAACGGTAACATCTCTGACTACTAAACATGCATCTATTTATCGCAGCATTTAGTGAGCCCATGTGATTCGTCCTTGGTGTGCTTATGAGTGGTGACACTGCATGCTGCCACTAATCATATTTGCATAATGAACCTGTGCATCTCACCTCTAACCATGTTATGCTTGTTGACATTGATCATGCTACCACTAACCATTCGATCTGGCTTACTTTACAGCATAAGTAAAGTGTCTAGAAAGAGATTAAGTTATCTGAGGGTGCTATACAAATGTATTATAATTATAATTGTTATATTATTACAATAAATGGTCAAAGAGCCTTTCCAGCAGCTTATTCTCTGAAATCCAAAGAATGAAATAAGCACAGAATATAGATGCCAGTAAGGATGCCCATGGGCTCACCATGCCCATGCCTATACAGCCATTTCACATAACTCACCCTCAAGCCTCCTTCCAGAGCTTGCAATTGCCGGTAATGAACAGTAACAAGCTTAAAACTTTAGCCTTCCTGCAGGAAATGCTAACACCGTATCAATGCATCAATAAACTTGTGCAGTTACATAACAGAGTAGTAATATGTCGTCTAATGGCACCCTAAGAGAGCCAGCCAAGTGCAAATGTCGTCGATGCAGGCTGCAGGGGAATCAGGTGAGTCAGAAGCTGAGGAAGGCTTAGAAAGGGTCACATGATAGGTAGAGCTGAGCGCCATAGGGCTAGAAAGAAAGCAAGATCATGTTTGGTGATGACACCGGTCAGATGGAGTTTAGATGGTGAAAAGAATGGGGGCCCAAAACCGAACCCTGAGGTACTCCATACCACCAAGGCTCACCGGACAGCCATTTAGATAAACTCAACCAGTCTCAATTTCTGCGACTCACTGCTTGCTGATCTACCGGCATGTGCACTTAGGTGCTTACAGTTACTGCGAAACTCTGCAGCTAGGCATGTTTGTCGCAAGCATAGCAGTTGCCATATCAAACCACTTCTAGCTGACCTGAATTGGTTCCCAATCAAGCAACACATCAATTTCAAGGTTCTGTCACTCATTTTTAGGTCCCTTCATTCTCTGGCACCAGCCTACCTACCAGAGCTACTCCCCCACCAGGCTAGGCATCGTACTGCCGCTTTTCAGGAATCAAATCGTTTAGCTACACCTCGTATGAACTTCAAATAATCTGGAGACCGTGCCTTTAGTTCATATACTCTCAAAGCCTTGAGCTCACTACCGACAGACGTCACGACAATCCCCCCCCCGACTTGACAAAATTAAAAAAAAAAGCTAAAAGCACACCTATTTGTCACACCATTTAGTGGATGGGTCCTTGTGATTCGTCCTTTATGTGTTTATGCTAGCTGACACTGTGCATGCTGCCACTAACCATCTTTGCATGATTACCCTGTGCATGTCGCCTCTAACCATGTTATCCTTGTTGACATTGTGCATGCTATTACTAATCATACTATCATGCTTCCTTTACAGCATATGTAAAGTGGCTAGAAAGAGATTAAATTCTCTGAAAGTGCTATACAAATGTATTACTATGATTATTATGATAGCTATTACTTAACTCCAACGTTACTCTCTAAAGTAGGATCCAACCCATTTTAGCACAGTGCCAGTGATGCTTAGGCATGTCTATAAGTTCGCCAGAAGGATCTGGTTGTCAGTTGTGTCAAATACCACAACGAGATATAGCAGAGCTAGCACAGAAGCCCTATCTTGATAGCAAGAAGTAGCAGCCACACCATCGGTGACCTTGAAAACGAAAGCCAACCATTGCTGCATTATTCGACGGCATCATTGCAGCTCTGAGGCAGCTTGCATGAGCTGAGGGGCCAAGGGCTCAACGACAGACTCACAAGCCCTTTACATAAAACTACAAAAACGTACCGGTCTGTTATCATATTCATCGAAGACTTAGTTGCATTGTGTTCTTTCGACAGGAATGTATTTATAAGGCTTAAAGCTTACACTGGGATTGCCCTACCGCAATGTAGAGGCCACGGCCACTGTCACTGCAGAGGCCTCGGCCACTGTTTACCGGGCAGAGACCGAGAGAGGGGGCTCTCGTGCTTCACTGCGTTTATATCTATGCCCTCGCCTGCAGCTCACGATGAAGTAACTTCAGTGCCATGATCCAAAACTGAAGGTACCTCGGCTAAATCATAATCATACCAGTAATGTGCGATTTGCACATTTTGTAAGGCTTTTCCAAAACTCGACCAATTTTTCCCGGTGTGGGTGGAGGAGGGCTAAATTTAATTCTGTCAGCCCCCCAAATGATTAATTAATTCAGCCAGGAACCCTGGAATGTAGCTGCTAATCATCTTTAGCCTAAGGACAGCCCAGGGTTAATCACAGGCATCTACGATGATTCGAGATTGATTAGCCTGCAATGGAATTTTTACCTAAACGGTTCAGTGCGGATGTTCAGTTGCCGAAGAGAGAAAGAGAGAGAGAGAGAGAGAGAGAGAGCAAGTGAGAGAGAGAGAGAGAGAGAGAGAGAGAGAGAGAGAGAGAGAGAGAGAGAGAGAGAGAGAGAGAGAGAGAGAGAGAGAGGGAGGAAGGGAGGGAGAGAGAGAAGGGAGGGAGCGAGTGAGCGAGAGAGAGAGACAGAGAGAGGGAGGAAGGGAGGGAGAGAGAAAGAGAGAGAGAGAAAGAGAGCGAGTGAGAGAGAGAGAGAGAGAGAGAGAGAGAGAGAGAGAGAGAGAGTGAGAGAGAGAGAGAGAGAGAGAGAGAGAGAGAGAGAGAGAGAGAGAGAGAGAGAGAGAGAGAGAGAGAGAGAGAGAGTGAGAGAGAGAGAGCTGCTGCCGTGAGCTGACATGAGCTAGGTGCATTCACTCAGATAATGACAGCCGGTGTAATCCAACCTGAATCCAACCAAGCGGCAGGACCGTGCAGTTGCCTAGCAAGCTAAGCCACGCTGCTGCTTTAAAGGAGGGGGTAACACAACGACTGCATCGACGCTTGGATGAGAGTGGAGTGGTGCATACTATAGTTAGGGTGGCGACCAGCTTGTTCAACACGCTGTAGGATGGCGAGTGCACACGACAGGGTGGCGAGAGCACCAGCCGTCACCGGCTAACGGCCCAGGATTTGACTTGACGATAAAAAGCCAGGCTCAGCAGCTGTTCACACCCGCCACGCTGCTGCCTGCAGGATGCTGAACCGTGATCTAGCCTGAGCAACTGGATAGATTTAAGAATTCAGCGCATTAATAAATTGGCTTTGTTCGTTCGCTGAGCATCGGGATGATTCGATCGATAGCACATCGCTGCTGCTGTCTGAGCCACACTCGGTTCGGCATAAGAAAGAGAGCCTGTTCGATAACAAATCAATAGGCCAGCTTCATTACGGACTGCTGCCGAAGACTTTTCAGTCGCCCGTGCTATGCCCTCTAACTCTTTCGGACTGAGGCAGCTGCAGAGGCAGAAGTGGTGAAAACAGTTGACAAGTGCACAGCCAAGCGAATTTGGTGTACACCTATAACGACCAAGGTCGTTCGCTCGAGCCAGGCAGTGCGTGTAAGGGCCAGAAAAGAGATTTAGTTCGCTTAGGGTGATATACAAATGAATTGCACATAGGCTAGTTTTGTAAGCACGACAGCATTCCAATAGCTGCGATCAGTTTGCAAAACATAAACTGTGTATAAACTGTCTGATTAAAGTGACGACAAGATGGGATACGATGCTCTAAAAGGGAGTGTTTTTGCACAAAAAGGTATCCCAGGTGACAGACGTTTTACAGGCGCAGTGCATCATGCACCGGTCTGAGCAGCCACTGCAGAATTGCACAGCTAGGCTCCTAGTCCAAATATATACGCATGCATTGCAGTCGCTCAAGCATGCGAAGAATATTCTGATCTTAGGATCCAGCGACAGAAGCAGCTGACCGAACGCGTGCAGAACCAGGCATACGTACGGCAGCTTTGCCGACTCCATACGCAACGTTGAACAAGTAGCGTAGACCTCCGCCGGATGACACGTTGAGGATGAGGCCCTGCTTTCTTTGGGACATCATGCGAGCAGCATATACCGAGCATATGTAGTGATTCCTGCACAACGAACCGAGAGCAGGTGCAAAACTCGGTAGCCAGAATGCACTAGCTAAGGGCCCATTTCAGCAGAAGCCAAAAGCCAGGTAAGCAATCAGTTGAACATTGACAGTGACGATTTGCACAGCGACTGGCAAGGCTGGCAAGGCAGTTCGTGATTGTGGCACCACGTTCGTTTACATGTGAGGCCGAGGGCCGACAGGCGCCGCGACAGGCGTGGGATGCGGTGCACCGGATGTGATACTAATCAGCACAGCTCGCACTAATCAGACCTGTAGCCGTATATAAGTAGAAGGTAAGCAGTTCTACTGCAGGGACCTCAGAGCTCGGGTTGCAACTGTG
The DNA here is from genome assembly GCA_009760855.2 of Cristatella mucedo. Classification (NCBI taxonomy): domain Eukaryota; kingdom Metazoa; phylum Bryozoa; class Phylactolaemata; family Cristatellidae; genus Cristatella; species Cristatella mucedo. The sequence goes on from WPIO01000034.1 coordinate 2,529,034, forward strand.
CATGCTGCCAGTCACCACGTCGGTGCAACGAAGCTACTGCAGGCTGCAAGATTTGCCTAGCAGTAGTGATCAAAAGTACTATCCTAGCAGCAAGTGATGAAAAGGCTAAATCCCAGGAGAGAACGGCCAATTCAGCGGGTTTTCGCGTTTTTACGTAGCTGCAGCGCGAGAGACCAGCTTTTGCAGCTTTCACCCCTACTTTTACTAGCAAAGGCGGCTAGCAGAACAGAATCGCCCGCAGATGCGGGATTCGAGCCCACATTTTGGGACATGCAATGCTAAAGTGCAAGCAACTGGCCGCAACTGGTCGACAGCTGACGGCGTCAAGAGAAAAAAATCCGAGCTGTCCATCACACATTCAAAGCTTTGCGCATAAAATGAACACGTCCAGTCACATAGCCAAGGGGACAATCGATGAGCTGGAGAGACTGAAGAGGATAATAATAATAACAGTAATGCATTTGTATGGCACCCTTAAAGAACTGAACCTTTTTCTGGGCACCTTACATATGCTGTATGGAAAGCATCGCCAGATTGGTGGTAACATCCGTAAGCAGTAGGCACAGTGTAAGCATACATATGCACACGAAGGACGAATCACGAAGGCCCACTAAATGGTCACAAAAGACGATGTCACTTAGGAGCCTCCATGCAGAACCCTTGACCTGGCCGACCCCGGACAGATCACGAGCTCGGCCCTTTAAAAATGTCTGCCTACGATGCAGTGGACAACTGGTAAAGCTTCAATAAATAGAGTCGCTAGGAACTGGAGAGGCCGATATAAATACTTACTCCTCAGACTCGAACTTACCTACCGTGAAATTACTTACAGCATCGGGTACCCTTTTGCCCAACTCTCTCCGGTGCCGAAGCAAAGAGGAAGTGAATGTTCGGTATAAAAACATTATTACCACCCAGATCTTTTGAAGTGTGTGCAATTCACTTCCTAGCCGAGCTTCAAAGACGGGCACATACAGCAAGCATAGCTGAGCTCCACTTCAGCAATCAATGGCCTACTACTGAGGTATATGAGGGACATAGGGGGCAAAGGGGGCAAAGGGCATCAGGGCATCGGGGCATAAGTGCACATTTTCTTTGACGCTAGTGCTTGCACAACGACTTGCAAACGTCCATGGGTAAATTGGGAGTGCAGCTTTTTCAAAAGCTAGCAGCCTGCCACTGCGACAACAGAACAAGTACGAAACACGGGCACATTCTATAGAATGTGTTCCTTGGGGTGCTTACAAGGGCGTCTTGAAATAGGTCACACTCCAAATATGACACGGTTCGATGGATTTAACTCCTAGCAACTAATTTGTAACCTGCTCCATACGGAAATATATATAAATATATATATATATATATTATTGTTATGCATACATATGCATATAAATATGCAAGTATATTGTGTACATGTATACTGGCGCTCAAAAGTAATAGTGTATGATTAAGGTGACGATTGCCCTCAGGTTTTTTGCAACTGAATGTATATCTCTGCTTATGGGCCACTCAAACACTCAAATGGTACGGCAAAACTATTTCCCAAGCTAAAACCAATGTGGACCTAGAATATAATGACATTGAAGAGAAAAAATCGAGGAAGTGTAATAAGTTTTGCTCTAAAAATGTCCTAAGGCCTGGGTTCAGACGAAGCCGAGGCACAAAACGATATTTGTTCTGTACCATGTATTGCCGTGAGTACTGGCAAACGTGTGTGGAAGACTGAAGCAGGCAGGCATGAATGCTGACACGTCTTGAGGCCATTCACCAACTTCAGTAAACAGCGCCCCTAGTTTCACTTTTCCAAAATGAACTTGAAAATTGCCACTTTTCAGCAATCGGTAGTAAAAAAGAAATCAAGGAAAATTCCCACTGTCTGCTAAGACGCTTTGCCTACTCTGTGCATCCAAGACAAGGTGAAGGCTGAACTTTAGCCGGATGCTGCTCCCTGTTTTTCGACCGCAGCCATTTAGCTAAGCATTGGCTCTAAGTCAATCTATCTTTGCTCAGTCAAAGCTATGCAGGCAGACTGCTTACGACTAGGTGTAAGGATTGTTCTTCAGTTTTTAAAAAAGAAATCATCAAAAATCAGAAATTTCCAAGTCAATACGGAATCCGTGGGTTACTCATGACATCATGTCTCATGTCTTGAACGCACATACCGGTAATGAGCTACTATGCACTGCTTCTAGCTAATGAGCTACTATGCACTGCTTCTAGCTAATGAGCTACTATGCACTGCTTCTAGCTAATGAGCTACTATGCACTGCTTCTAGCTAATGAGCTACTATGCACTGCTTCTAGCTAATGAGCTACTATGCACTGCTTCTAGCTAATGAGCTACTATGCACTGCTTCTAGCTAATGAGCTACTATGCACTGCTTCTAGCTAATGAGCTACTATGCACTGCTTCTAGCTAATGAGCTACTATGCACTGCTTCTAGCTAATGAGCTACTATGCACTGCTTCTAGCTAATGAGCTACTATGCACTGCTTCTAGCTAATGAGCTACTATGCACTGCTTCTAGCTAATGAGCTACTATGCACTGCTTCTAGCTAGCTGGTGAACGACATCAGACTACATACTACTTGTCTTCTGCATACTTGAGTGCATATATATGGCAATTACTCATTCAAAGCATTACTTTCTTTCTCGATTGCATCTAAACCCCAGGCCCTGTGGTATTTTGTTGAGGGCAAATTACACACATTTCCTTGTTTCTTCACTTAACCGAGATCGTAAACTAAAAAAAAAAACTGATCTCATTTGGTTTTCCTTACAAGGCCCGCCACGGCTGGGCTCCTTCGTACCTAGCTGAACTGCTGCATCTGTTTCAGCCTGTTCGCACGCTCAGGTCCTGTGTGGACAATACATTAGCTGTTTCATTCATCCGCTTAAAGACCGTTGGCAAAAGAAGCTTTAGTTCTGTCATGTTCCTAGACTGTGGAGCTCACTTCTACAATTCTTACGCAACGACAGCTACTCTCCTGCTGCCGACTATGGCTCATCCTTTTCAGCGGTCCTGAGCTGCTACTTCCATGCTTCTCACTACCTCAACTGCTCTCCTGACTCTGCTATGCTTCCCACTTTCTTTTTGTTGCATGAGACGAAGTCTGTTGGCTACCGAATGCGTACCGAAAGCCGCTTAGGCTGTGAGTGCGCTATACAAAGCTCTCCTGCGTAACACCCACATAGTCTTTATGACTTTGTGGAGTTACAGATGGAGATACATTACATTACCTATATGGAACTCTCCATTGCCATTGGTACGTTCAAAGAGCTTTCGATCTCCAAAGTGATAATAAGGCAGGTGAATTTTCGGGCTCCTCCTAACTTTGAGAGCTAGTGTATACACTATATTTATACACACATATACTATTCCCACAGAATAAACGTATGTATAGGTAAATATATACGGACTGTAGATGGAACGATACATATGTATACAGGTACGAAGCAGCAGATACCTCAGCCCCACGTTGTTGACCGTGTCCCACATTTCAGCGCCGTCGGTCTCCCAGAATTTCTTGCCACTCGTCTGTGTAATAATCTGGAAAACAAGCATTAACCAAGCGCTAGAATTCGCATCCACATCAAGCCCACACACGCACACATGGGCCAGCTTCAATAAGGCAGCACGAATAGCGAGACTACTGCTGTCAACGCAGCACGGCTATTGGCCAGCTGCAATTTAGCAGTAGGCAGGGAAAGGCCTGCAAAGCAAGTCGAGGCTACAACGCCTGCATAACCGATGGCATCGATTTGTCGGCAGGCTAAGCACGCAGGAGCTGATTGCTACAGCTGCTTTCCTGCGGGCATGCCATTCGCCGGGAACTCGTCACATTGACAACACGAGAAAGTTGCTCCTTACAAGCACAGCAATGGTTCTCAGCTCCGTCTGTCTGCCATTCAGCCACAGCTTTTCAACTATAGTGGCTGTTCCAACTAGTTACTCCAGGACTCTAAAGCAGCAGCGTTTGATTGTTGAGTTGCCATCACTGCCTCTAAGAACCAGCAGGTGAACATAGGCATCGATTCCCTCCATAGCATGTACTATCTGCAAAAAACGCGTTTAGTCGGCAACGAATCTGCACCTGGTGTAACTGCAAAGTCTTGTCTTATGCAGGTCTCACCTGCTGATTGTACAGCAGGAACCTACGCTCAGGTCTCACTAACGTACACTCATTTACGCTACTCGATTGTAGATAAAGACTTCAATTTAGAAGACAGCAGGGCAACTCGCCACAGATATCGGAGAAAGAAGAAAGCATTCTATGAGAGGATCACTTCCTATGCAACGACAACTACTCTCCTTGCTGCCGACTATGATATCGTACCGAGATCGTAAACTAAAAAAAAAACTGATCTCATTTGGTTTTCCTTACAAGGCCCGCCACGGCTGGGCTCCTTCGTACCTAGCTGAACTGCTGCATCTGTTTCAGCCTGTTCGCACCCTCAGGTCCTGTGTGGACAATACATTAGCTGTTTCATTCATCCGCTTAAAGACCGTTGGCAAAAGAAGCTTTAGTTCTGTCATGCTCCTAGACTGTGGAGCTCACTTCCACAATTCTTACGCAACGACAACTACTCTCCTTGCTGCCGGCTATGGCTCATCCTTTTCAGCGGTCCTGAGCTGCTACTTCCACGCTACTCACTACCTCAACTGCTCTCCTAACTCTGCTGTGCTTCCCACTTTCTCTTTGTTGCGTGAGACGAAGTCTGTTGGCTACCGAATGCGCACCGAAAGCCGCTTAGGCTGTGAGTGCGCTATACAAAGCTCTCCTGCATAACACCCACATGGTGTGTATGGCTTTGTTGAGTTACAGACAGAGATACATTACATCATTTGAGCTTATGGCGATAGCTGAATACCAACACATATACGGTTGTTTCCATTTAAATAAGGATATCTTGATTTAAATATTAAAATTCTCTAACTGAAACCAGGACATTCTAATATAGAGCCTGTAAAAAGGAATACCATAAAGCAGCAGCCTACGGCAGCCACAAAAATGTGGCTGCCGCTACCAGGCGACGAGGCACAACATGCTACAGCGAGCTTCCGTCAATCTAGGATCAAATAGCAAAAATGTAATGAGCCCACTAGAATCACGATACAGCCTCCAGCACTGCAGTCAAACAGTAAGACCGAGTAGTCAGTCAGAGATTTGAGATGCACGAGTGTTGAAACTGTGGCTGGTTGGACTCGGCACCATGGCAATGTGCCGAAAGTAGGCGACCGGATTGCAGTTGATACCATTTGTGAGCCCGTTGGACTTTGTTACTGTAGTATATTGAACTTAAAATATTGGACGTGGAAATCACTAGCAGCACTCCACAAGTAACCAAAAACCATGCGGCTGCCATGGTAACATTTGAATCTCAATGAAGTGGCTCTCAGAAGTAAAATCTCCGGAGTACAACCGCGACATGCAAAACTCACAGAAAAGCTGCCACGTGAAGAGAAAGGTCAAAAAAAGTTGTTCAGATACCTGCACACACACACACCGATCTGCACCGGCTCTAAATAAAGAAACGCACTGACGTCAAGGTTCTGCCGCTCGCATCTAGGTCTCGCATAATTGGGTTTAGCATATACCAGCGACCACAGTTGCTGCCAGTCGCGAACAGCAAGCTGAGAGGGCTGTCCATCTGTGCTTCATTCCTAAGGACAGTTAGGAAAGTTCGGCTGGTCCGGCAGCCTCATGTATATAGCCGCATAATGCAATTACCTCCGTCTGTAACTCCACAAAGACTATGCGGGCAATACACAGGAGAGTTTTGCATAGCACACTCAAAGCTTAAGCGGCTTTCGATAAGCATTCGGTAGCCAACAGACTTCATCTCACGCAACAAAGAGAAAGTGATAAGTGAGTCAGGAGAGAAGTTGAGGTAGTGAGCGGCATGGAAGTGGCAGCTCAGGACCGCTGGAAAGGATGTGCCATAGTCGGCAGCAGGAGCCCACAGTCTAGGACCTTCAGAGCAAAAGCTTCTGTCACCAGCGGCCTTAAAGCAGAAGAATGGTACAGCTAATTTACTGTTCATGCAGGACCTGCGGGCACTAGGAAGCTGAAACTGGCAAAGCAGTTCAGCTAGGTATGAAGGAGCCAAGCTGAGTGTCAGAGTAAGAACTTTGCTCTGTATCTGTTGATCAACCAGCAGCCATCAATCAGTAAAGGAGACACAAGGTCAAACCTCTGGGATTTGTCAACAAGCCTTTCAAGCACCTTGCCCCTAGGCTAAGAAAGCACAACACAGCCTCTAGTGGTATATTGCCATTATTCAGAAGTGTAGTAGAACCTTATATCCCCCACTGATGAAGGCAGTACATGTGCAAGCACGTGGCCAGCATGCACAAAAGAATTAGCAAGTCAGTCACATTAATGGCACTCAAGAGTATCAAGGCAGCATGGTTACGTGCACAGTAATGATCAGGTCAGTTACTGAAACGGCCATCCAGTATTTCACCATAAAAATCATAAAAACTACTAAACAATTACGGCAAAGATTATTTCATAACATAAACTTCTAATAGACACTGTCTAGAACAACAGAGTTTGTGAAGATCTAGTTAATAGGAGGTATTGTGCTAGTCACCAAAGCCACACAAAAATAGGACCAACAAACTAAACCAGCAAACGCTCAGTATACTGTCCCAAACGACTAAAGCAAACCCTTCAACCAACGTACGTGCACGGCAGCATAGGCGTTGTTGACTAGCAGATCGAGTTGACCTTTCTGCTCGACCTTTATCTTCTCGAAAAGTTTCTTCACGTCGTCATCGTTGCTGTGGTCGCATGCGACTGGAATGCATTTCCCACCACGTGCTTCTACCTATTAGGATGATATTGATAGATAAATCTGCTGTTCCAACACCGTCAACAGCAATGTTAAGCCCTGTCAGAGAACTTAAATCACTCTATAGGCACTTTGCATATGCAATAAAGGTGGCATGATCGAGTGGTTAGTGGTAGTATGCTCATTGTCAACAAGCCTTGCCGACGCCGACTTGCTTCCTAGTTAGGGCATTTACACTATCGACTTGGGAAATATTGGTGGCCGACTTAATCTTGCCAACAGCACCCTGCTTTAATGTGGGAGGCTGGCTTGAAAGAAGGTTTCCCCGAAAACCCGCCAAGCCATCACCAGCCGAAGTCGTGTTGGCCTCTACAGTCACCACTGTTGAGTGCTATGAAAAGAATATACAGATAAGGAAGATAATCATTTAAAAAAGTGCTGAGTGCAAAGTAACATTAGACGCAGGAGGCCTTCTGTGTACAAAAGGGTTCAGCCGTAGCAACAACGCATAAGCACCCCATGTTCAGAGACTTGCTCTGAATGCCTCAGTATAACTCGAGCCAACTGATGACAGCCATCCATGCTTACTCAGGCCGTATGGTGTATGTGACCATCCCCAATGTTTCGATTGGTCGGCTGGTACAACTAAGAGGCATTAAGTCAGTGGTTCTCAACCTCCCTAATGCCGCTACCCTTTAATACTGTTCCTCATGTTGTGGCGATCCCCAACCATAAAACTATTGCACGAGAAATGTGGAAGTTCGTGTTTTAAGATGGTCTTAGGCGACCCTTGTGAAAGGGTCGTTCGACCTCCAAAGGGGTCGCGACCCACAGGTTGAGAACCACTACCTTAAGTAGAAGTAGCTTCTCCTTCATGACAGCAGACTGACTTGGCTCCTCCAAGATGTGGTGACTCGTGTACAAGATGACTCGGCACAAAATCGGCACCGATAAAGTCGATGGATTACACGCAGCTTTAGGTGAGATACGGTCTTAATAATGATAATAATAACACTAATAACAATAATAATATAAAATTCCTTAACTTTACCCCTAATGCCACCAATTATCTCACTTATTCTGCGTTGGGCTAGATCGCGATGAATGCATGCCTTGACAAGCTGACATTGTAAAAGCCCAGGAATGGCTACCGCCTGCAAGCAAGTGACTGAGATTAGGACATGGATACCTGACTTCGAAAGTGCTCGGGGACCGTATGCAGACTTAACAACAACGTCACGTGATCTACAGCTTATAGAAATGCAAAAATTTGGGCGTGGTCGGCTGGCAGCAGGTCGCACGGCCGAGCTTGGGTGAAACGGACCGAACCCTTGCACAACGCACCTGCTCGGCGGTCTCGCTCAGGCTTCCTGGGAGGCTACCCGACGCCTGGGTCCTGCCTGCGAAAAACAACGGCGATACTCCGCAACGAGTCCAAAGCCTCGACTGCTCACAGCGACGCCAATTCTGGAGACCGCCCGCCCGCCCGCCCGCCGCGCCGGCTGCTGCGGACTGCACGCTTACCGGTTATGTAGACGGTCGCTCCAGCCTGACCGAGCTGCAGAGCGATGCCCTTTCCTATTCCACGCGTAGCTCCGGTCACCAAGCACACTTTACCAGCCAGAGACATCGCAGCGGCGCTAGCAAACTCTCGCACTGACAGCCGGTTGACCTTGGGCCCTTCAGCTGGCGTAATCACGTGGTCGACGCACGCCAGACAGACGCCTCGCCGTTTGCAGCCCTTATCTAAGCGTGCATGACTCCAGTCCTCTTTGCACTGTCACGCCGCTTGCAGCCGGCGCCCCCTTTCCCACGACTCTTTGAATTACAGCATTCATGTATGACGAATAAACGTTGCCTATAGGTTGAAACGGCGGCGCGTGCTGAATCGGCTCAATTGCGACTAATCTCAATCGTTATTCGCGGTTCCTGAACTGTAAAGGCAAGAAACAGATTCGGCGACAATCTGTAGTAGAGGCCCCATAAAAGTCGACGCCATGCGATAGGCAGTTAGCTGTTACTTCAGTCCCAGCATTCGGATTTGAGCTGATTTGAGCTCTAGGTTACACCAAGCCGTGGGTTAAGTCGGAGCAGCAGTTGAACGCTTGGAATCTTCCTGTGTTGTCAAACAGACTTGCATACGTTATAAATACGCAATTTATATGCTAAGGTATGAGCGCTCTTCGTCGCCGCCGTGTTCCTGCTACTGTCTAAATATCTGCTTGCATTCGTGCAGCACCTATAAGTCGCTAGCCGTGCTACAGAATTGAAGCGTCTCCAGTACTGGTCGCGCGTCGGCTGAGACCCGCGCCGTTACGAGCGCTGTGTCTGCGGCCTAGTTCTGCCAGGACGTGGAAGCCCGCACATGTTTGTTACAAGGCTCACCGTTACGCTCGCAACTTTTGCTGCTATAAGCCGAGCGGGAGGGAGAGAGATAGGGAGGAGGAGGAGGAGGAGAGATGGAGAGAGAGAGAGAGAGAGAGAGAGAGAGAGAGAGAGAGAGAGAGAGAGAGAGAGAGAGAGAGAGAGAGAGAGAGAGAGAGAGAGAGAGAGAGAGATAGCGAGCGTGTGAAAAGGGAATCCGCCGAGCGCTAGGGAGAAACTATAGAGGCATAATTGCGCAAGAGAGAGTGGAGTGAGAACTATTAATGTTGAGTGTTGTGATGGTAACTACCCCATGTTTCAAGACGGAACTCAAGCGGCGCCCTCGCGGCGATTCGCACAGGCTACAATCCCGCGACCCAATGCCCTAGCCTCCTCCTTCTCCTTCCCGCGACTCCCACCAGGTAAATCAATTAAAAGTGGCGCCGCCGCATTTGCTTTCCACATGACTCACTGCCATGCAGGCTGGCTGCACGCTAAACCTATAGTCAACAAGCGGCTCAGGCATTCCGCCCTCGATGCCTGGGTAGACAGCCGCTGCGCCAGTGTGACCACCAAACTATAGGAACCACGCGCACAAGCGCGACAGTTAAGCTCGACGCAGCTCGGGCGATCCGACGTAGAAGAGACTGCTTGCATGTTGGCGCGTATTTCCACGGCTTTAATACGACTTGCCTCTCTCTCTCTCTCTCTCTCTCTCTCTCTCTCTCTCTCTCTCTCTCTCCTCTCTCTCTCTCTCTCTCTCTCTTTCCTCTCTCTCTATCCTCTCTCTCTCTCTCTCTCTCTTCTCTCTCCCCTCTCTCCTCTCTCTCTCTCTCTTCTCTCTCTCTCTCTCTCTCTCTCTCTCTCTCTCTCTCTCTCTCTCTCTCTCTCTCTCTCTCTCTCTCTCTCTCTCTCGATGGCTAAAAGTTGCACCGAACTTGGTCCCAGTAAGACCCAAGTGTACAAACAGTTGATAGCAGGTTGGGCGAAGTCGTTAGGCTGGGCGGCGTCGTCCGATGGACCGGATTCATCTGCCACCAGACGAATACCTAATGAGGGCACTCATGAGTCGCTCACCTCCGCGCTCCGGAACAGCAGCTAAATCCTGGCCACACCGACTAGGGCGTAGCCAGGATTTGGTACAAGGGCGGGGCAAAACGGAGCCGTTGATGGAGGAAGTACTGGGGAAAGAACATTCTCTAGAAATCCGACCGGCAAGGCACTTTATCCAATCTAAAAATGGTCATCACAATTCAAATTATTCTTTGAAAAACTCACTCGGGCCGTTAGATTAACTCTTACGAAATAAAATTTTGGATAGTCTGAAGCTGCATTCCGAAGGCGCGCCTCCAGGAAGCGCACCTCATTTGACCCACAAGAGTAATTCGTATCTGAACTATTTGAAGAACTATTATTTTATATTTATATTTATATTTTTTGTATTAGCGTATTTATTATTATGTTAAATTTAGGTTTTTTTTTAATTATATTTCATAACCCTATTTGAAAAACCTGATGCAGTGCACCTTCGGTGAGCTGCTCGGCAGACCTATTAAACTCATCTTAAAAAGATTTAGCCACTAGCCATAATTATAAAACTCATTATTTGCATTATTAGTCGGATATACATCGAAATATTAAACAAATTAGCAGTGCTATTACTGAACGTATTATTGAGAGCATAATTATTCAGCTAAAAACCTATCGCCGAAGCTTAATTACTAGTCAGATTATGGTGGCTTTTAAGTTAAATATTTTTAAAAATATATTAAGATTATTCGTCAAATTATTTGCAAGATTATTGAGCTTATTATTGGTCTATTTTATAAACATGTTATTCTGCAGATTATTGGTTGGGCTATTAGTCATATCATACATGCTATTATCTAACATATCATTAAAATTATTAGTTAAATCATTCCACATTATTGATCGTACTTTTGTGGAATTAAAACTAACATTATGATTACGGGTCAATTTGTAAAATTTAAGCTTATAGGGCTGATTATTATTGAGTCAATAATACCATTATTAGATTATCGGAAGGGTTATGTATCTGAATGATGGCCCAATTAATACTCGAACTATTAGGTAAATTATTTAGAAAACAATGTGTAAGATTATTCGCTAGACTATTATTAGCAATTGGTCCATTATTTAGACAATAATTAGTAGTCAAGTTGTTAGTGGGGCTATATGCAAAGTTATTGGTCGAATATTAGTGAGAATTACTTACCAGAATATTGCTATGATTTTTATTATTTGCCTGATTGTAGCAAAGTCGGTCCTAGAATCAATTTTTCGTAGGAGTAGGTGTGTAGGTGGATTATTCAAACACATGGAAAGGGAAGACGACTTCACGGCTTTTAGTAGCTGCCTAAAATCATAAACACTTGCGCCATTGCCTAAGTGGCAGTGATTATTACGACCATATAATATTCGTGGCTTCAGAGAATATATACGATGCAGATATTCGCTAGGAGGGAGTTTTCCGCGAAGAAAGCGGAATGTTACCTTTTGAGCTAACCAAAATCAGAATTTTGGAGATGACTCTGTATATGGCCGATCACTTTCCTTGCGCCATATCAAATAAACATCGTCGATGAGCAATCGCACCAGAGTTAAAGCTCGTACAAAGATCGGACCCGATGTAAGCTGAATCCGCTACGGCGGCTACCGAAAATACGGCTGGGCTGCGTGTCCGTTTTATGAACCTCCCATCGTTGGTGAAATTCGGCTAGCCGGCATCTCTTTTTCAAACCGACGGGAAGGAGCAGCTCAAAGGAAAAAAGGGTCCTCAGTGATGCTTTACAAGATTCAATGCCGCGCTCAGTCCACATATCTTGCACAGCACTTCCAGAACGTCTTGCCGGACATCTTGCCCGGGGGGGGCGCGTTGCTACCGATGAAAAGCGTCATCAGCGTTAGATCCGCCAATTTTTCCGCTTGAGTGAAATACTCGTCCAGATGCAAAGTAAAAGTATCTTTAGCGGTCAACCTTGACTTGAAATTCATTTCGAGATCGCAGGCTTTTGCCTTGCACTGGTCCCACGAGCAAGGTCAGCGGAATCTCTGCCGTCGGATGCAGACACTTACGTGCAAGCAGCACAGTCCACTTGAAGTGAGAAAACGTGAAATTGTGTATATAAACCAGCAGCCGACTTCGCAGTGGACTCTAATTATAATGAACCTGCTCTAGAAAGAAACAAGAAGGTCCGTCATATCTAGACATTTTTGTAATCGGTGTGCGTTAGTTTGACGAATCGTCCATCAATATAGCTTTTGTCCACGTATCATTTGCATACTTTGCGGTGGCTCTATAGGCACCACGAGTTCGCTTCATTTATTTTACTCGAGATTCAGTTCTTTAAACAAATCTCACGCAGGTGTGAGTTTTCTATGCACCTTCCGAATAGAGACATTTTAGATGCAACTTGAAATGGTCGACGACGGCGACAGCTCACCATAAGGCCACGTTGTAGACAAGCTAAGTGCAGTGCCACTCGGCTTCTTCCTCAGGTCGATGCGAGCTATAGGTGAATGGGTCAATGCGAGCTCTGGGTCAACGGGTCAATGCGAGCTCTGGGTCAACGGGTCAATGCGAGCTATGAGCGAATGGGTCAACTCGAGCTCCTGGACGATCGCTCAATGCGAGCTATGGATCAATGCGAGCTATGGATCAATGCGAGCTATGGGTCAATGCGAGCTATGGGTCAATGCGAGCCATGGGTCAATGGGTCAATGCGAGCTCACGATGGGTCACGCTAGCGCGATCGCTCTTAGGCTCAGTGCACGGCTTTTTTTTAGCCTTCATGGTGGCTCACGGCCGCCCTAAGGCTGGCTAGCTGCCAAACAAATTCGAAAACCGGCAGTTTGCTGCAGGGCCGAGGCTGACAGGCTGCCGTCCTTATTTTCTGCGGCGATTTGTCAGTGAACGCGACCCGAGAGATGCTCCAGAATAAGCATAACGAGAAAGCGAGCGCAAAAACATCTTGGAGATAAACATCTTCGAAAGCAAACGCTTTGGGTCTGTGTCGCGAGTGCTTTACTCAGTTAGCAATCGGGAAACGATGAACTGGCACGTTTGACTTGGAACCGCGATGCGGCCAAGCTGAGGGAGGGCTAGATCTCGAGAAATCCCACGCTGCGACCGGTAATTCAGGGGATCTAACTGCGCCAACAGGGTCAGGCACAGTTCAGTTTCTTTCGCAGACAAAACCAGCCACCGGCAGCGTCTCCTCGCAGTGCTTTTCCCGCTAGAGCTTCATTCTTGAGGACAGCACACCCTTTTCAACTATGGCTTCCGCGTGACGAAATTAATATTGCATTTGCATTCATTTAGCCCGACGTTTTTTGCTCGTCACGAGGCAAGAGCATTATTTGCTTTACTTTCTCCCCAATGAACTTGTTTTAGTTTGTGTATATGTATATGTATATGTATATGTATGTATATGTGTATGTGTATAGTTTGATTCCTTATCGTGCATGAATCCACATACTACCAACCAGTGATCGTACTAAAGCCCCCTCCTCCCCCCCCGAAAGCTAACTAAAGCTCTTTCTAGGTACTAAACATTGGCTGGAGCGTAAGAATGTGGCCTGCTTAGTGATTGCATGCACAGTGTCAGCACGCAAAAGACAAATCGCATGAACCCAGGAAATGCTGTGAAGAGCTGGGGGATGGGATTAGCTTTTTTTTTTAATTTCAAGTCGTGACGTCAGCTGGGAGTGAGTTTCTAGCATGGGGAGCGTCTCCTTGTGGGCTTTCGCATGCTCGTCTAAGCACAATGTCTTGCTTGTCATGAACTTTTGGTAATCGCTTCTCTTGAAGTGAGTTGCAAATCACTCGATTAGAGATTCAGTCGATTCTTTGGGCGCCATAAGAAAGACTTACATTACATTGCATTATTAAATAACAAAACTCAACTTCTACAACACTTGCAGAAGTATTTTAATCATGTTTTTTTAAATCTCATGTACAGCTCTCTATGGACCATATGCGCTGCGTTTAAGTACCTTATTGCCGGATAGTCTTGCAATGCGTCTTAAGAGTTGAACGCAACAGATTTGTATGGGCCTGACGAGTGTATTGAGTACGTCCGAGTCTTATCTCCTTAGAGCACTTACCGATGGACGAGTTCTGCGGTCCTTTGAAACTAGTAAATCGATAATCAAACAACTTGAAACACACAGTAGTTCTTACGGTTCATACCAAACCACGCTCAAAGACAGACTCTTGGACAACCAAACTTGCCCAGGGGTGCTTACTCACTTAAGCAGTCTAGTTTATCATTAAAGGGGCTCCTAAGAAGGGCGGAATAATAAACTATTGCTATTCTTCTTGTGAATACACAGTCGCGTTGGATAGTAATTTCGCGAGTACCTACCCGTGCCATTAGGAAATCACGACCTTGAAAGAAAATAGCCTGCCAGCATGTGTCTGAGGAACGTTTTTTGCAACCCATTAGCATTAAACTGTGCGCTTAGAGCAAAGTCTGCTTTAGTTGCAACCCGAACCGCGGAGAATTTCATTGACTATTAACGCCTGTGCTTATCTTGAAAATTGCTTCCATTGTCCGTTTTCTCAGATAATATAATATTGCACTTCTTTCAGGATTAACAAGGGCGTGGTTCTTGAGTAAATATTTCATGCACTTTCACTAAGCACCATGATAAAGCAATCGGGACTACTTCACAAATATGGAGAGTAACGCTATAGATGATTGTATCGCTGGCAATTAGACCACCGTTAAGGAGTACGCACTTAAAAACCTTTATCACACATTTAATTCCTGCAGCACGGAATTCTGTATTACCATCTGCTAGCTTTTTCTCTACTTTCTAACTTTCTTTCACTTTTCTGCTAGCTTTTTTAGTTTTAGCTTGACCTTTTCCTGCCTCTATAGGAATACGTTAGCACTTGGTTTCAGGTTTTTCGGTTGTGAAGGTCGCTTTTCTCATATACAGCGCGCCTCACCACCACGAACTAGTTTTCCATCAAGCTGTGTATCCCTGTCAAGGCTTTGCAGCACACTATTACGTCACTTCATTCTGGTACTCCAGCCTTCCAATCAGAAGTATTTTCGTTTCAGGCTTGTCATCCTACCATCCGCTTCTTACTCAAGTCACGCAGCCGTGCCTTTAACAAACTTCAAATCCTTTAGAGGCCGTGTCTTTCGTTCCTATGCTCGGAGAGCTTTGAACTCGCTGCCAATTGAGGTCGCGACATTTTCAACGATATTTAAAATGAAGCTAAAAACCTACCTGTTTCTCGAAGTATTTGCTCCATCCGTGTGAACTATAAAGCTCTGCTCGCTTATGCTGGCAGACATGTTATCACTAACCAATGAACATGGTTGCTTCCTGTCCAGTCAGCGTAGAGATTTATTTCTTCCAGGGCGCTTTACCATTTTGCCTGACTTAGAATTGCCCATAAAGGTGTCTACGCTACTTCGCATATACAATGTATGAGAGATCTAGCATGACACGCTAATAGCTTCTCCGCTCTCAAGGGAGATAATAACACTGATGATGTATTTATCGTCTCGTCTTAAGATAACCAAAACTCTACCCGCACGTTTCATAGCTCACTGCATGCTAACTAATAACATAATCGCGAGTTAATTAAAAGCCACGTATAACGTGTAGCTAAGCACACAAAAGCACACACGAAGGGTTATTTTCTAACCCTTCGTGTGTGCTTTTGTGTGCTTAGCTACACAAAAGCATAAAAGCCACGTATCACGTGTAGCTAAGCACACAAAAGCACACACGAAGGGTTAGAAAATAACTTTTGCCGATTTTCAATTGGCTGGTTAAATATACTCCTCGTGATAGCAGCGACGCCTGCGTTTGTCGAACTAATTTTCTACTTTGCCGAACACCTCTAAAAAGGCTAAGCATTTGCTGGCAGTAGCTGCCTTGTGCAGCAGTAGCCCTATAAGCCGACCAATAGCATACAAAACCAAAAACAATAACACAAGAGATCTCAACTCAACTTGTAGTGCAACCAGCCACTAACCATCAGGGTTCAAACGGATTTCGCTTTGCGTTTGGCCCAAATAGTTTTCATATTGGCCGACTGATATTACAGATGATGGGCGAGCGGCGAGCACTGAGCACCCTTCGTGAAGCCTTAAAATGTCACAGATTGTGCGGTTCTGCTCAGTCAATCGCACGGCTCTGCTCAGTCAATCGCACGGCTCTCTGAAGCTCAGGTAAAGCTCCATCACGGAGCTTATCTTGGCGTACAAGTTGTGCTGAGCTAGTAGCCCAAAGGGAGCCACGGGCAGTCTCCTGTTATTCGCTCCCTCCATTCGATCCAGGAAAAACCTGGCCCATTCGGCGATCGCGAACTCCGGCAGGGCTCGGCTGGAGTTTGATATTTTCCTGCGGCCACAAACAAAATACCGGCTGATTTAACAGCCACATTTATATAGCGACAGAAGAGCCTTACGGCTACCACCACCGCTTGCAGCGCCAATAAAGGATCGCCCACAACAGGATTCGAACCCATGACCTCGGTCCCGAGGTCCTGAAAAGCAACCACCGTATCTAGTGTGCCATGTGGCTCGTTATACCTCCTCGTCAGACTTACTTCGATATGCCGCTTGGTGGCACTACTTTGACAATTCAAGGTAGGTAAGATATCAACGGTCCGTAAAACGACCGCGGAGTACTGCACACAGCTGCTGCCGCCAATGTGTAGTTTATTTTGCACGCTGTTATGATGCAGAGTTTATTTTCCTTTAAGTGAACGCTTTCCAGCAGACACTAGTACCTGCTAGAACTTGCTACCAGCCAAAGCCATCACCCAATAGGGTAGCTTGAGCCAGTCGGGAACGATCGAAGCTAGTCTTGTGTAGCCAAAGTGTCTCATCAAATAGTTGAGTTGCCTCATGGACTGCACTGCTTTGCCTGCAGAAGAGACAGATACAGGCACGGAAAGACAAATCAAGCAGACCCGCTGCAGTAACAGCTGTGCAGTAGCTTAGCATGTGGCATAAGCCCGAAAGCCACAGCAAACACTTATGAACCACGACTTTTCAACTTCTCCCTTCACATTTAACTATAGATGACCTGAAAAACCAGTGGCAAAACAGCAGTGACTCATTTCTCGACGGACGTGAATATTTTTCCCCTAACTGGTCAATCAAAAAAAGTCTGGCAGATCTAAAGTAGTGTAGCCCTGATGACGTTGGAAAAGCCTCTGCGGCACCACAAGCTGGCCCTGTAGGCTAATAGACTGCACGCTATGCATGCACGCCAGCTATGCATCGCCTGCACGCCAGCTATGCACCGCCTGCACGCCAGCCAGCGATTTTGCCATGTGCCCGGTTTTTCAACCGTGCGGTTTTTAGACAAGCCGAAAATTCTCATGTGCCAAACTTAGCGGCCAAAGAAGAAATAATACCCAGCAGAATTGTATTCCTCAGATTGGCCAAAAGTCCGATAGGCCACCGCCAGAAATAGGAAAGTTTAGCAGCAGGCGTAGCTGAGTCGAGATGGTGACGTTCAAAGCAAAGCGGCAAATACACAGTTAAGCATAAAAGTGGCAGGAGCAATTTGCGACTTAAGCGTCAAGACAGGTACAAGTCGCCATCTATACCGGAGTTGAGACGATTTTCGAGATATAACCACAGTAGATTGCTCGGAGAAGGGATGCAGTCGGTGGCTGATTAGCATTAGCAATAAGCCGAGTTACATCGATGCCGAGATTAATAGCTAGCAACATCTACATCTTGGTAGGCTAAAAAGAGAGTGTGGAGGGGCTTCGTTATTGGAATGCGAGTTAATAAACCGAGTATTCCCCTGCTTCAAGTGTGCGGTTGCTCTTAAATTAAATAAATACTCGGAGACAGCGCCAAAAGATTAGAGCCTACGCATCAGAACTAGGTGAAAGCCTACCTATCAGAACTTTTCCTCAACCAGGCTTGCATCGTGCCACCCTCTTTTCTGAATCAAGTTGCTTAGCCATACCTCGTACGAAAGTCAAACCCTTAAACCGTGCCTTTAGTTCGTGTGCTCCCAAAGCCCGGAACTCACTTCCGACTGACACCAAAATATTCCCCGACTTGATTACATTTAAAAAGAAGTGGAAAAAAATCTGTTTCTGGTAGCATTTGATGGGCCCTTGTAATTTTTCTTTAATGTGTTTGTGCTTGCTGACACTGTACAAGCTGCCGATAACCACTTTACATGTTCATGCTGCGCATTTAACCCTAACCATGTTTTGCTTGTTGACATTGAGCATGTTACCACTCAGCGTTTGATCATGCTTCCTTATGTAAAGTGCCCAGCAAGAAATTAAGTTCTCTGTGGAGTCGTACAAAGTATTATTATTATTTTTATTAAAAACCTTTTGCTCATAAGATGCATTTAGGTAGAGAAGATCAAGTCGGCTAAGACCAGTGTGCACGTTCGTATTGGAATCCAGTGCAGTCGGCTGCAGCGACCCTGGCGGCGGCAGAGTGTGGTGTTTCCCCGGTCGCTTCAGTCGTTCGCTTGAGTGATTGCACGAGAATGTACACACGCAATAGCGGGAGATGCTATGGATACACTGGAACGACAGTATGCTATAACATGCAAACCAAGTTGGAGCTTGAAGCAGCCGAGTTCTGGTGAATTTTTGGTGGATTCAAGTGAATTGCGGTGAATTTCTCTAGTAGCCAGCTATTTTACAGCCAGCTTGTTTTTTTACCTTGCATTAGAACGCATTAGCACCACAATGTCGTGGTATTTGGCGGGTACATTATCACTACCGTGCACTATTGCAATATTCATTCTAATTTATAACTTTACTCTGCCCATTTTGGTCAATTTTTGTCTAAGTAGAGTGGACTGTGGCAATGACAACCGACATTAGCTGCATCCTTCCACCGGATGTGGAGTGACAGGGCTCGGAGTTTAGCCGTCCTCCACCTTCAGATAGGGAGCGGCTGGGCACGCGGCTTAGCTCAAGCATAGGCCTCACTGATTTTTAAAATATCCTCAGACGACTCTAACTAAACGGATCTGTTACAAGCATCAGCCGCCTAAAGCCCTTAGGGCATCTTTGGCGAAAGGTTTTCATCCTCGCCTAGTGTGCTGCTGGCGTTCACGTGGTCAGCAAGCTCTATTCAACTTAAAGCTCCTCGACACACAAGAGTGTTCAAGCTTCTTGCACAGCCAATTGCAGCGCCTCTCACCAGTATCACTCGGTACTCTTACTTACGGTACTCTTACTCGGTACTTTCTTCATCACTTGCACGCGTTTCGCCATATTCGAACTTCAGCTCGTAAATTTCGTTACTGCTTTTTTGAGCGAATTCGAGTTTCTGGCAACCCTATATATAGAATTTATCAGGCCTCGATTGTGGTATAGTAAACTCAGCTCAACACCCACGGATTCCTTGAGGTTTAGTGGAATAGAGAAAACTCACAAATCAAAGGACTATCAGTAACAAACTTGAAGCCAATGTGATGAATCGACTGAATAATTCTCGAGCGCCTTCTATGCCTGGAAGTTCACTGTTACCGTGACAGATTGTAAAGCAGAGCTTCGCCTCGCAAGCCATTTAGTCCATCTGTAAAGCTGGTAAGCGTGCACAGACGCGCTAGAACGTTTCCGTCGAAAGACTAAAGAAGTGAAAAGTAACGTATCAGGACGAATTTATCGCCGGATGTCATTTTACAAAGCCACAAGGGCGAGCTGGTTTGGTCTAGCGGTTAAGGTGCTCGCCCCGATCGAGGTCCGACCGAGGTCGTGGGCTCGAGCCCCGAGGCATATTTGAAGCGCCTGAATAGAGATTAGATTCTCTTGGGGCGCTATACAAATTAATTATATATATTTTAAGTAGGTATTACGCTGGAGTGCCATGTATAGCGAACTCAAAGCCTAAGCCACTTTCGGTTAAGATGTGGTAGCCAGCAGACTTTATCTCACGCAAATAGCTAAGTTCAAAGAGCATCGAAGGCAGGAAAGTATATGCCACAATCTGTAGTAGGAGAATAAATGTCATTGCATAAGAATTGTGGAAGTGAGTTCCACAGTCTAGGACCTTCAGAACCAATGCTTCTGTCGCTAACAGTCTTTAAGCAAAGGAATGAAACAGTTAATTGATTGTCCGAACAGGACCCGAGGGCACGAAGAAGCTTACTTTGGTGCCAACCAGCACTGAGCAGCGAAGGACCGAGAGCGGATCCTTGCAGAACTCCACAGGTGACTCGTATGCTGAATGAGATGACAAACCACGTGACACAGATCGAGCTTGATCGGACGAGTATGACTTCAACCAAGCCATTGCCCCGTTACCAGACCTTTCACGGTTCTCAATCGCTCAGGTAGGATATCGGGATCAGTCTTTTCAAACGCAGCCGATAAATTGAGCAGGACCAGGGCAGTAACACTACCATTATCATTGCTGGATATCGTCGGTCAACACGGAAGAGATCAGTTTAAGTAAACAAGGCGTAGCTTGAACCCCAAATGAATTTTGTCTGACGATTCATGTTTCTCAGTGCGTTCTACAAGCTGCTTAGCGAAAATCCTTTCAATAATCTTTGGCAAAAAATGAAGAAAGAAAACTAGGTGTTAGCTTGCTAGGACCTCTGAATCCAATCTAGTCTTTTGTAAGCATCGGTCTAACGATGGCCGAATTGAAAGACATTGAAACAACCCCATTATATCCAGAGAAGTATTAAAAATCTTACTTGTGGCTGGACTACGTTTTTGTGTATATAACTTATAAAATATAATTTATTTCTATTGCGCTCTCAAGAGAGCTTAATCTCTATTCAGGCGCTTCACATATGCCTCGAAGCTCGAGCCCACGACCTCAGCCAGACCTTGGTCGGGCGAGCACATTAACCGCTGGATCAAACTAGTTGTGTACCACTGAGGACCACACAGGGGATCATATCGGGTCTTCGAAAGCTCTTTTTACAAGATTCAATTAAGGTGGAAACTTTGCACATTGAAACCTCGGAATATTTCTTAGGAGATGTCACAGAATACGACTCAGCACTCGCTTTAAGCAAAGCTGGATTCATGGAGGCCCGAATGTGCAATTCTTTTAACGACGGTGGCAGATAACTTATCTAGCGAGCAGTTTCCGCGTATTGAGACCGCTCACAGTTTTCAAGCAAATAATTGACTATATTTATAAATCTGCTTTGGGTCTGACTGGCAGGACTTCAGTTTTCGAGTGAAAAATACAAGCCCTTTCTTTTCTGAGCTTCCGGGTGTGGACACAGAGGAAAGTCTTTGAAACTGGCTACAACTTAAGGATTAGAGGAATGTCTTTGAAACTGGCTAGAACCTTAAAGCAGCGCTCAAGCATGAGCTTTACACGGCGCATATTTTGAAGTTGTCAGTAAATAGAAACGAATCTCTACGACTCTTTTCATGGACAGGGAAGCATAGCAGATTACCCAGAAAAGCAAATCGTAAGAAAAGGTGTGAGGAGCACGTGTTTGGAATAGGAAAAAAGAACCAAACGTCGCGAAGTGCATTGCGTACCTCACTCAGTCCTCACGAGGCATCAGGACACACTATTGAACACATACAATTCGTCCTAGACATACAGGGTGTACTTACTACGCACTTTACCATTGAATATTAAACAATAGTTTGAGCAGCTTATTCTTATTGTGTGCTAACATGAACACTTTTCCATCACTCAGCTGATTACATAGAAAGCTCACCGTTGAGGTCCCTGAAGCCATATTCTGAGGACAGCTCTGCCACAATGTGGACACGGCCTGTTTTCTTCATGATTTTTGGGTCTACAAGTTAATGAAGACCGTCACAATGTGGCATACAATAAATTTAGCACCGTGCTAAAAAACAAAGAATAATTATATATATATATATATATATATATATATATATATATATATATATATATATATATATATATATATATATATATATATATATATATATATATATATATATATATACTGCACTCTGTGACCAGATTGATAGCCACCGTAATTGAAACGCGAGAGAATTAGAGGCAATGGTGAAGAAAAACGGAACGAGAATATTCAGCAGACCAAGCAAAGTAAGCCTACAAGAAATTGCGGTGGTGCTATTCTCCCCACTTTTAAAACTAGACTATTGCTTTAAAATTCAATTCTTCTAATATTTGGGATCATTCTTATTTACCTGCGAGATTAACGCTAGCTTGACTGCGTGACTAAACTATTGTGTGGAGCAATTCACTGGAAAGGACTTGGCGTGCCGATTCCGACTATTGGCGAAGCATTTTTCGAAGTGCCATTCCTGCTGCCGTCCTGCGTCCACACCTCGGGCCGCCTCAGTTTGACGTACGTCTCTCCGAAGATCAGCATCTCTCCAACGTAAGTTCCCAAACTCCCACGAATCAATGACAGATCCTGTAGACTATGTGCCTTTCTTTTAAATTGTTTTGATTAAGCTAAATGCTTTCGACGAAAACATATAATGAACAATTGCACTCACTGGCTGATATTTAGTGAAATGAAACTTTCCTCCGCGAAAGACACGTGCAGCCCTTAAATGGCAAAAGACTATTTACAATGCTGATCTTTCTGTTCAAGTTCGTCGCTCTATTATTATTTGGCAGCCTCATCAGAACACATTGCAATGTAACCAGCGAGTCCATTTTCTATCATTCTCCGAGTATCTGTTGGGTAATAGAGGGCTAAATTTTGCAACACACTGAATTCAGTGAATCTAGAAATTCATTTTATTTCTATTTCAAAAGAGCAGCTAAATCTGTGTTAGTTTTTGTTGTAATATCTAGCTCTGTAGTCATATGCGTTAAATTGGGTCTACGTATATTGTGACAGGCCAGAAAAAACTGTCTTCTTGTACCTCCGTCTGCAGCTCCACAAAGCCACAAAGACTATGCGGATGTTACGCAGGAGAGTTTTGTAAAGTGCACTCACAGCCAAAATGGTTTTCGGTAGGCATTCGGTAGCCAACGGACTTCATCTCACGCAACAAAGAGAAGTGGGAAGCATAGCAGAGTCAGGAGAGCAGTTGAGGTAGTGAGTAGCATGGAAGTAGCAGCTCAGGACCGCTGGAAAAGATATGCCATAGTCGGCAGCAGGAGAGTAGTTGTCGTTGCGTAAGAATCGTGAAAGAGAGTTCTGCAGTCTAGGACCAGCAAAGCTAAAGCTTCTGCCGCCAACGGTTTTTAAGCGGAGGAATGGAGCAGCTACTTTATCGCCCGTACAGGATCTTAGGGCACGAGGAAGCTGAAAATGGTGCAGCCGTTCAGCTAGGTATGGAGGAGCCAAGCCGTGAAGGGCCTTGTTGGTCAGCATAAGAACTTTGCTTTGTATCCGCCGATCAACTGGCAGTAACCATAGCTCCTTTAGTAAAGGAGATGTAGCGTGCGCCTGCGGCTTCTGCTGTTGTAATAAACGAAGCAAATTGACGCTAACGTAAATGCCTCACCTGTGACCAATAGTTAAGCTATTGACGAAGCGCAGGGTCAGGCCACTAATGCGTGTTATATTTCGTGCCGCCAGCTGCGATTGATCGATCTCTCATATATTTTCCCGTTAAGAGGAATAACGGAGAGTCTCGTTTACCGTGCACGTGCGCCCGCTGTATCTCCGTGAGACTCCCACAAGAACAGCCTCCGCCGGAGTCACTGTCACACAACAGAGACACGTGGTCAAACCTCTGGGATTTACAAACTAGCCTCGCAGCCATATTCATAGCCATCTGCAGTGGCCAAGTTGCTTTTTCGGTCGCCTAGATAAAAAGGGAATTCTAATAGTGTAGCCGAGACAGAACTAAGAAGCTAGTTCATTTCTGTTTTCTATAGAGAAAATCTCAACCATTTCAAGTAAAAGAGCAGGCTTGCACTGTGCAGGATGAATTGACGAGACAGACATACGTATACGTATCTAAGTTGCAACATGTGGGAAAATACTAGCAGCGATTAAGAATTTTCCAGAATTTTTGGCTTATAAGCACTGCACATGGACGCAATGGAAGGTGGACTTTGCAGGGAAATTGACCATTTAGCAAAATATTTCAAGCTACAATTCTGTCATCTTTTGTCTCATTAAATCTATAAGATATATATCGATCCATGGTCTACACTAGACCATCAGCAGAAGATTTTTAATGTGCATGGGAATAGTTAAAGTCTCTCAGATTGCAACTTTAAAAAGCACTCAGCTAACTAAAACGATATGCGATCAAAATCTGAGAAGCTGCGAGAAAAATTACAGAATGCGTTTTTCTTGGAAGCTGTGCGAAATTATGCGAACATGAGGTTGTTTGGAAGGCTATTTAAATCATACAGATGAGAAAGGTATTTATTAATTGCTGCCTCATAGAATGCCGTCAGTTAGAATAGATCAACAAAGAATGGGAGTAATAGGCAATGAAATGATCGCTTAGCCTTTTTATTGTGCGTTAGTACATAATTGTAAGTTGGAGTCTTTGCGTTTATGAAAATTAACGGTGTTTCTGTGTTTATACATGTGTAAATTCCAGCCATTTCATATAGCATCTATTATTTCCTGAAATGATGATCAATATTTTTTAGCAGAAGTTCTTCCCGGGCACCATAAATCGTCCATAAATGTACTGCGTGAAAAATTCTTATAGCAGAATTTGACAGGGCAATAGTACTTTTACATATGAGGGGAATCGTGTGATGTTGTAGGACCGATAGATACTCTACTTTTTGAAGGCAGCTTTAGAGAGTCATTGAGAAGAACTTGTAGCAGCATTCAGACGACAGTATAGCAAAGTCAAATAAAGTATTCGGCCCTGTTCTGTGACAGAATAACTCGCCAAAAGCTTAGAGTTTAAGTTGAAACTCTTGTAGTGATCGACACCGCTCGACACGTACCAGATACTGTGCGTTGGATAAGACCCGACGACGAAGCAGAGGAATTGCATTTTGTTCTTCTGCACAATAATTGGTCTGTCTATCGCTGCAGGCAGCTCACTAAACTAATCTAAAAGTTTAATCAGTCACCGTCAAAGAAGAATATAGGATAATGTCGTTCCAGCGTCAGCTAGCGCTGGAATCTTTCTGGACTATGTTTACTAATTTTCGAGACACACGACGTTAAGTGAATAAAAAAGACTAACGAGGTCAAGAATGAGGTCTTCTGTATTTTTATCTTGAAAAAGCTATGAGCACGCAAATACAAGTCGCTCAAATATTTGATAACGAGACTACTTGTTGATGCAACATTGTGGATCGTAAGTAGATAAAACTTACTTTAAGGATCTGATATATAAAAAATTGATTCTCGTTTCACTCGATCATTACTAAAGCGGCAAATTGGTCTACTAGCTCGTTGTCACCGGGCACAAACATTCCTGTATCTAACACCTGCACATCAGTGTAGCAGTCATCCTCATTGCAGCTGCACGACCCTCATTATAATTCGCGAGGCATAGATACCGCCGACTTAACTGCATCGAGTGCTTACTTTCGTCTGAAGATAATATGGGATGCAGAATAGAGGCTATATCGGGATAATAATACATGCTTTTCTTGTGCAGCAGGCTAGAGTTCTGCTGCACAATAATTGCGTTATCGCTCCAAAATTACCTTGCGTTTTAAAGGAGTGAAAGAAAATGCTATCACAGATCTTCCAAACGACTGCGGTCATCAATACACTGAGTAATCTGTAGTTTCGCAATGCAGAAAACTAATTTGCCATACCTTGCATAAGGTGAGCAATTGCCATACCAGTAAACTCTGGAGATTCTTTAGCCGTGAAGAAACTCCTTGTTGTTTTTTCGGCGATCTAAATGCAAAAACACAAAATACAACTACTGTAAATGACAATCAAATAAAGTCCATTACATGGCTTAACGTGATGCAGATTTCGTACAGCAATGACTCTATCGTTATGAAAAAGTCGCTGAGCTATTGGCAAGTCTATTTAGCAGGATAATTTAAATGACGATAATATTAATATTAATACATTCGATATAGTACCCTCAGAGAACTCAATATCTTTCTAGGCACATTACATTTGCTGCAAAGGAAGCACGATCGAATGGTTAGTGGTAGCATGCCCAATTAACAGCTAGAATAACATGGTTAGGGGTAACATGCACAGGGTCAGCATGCAAGTATGGTTAGTGGTAGCATGCACAGTGTCAGCATGCATAAGCACATAAAGGTCGCATCACAGGGACCCACTAAATATTGTGATAAAAAGATGCGTTAACAGTTTCTTTTTAAATGTGGACTAGTCAGGAGGTGCCGTGACTTAAGTCGGGAGTGAGTTTCAAGATTTAGTAGCATACGAACTAAAGGCACGGTCTCCAAAGGATTTGGGCTTTGTGCGAGGTATAGGTAAACAATTACATTGAGAAAATTCGGTGGTACGATGCTTAGCTTGGTTGGGGAGTAGATCTGATAGGTAGGCTGGAGCCAAAGAATGAAGGGACCCAAAGGTGAGTGACAAATCCTTGAAGTCGATGCGTTGCTTGACTGGTAGCCAGTATAGGTCGGCGAGAAGTGGTGTGATTTGGCAACTGCGACATTCACGACAGACAACTTTAGCTGCAGAGTTTTGCACCAGCTGTAAGCGCCTGATTGCATAGGTCAGTAGACCGGCAAGTAGTGAGTTACAAAAGTTAAGACGGGATGTCACAAATGCATGAACCAGTTTAGATGTGGCATTCCTGCCTAAACAAGACCGAATTTTAGCAATTTTATATAGCTGAAAGTATGCAGACTTGACTGTGGAGCTGATGCGGTCGTCTAATAAAAGGTCACTTTGGAACATGACACCTAGATTCCGTGCAGATTCAACAGGACATATGCTGGCAGAGCCAATTTTGAGCGTTAACCTCTCTAATTTTTGAAGCACATTTAGCACGATCAAGTGGCAGAAGCAATCTATAGAAGTTGGTCATTGGAGGAGCTCTTAATGACAGGAGTTATGACACTCGAAGTAACATCAAAATGGCTGATAAGTCTGATAGTTTACGCCCTGATGGATAGTACCACTACTAACTACTAGTGTTCATAAACACCAAAGGCAGCAATATTAAACTAGCCACCTTCAGACAATTGGTGTCCAATAATTAAACTGAAAGTCCAAATTCGGCTGTAGGCAGACAAGACTGAGAAGTCGATAGGCGAGTGACATTTATTTCAAAATTTGACGTACTTTAGTACAGAATTAAAGGTCAGCCGACCCATTTAGAGGCCTCGTCGGTTATGCAAAAATCTCTTCAGTAAGTGGAATGCAGCTTGTTTATTCCAATACTACCCCAATCAGGGTCATCTAACGCACAGCGTTTGTCTAGTTAAATGCAAGGATTATACGTAGTTATTGTTTCGCAGCCAACGTAAGTACAACACCCTCTAGTTTTTTGCAGCTCTGCCTCAGCGTCCATTTCGCTACCCTTGCTTGCACCCGGCGTAGTAATGCCCTTCTTAAGACTCTCAACTCTTCGGTAATACGATGATAGTACGACACCATCGGACGATCTTACGTGCCATTTGCAACCCGAAAGCGATATTAGCGTCAAATTAGCCGCAGGTCTGGGCGCCTTCTTTTCAATGTGGCGACTGCGGCGGCGGTCTGCGAGGCTCCGACGCAGGGCCAAGCATTCGTCAGCCACCGACCTCGGTCGAGCATTCACCTCAGCCGCCTATCGATCGAGATCTTCTCGTAAACGCTCGATGGATTCTGATCGAATCAGAAGCACCAAGAGGAATTCGTAAGCAAGTTGATTTGCTCGAGTTGCTGTTGGTCAAAAAAGCTGGATTTCAACGGTCAAATGCTTTACTTTGGGGAGTCGTTACATTTGGCAGCAGGACAACGACGCCAGGCACAAAGCCGGGCATGTAAAGCACTTTCCGACGAATCCTTGTACGGTGCTGACGCAGCGGCCCATCCGCTCATCCCATTTGAATCCCATAGAACGACTGCAGAGCGATGTCGACGGGCGGCTGAGGCGGGTTCGGCCTAAACCACTAGCCGACCTTTTCAGAAAAACTCAGGCTCTTCAGAATTTGCTTCCGCCGAAGAGAAAACGTTGAAGCTTGTGGTCTTTATTTCAGGCCGGACAAGGTAGGTCTTAAAGAACTGCATTCGCGTGTCATCACACTAAACGCATAGATACCGATGGCTTAAGTGATTGCTTTTGGGCTATCAATAAATATTTTCATCTGCTTCACATAACTTTAGTTTGCCATGGATCGTAGATGAGGCTGTTACTACCTGCGTGAATTTACAATCACAGCACCCGGGGATGCTGACTACTTACGGAAATGCAGGCGATTGGGAAAGCATCCACGACATCAAGGCCAAGGTCAACAATCGCACGGTCAGCTCCACTTAATTCATTTTATTTGGACGCTGGCACTTTAGAATACTAAATCGTAACCCTTCCACTAAGACGACCCGACACGTTTCACTTACGCAAATACTGTTGGGGTTATTGTTAATCAGACGTCACCAATGAGGAAACCTTTTACATGATCGCATGCGGCTTAGAACTGTTTATCACTACTGACTCTTAGCCGTTCATGACAAGCAAAGTGTGCTTTGAAGGTCATGCTGAATTCTCTAAACCGAAGTGCAAAAGCATGTAGTCATTACTCTGTTTTCTAACCTCCACTAAAACCAGTTGACAGCACGATATAGGCAATAGAGAGCTACGGTGTCAGGACGATTAATCCCCTGACTGTTCATGACTACACTGGAAAATTTTGAAATAAATACCTTCAATTAGAGTTTAGGGTTCCTTGTCAGCATGAACAGTCAGTGGATGAATCGTCTGTTCATGAATTGTCCTAGAACGAGAGCTACCGTCTGTGAAGGGATGTTCAACGCAGGTAATACGGTCGTTCCTTGCTAAGCTGTCACAGCTGAAGCATACATGTTGTTTTTTATTAAAACGCCACCACTTCTGCTGCTGTATCTTTCGTCTTCCAATTATTGGTACGGTCATGCAGCACTAGAGCGCCTTAAGGTCGTGATTGTATGCAGTACGTTCACCTCAATTGTTGAAGAAGGAAATAAACTCGTGCATCCCGAAAATACCGGCATCGGGATGCAGCCTTACAGTAGCGCGTTTGAATACTGGCTTAATATGGTTTTGCATTACAGTCGTCCGTCGCCGCCACTTCAAGCTTCGAATTTCGCGGCTTCACTCAATCATGGTTTTTCAAATATCTTCATTAAAAAGTTGATCAAGATGGTGAAAGTGATACAGTGTGAGCTCGGTTGTCCGAGTCAATTACACACCCCTGTATCACAATTGCAATTAAAATTGCTGTACGTACGGAATGGGATGTTGGTCTATGTATTCGAGCACCCCCAAAATTCTTCAACGTCAGATGCAGCCTCATTGACAGCAGTAACCTTGCTCTTCTTTGTCGTGCAGTACCCCTCTTCATTATCGTCGAGCAAATTGCACCATTTTCATAAGTTAGTGGTTCTGTGTAAAAATTGCGTGTGTGTAATTAAATGTACACTAATAATAATATGATATTTGTAAGGCCTAATCCGCCCTTCCTTTGCCTAATAAATTGGGTAATACGGATGTGGTGGTGACTAAAATTGTGTTATTTCATGTCCAGAGGGCTTTAATAATGTTTAAATTGAATTAGAGGGTCGTGAACAGTTTTTTATGCTCTAGTTACGAAAATATTCGATTTATAAATAAAGAACCGTACTTCGCGGAAATTGACCAATCGCGGCAGAATCTGGAACCGATTAACCGAGATAAGCGATGGATGACTGTACAATGATTATCAATTATTATAATTATATTATAGCATTATTTGTATAGTTGTTACTATAATTTCCCTGAGGCAGGCGCCCAGACTATGCCGTGCTGGGCTCTGCCCTGTCGTCAATTGTCGAGCGCGTGGAAGATTAAAATTGCAGTCTCTTACAATCCAATAACCATACTAAACTAGTGTCACTCAAATCCTTAGCGGAGACTATGGCTAAAATTATGTACCGACCAAGTCTAGACGTGACCAATAGTTTCTCAAGCTTATTAAATTCCTTCATTAAAAAACACGGAGAGTCCTGCTTCTACCTGAGCGGCGATTCTACGAGCTGCTTCAAACCATACCAGGTACAGGGCATACAATCCAGAAACTCCAATTTCCACAAAATCTCCTGAAAATTCAGAATCCATGGAAATATAAGGGCTCTATTCCTAAAACCTTAAGCCAAAAGCAAAGCTAATATTGACGGTACTTTAAAAATAGTCACCGTATGTACATGTAATTGGGATTTTACAAAGGGCGTATCAGTTTAGTCGAGCTATCAGAGTTGGACCGCCAATAAAATTTCAAAGCACGGTGGACAAATACCACCAAAAGGTCTATCGAGCCGCTATTATTTTACGGGACCGCCTGATTATCACTCAAATA
Source organism: Cristatella mucedo (assembly GCA_009760855.2). Taxonomy (NCBI): domain Eukaryota; kingdom Metazoa; phylum Bryozoa; class Phylactolaemata; family Cristatellidae; genus Cristatella; species Cristatella mucedo. The sequence continues at coordinate 2,559,565 of WPIO01000034.1, forward strand.
TAAATTTAGTCGCATCATAATTTGCGTGCATTAAAATTCCCTAAGTCAATTATATTTTCTTGTTTTACTACTTGCATTCGTCTTGTTTTACTACTTTTTTCTGCGAGCAACTGCCATTAGATAAAACACCATAACGAATCCAAAGTTTTGATTACTTTACGTGTCGTGTCGCTATCGTGTTTCCGAAAAAAGATTTGATCTCGTACTTTTCGACCCCGGGTATCTCCAGAGCCATAATTATTAATTCACAGAAAGGCGGTATCATAGAATAAAAACATGCTATATATTTATCTCTGCTTTGGAGTTAGTTTCGATTTAGGTTTATTATCTTTTATCCTAGCGCACATCAAAGTTTTTCATAACTAATGTATACTATTTTGAACATAACTCCAGCTATAAACAACTGTATCTGCACTTTATAAAAAATGCTTCAAGACAAAAGCAGCAAGATCCATGAGAAACAAAAAATAACCAATGCGACTGCGTATAGAATAGCTTAATTACAGAGTGACAGCGGTTTTAAAATGACAAATACCTTGGATTGAGCATCAATCATCATTTCTGTATCGACGGCACCTGGCAACAGGCTGACGTAGGCCACGTTGCTCTCCTTCAGCTCCACGGCACAGTCGGCTGCCATGCGGTCCACCTACGAGGAGCAGCATTTGAATAACTAGACAGCAGATCTCACAGAGAAGGAAAGCAACAGGGAGGTGGAGAAGGAGAAAACGACAGAGGGAGAGAGAGAGAGAGAGAGAGAGGGCGACAGAGGGAGAGAAAGAGCGACAGAGAGAGAGAGAGAGAGAGAGAGAGAGAGAGAGAGAGAGAGAGAGAGAGAGAGAGAGAGAGAGAGAGAGAGAGAGAGAGAGAGAGAGAGAGAGAGAGAGAGAGAGAGAGCGACAGAGACAGACAGACAGACAGTCAGTCAGGGCCGAGAAAGAGAGAGAGAGAGAGAGAGAGAGAGAGAGAGAGAGAGAGAGAGAGAGAGAGAGAGAGAGAGAGATACAGATACAGAAAGAGAGAGAAAGGGAGAGTAAGGGAGAGACAGGGAGATACAGACAGTGAGAGACACTAAGGGAAATGAGATGAAGAGAAAACTCCTGACGCCACGTGAAATAAAAAGAAACAATTGGCCTTAACATTACTTAATGCATAGGTTTTTAGTCGGTTGATAATGCTAAAATAGCAGTTTTTGAATCAGAGTTGGTTTATGGACACACATTACAGCACGTAGTTAATTCTACAAATGCATCTAGTCGACATTTATGTATTCGTTGTTCACCAATACATCTAGTCTTCATTCGTGTGCTTGTTGTAACGTAAAATATTAGAAACCTAAGAAGCCAGTAACTGAACTATCAAAGAGTGTTTCCATCCTTAGGGACAATCACGGAACGTCTCTCTGCTTTTGAGTCACGTAAGGTGACTCAGGTGCATGCCGCTCATTGCATGTAACCATAAAGGTAACCACATGTAAACCAACCACCGACAGGCATGGCGAAACCGAATAGCACCTGCAGTGCTTGAGCGTGGATAGTCTAAAGCTATAGCATCAATGATAGCTGATGGAGTCGCTGTGTAAAATCAGACCTCCATATAAGCCCGGTCGAGGACGTCTGTGTTCTCTAGCGTAACACACTATTGCACATCATTTTTTCGAAGCCAGGTTAAATGCCACCATAATATTCCGTTTACTGACGCATTGGCTCACCTCCTTAACATTTGCTGAAGCAAGAAAACATTCACCTAGTCTGTAATGCAAAGGAATGAGATAATTTCAAGAGTAAACAATAGAAAAAGCCATCTAGTGATCAAAACTACTAAGAAAAGCAGTTCTTTATTTTAAAACGCATGAAACAATTGGAGTTGCTAAGCAGTCTGGTCCTGTCTGACTCAGGTACATGCGATTCACTCTAGTATAAACTAAAGCAAATCTCGTACGACGCATGCAGCTTAGCCGATGCTGAATTAAAGGAAACTCAATATGCCTTATCTTAAATGAAAAGAATAGGGCAGTTGCCAGAGTTTTGCGATCTCAGCCACTAGCAATAGGATTAGAGCCAGTCAAGCTAATCAGGTGCTGTCCACGAGAATCACCTAAATCACAATACTTCCAAGTTTTCTCCAAAATATAGGCCTACTGTACATAGATAGCGCCTATCTACATATATTGTAATAAAATTGCATGATCAGACATTGACTTTGATGCTTTGTAAGCATTTCTCGTTGAAAGTACATGAAAACATGAGACGCAAAGTGCAGGCTGACTTGTTCCGCTAACATCGCTAGCATCGATCCGGACGCATCATCTTGATGAATGACGACTCCATCAGTGCGTCTGCAACCGGCCGCCGTGACAAGAGCGAACGGCCTTTTCCGAAAAGACGTACCCTATCAGGCAACATCAATAACTACATAGTTATGTCCTTATTTTTCCATCCGATGTGGAAGCGAAAAGCTACCGGAAATAGAGCCACAGCTAACAACAAGGGCGCACTTAGCAAAAACTGACAGCTCTGACTGTACTACACGGTGCACACCAGTGCACAACTCAAGAAGTCACGTGGTTTGAACCAGGAAGGCTAGCTTAGTCTTGCCATACTTACGGCTGCCTTTCCGATACCATATGGGACACTGAAAATGTAGCGCAACCCACCAGCTGACGATATGTTGATTATGAGACCTTGCTTTCTTTCAGACATCATGCGGGCAGCATAAACCGAACAGATGTAGTTATTCCTGTAAAATATAATAAGTGCCGACGATTTTAGGGAGATGTGTGGAATAGATTTGGAGCTAGGTGAGCTGTGAACTGAGTCGAGTAAACCTAACTGAAATTAACTTTAGCTTCGGTGAACAACGTTGAACAACGACGAAAAAATGCTCGCGATTGCTTTTCTGGGTGCCATCAGGTTCAGATGACAGAGTGCAGTTTGGTGAATGTAGCAAACGTCATGCGCATGTCAGCAGTTATCTAGTCTCAAAACAATGTTCTCAAACAACTCTGCTGATCAGCCAATCGTTATAGACGCTAATTATCGTAGGCATATTTCTATGCATTTCGCGAGTGTTTGAGTTTAGTTAGTACGATGCACAGTGGAAGAGCAATTACCTAAGACATGAGACCTGCGCATCCTTTGTATAAATTCAATTATGGAAGTAGTCTTCTGCATTCTACTTGGCTCGATAATGCCTTAAAACTGAAACCGAGCTAGTCGTCTGGAAAACGGTTTCTGTGAATACGGTAAGTGGTCGAATAAGAGGAGTTCGTTTCCGCTACGGTCAGACATCAGTATTCCGTATGGTTTGCAGCTAGGGCTTCGCTGATAGCATTTAAAAGCATGTAAGATTGATGGGAGTGACGAGCGTTATAGCTCTTTGAAGAGAAGCCATCTTGAAAACGCCATACCAAAGGGACAAAGAAGAAGCAGACTAGGAGGCACGTGCAGTGATTCTTCTCCTGCGACAACAGCTAGCTCTCGAGTTCCAGCGGTGCTGCAACCAGCTGCAGACTTTGGAGTGCTAAGTGCGAACAGACTGCTTGGCTACGAGAAAATTTGCTATCACCATAAGAGATGTCAGTGTGTAAACACAAACGGATTTCGGACATTCGGGAGACCTTGAGACGCCTCTATTTCTTTGCACTACATTGAAATCTTTTGGTTATCGGGCCTTCAGTTCGTACGTACCTAAGTCTGGAACTTGCTCCGGCTTCTGCCATCGCCTGCAGTGACTTTGTAGTTCGTATATATGTATGCATGTATGTATAGTATGCAGGCTACTCTGATAAGCCGCTGGTGAACAGCTGTTGGATGCATCACCGAGAGGGGCCGGTGCACAGCTGTGGTCCGCCTGCGATGGGGCTTGGACACAGGCCGGTAACTCGCTGGTGGACAGACGGTAGATTCACCATCAGGGTCGGCCCGTGCACAGTTGTGGTCCTCGATTAATCATCGGGGTCGACCAGGGGAGCGGAGGAGTCGAGGAGGCGAGCAGTCGAGGAGAGAGAGAGGAGTCGAGTAGGAGAAGGGGCCGAAGGCAGCCGTGCGTCCTGCGGCTCCTTCCGGCTCAGAGCCGCTGAAAAGGATGAGCAGAATAGTCGGCAGAATAGTAGAGCAGCTGTCGTTGCGTAAGAAGACCCTGGGTCATTAAGAGCGAGTACCTTATCTTCTTGTGTGTGTGCGCTATTGCATGCATGTCTAAGCACGATAATTGAGCGCTTTCTCGTGCTGGTCAAAGTTTGATCCCTTTCTTGCCACTAGCTCTTGATTATTTGCTTCGCTTGCAGCGAGTTGTAAAGTGCCTGAATAGAGATTTGGTTCTCTCGAGACGCAATATAAACGACTTATGACCATAATTATTCTGTCGGCTGCGAAATCGGCTAGCATGTGCGAATCATAGACATACGCCGACGCATCACTTACCTCAGGCCCACATTGTTGACAACGTCCCACATTTCCGCAGCATCGGACTCCCAGAATTTCTTGCCCCACGTCTGCATAAGAATCTAAGCGAACACGAAACCCGTATTAGTAGCTACCTTAGAAACCGCTGAGATCGAATGGCACCTACAAGTAGTGAGAAATAGCGGGATTAAAGTTCAGACCTTATAGCACGCTGGTCGAGCCACATTGTACAGTAAGTAGCAGACCTCTGGCAAGCATAAAGCTCGGATTATCGCTTGCCTAAGAAAGAACACAACAATATCGCGCCACCTAAATCAAGCTAGAAACGTGGTGTGTTACCTAATAAGGACACAGGAATTTCGTATCTCGCATTGACTTGCATTCAACCCGTGCTCCATGCTTCCCCATTCATTCCGTTACTTCAACTTCTTGGCGAAAGATATTCTAACGTGCCTGACCAAACTGACTACGGGCAAAAGAGCTCACCATCGCACCTGCAGTAAGCAAACCGCCAGCCTCCAGCGCTTCCGCCATGCTCTGTGGAACCGCCACTGATTGGCTCCACTGTCCTTGGCTGCATGCAGCAGTGCACGGCGTGCACCGCCACACAGGTGCCGTCACAAGTCGAGTGAGGCGGCTATAGGTTCGGACAGTGTGCCTGTTTAGATGGCGCTTTATATAGCGCTCTCACACTGTACGACAACTGGATTCGTAACTCCGATACCGGTGCGTTCACTCGTCCATAATCCGCCTTCACGTCAGACCTCCCGCTTCGCCGCTCCCAATAGAAGGTCATCGAGATCGAAATCGCAAGAAGGCAAGATGTAATAGCCGTGCCGCCGAGCAGATGAACAATGGCTTGAGGTAGCTGTGCTTTCCAAGAAATAATTCCGGTCAACTTCAAGCAACTTTATTCTGAATTCATGGACACACTAGCTAACATCCACCATCAGCTGCTTTCAAGAGTACCTAGTCAACTCTCTAGGTTTTTATGGAGGCGTAATGGCAGCACGAGTGACCGATCTGAGAAGAGATTTGAGCTCTAATGCTTCCGAGACCCTTAACTTTACGACTAGACAACTGATTACAAGCGTCCCTGCTTCTTATAATGAAGCAATAGCATTTTTTACTTGTAATGCAGTGCATGTAATTTGTCATCATTAACGCCGTACCAGATCGCTTTTTGTAGATGTTAATAACACAAATAATTATTGTGTTTGGTACCTTACGAGAACTTAATCTTTATTCGGGAGCTTTAAAACCTCAGCAATAAAAGCAATCCATCCCTATAATAGCAAGGTTAGTTTTTTAATTCGTTTGTAAGTCCGCTACTGCCACTGACGTCTACTTCAAGTCATTGAATGGATATTTATATAATTATAATTAATTTATATAGCCCCACAAGAAAACTTAATCTATATTCAGGCGCTTTACATATGCCCCGGGCTCATCACGACGGTACAGCATTAAAAAGTTTCAAAAAAGGGGAGATAATTTGATAATTCGCATATTTAGCCGCACATGCACTCTCGTAGCAGAAATCGAACGTTGAAATGCTAGAACTTCACGGGATTGCGAACTTACAAGGAAGGATTCTTCAATGAACGGCCACGACATTCCAGCAGCTTTCGCTTTCTGCACTATGAACCCGTTAGCAGCCCCCTTCTATAGGCGATTGGCACTTACAACGTTTCCCAGCTTCCACGTGGACTAGCGGAGTTGGTATATTGGAAAACTGACAAATAGTATATACTAAAAAACTTCCAAAAGAGTGTGACCGACCGGTAGTCGTGCTTCGCCTGCCTTTGATAAGCGATGGATATACATAAATAGAATCTGCTCGTGATACTTCACCTGTTTTTAGTTTCCAACAGGCCATTAAGGCCATGCAAGTTTTCACAACAATAAATTTGGAACAAAAAGTAGCAAATTGAGCAGAATGTAAGCGCACTTATAGCATATAGCAAGAAATAACAGGCAACAAAGGAAGCCACCCAGTTTCACACTGCCAAAACTCAACGAAAACGATACGACATACGACATGCATACGACAAACTCTGCAACCAGAAGAGACTGATGAAGAAGCATACGAGCTGCGTGCTGTCAAAGTTCAGCGAACGAATCACCTATGACAAGATCAAAACCAAAAAACTGATGGTAAGATTTGAGAACTGTATGACCTAGGCCGTGGTATGGAGTCCCTGCCGAAAAGTGGGCCGGGCTCACCAGCTAGGCTGGGCTTACCGCTAGGTCTGCACACTTTCAGGCCCAAAATGTAATGCAGCACTAAAATTTCACGTGATTTTTTCACATGAATAAGCTAGTAACCAATTCCTAATGAAAATCAAGGTATCCTCCTTGCTTAGGCGCTTATGGAAGAACATGTAATGATCAGGCAAAGACAAGCTGACAAAACATCAGGCTAAGACAAGCTTGCGAAACACTGTTAGGTTTGAAGTTTGGATATGTACCCAGGCTAGGTTCGGTTGGCTGGGACAGGATGGCTGTAATGTGGTAAGGGTCACCGGCTAGGCCGGGGTCTGACCTATGGGCACGGCCAGATGTTCGGTGACGAGAGTTCACCGGGGCTCTTAGGTAAAGAAAGTTAGCCGAGTAAGTCGTGGTGTTTGAGGCTCCCGGTCTCGCCGAGCTATGTACCTGGATGGATGCAGGCATGCTCCGGCGATGCGGTCTCGAACGCAAGGCAACGAGTACCCAAGGCCCGAGCGGAGCTGGATAGAACGTTCGTTGTTGTGGCTTGCATTTTTTGATAGCACGCTCGTTGTCGTGGCTTGCATTTTCCGCGTCCCCCCTGTAGCGTGTTCGTGGCCCCCGTCAGTTGGCGTCTTTCGGCGGAAGCTCTCGACTGTGGTAGACGTCGACTCCGACTAGTCAAGCAGTTACTCAGCTAATCGAATCTTTTACGGCGGCGAACGCTCGTACTGTTGGAACGGAGTCGGTACAATGGCACATTGGTGGGACTGCAGAAGCGACCGACCGACTAACACGTTTGTTGGCACTTGCATTGTCGTCTCGCGCCCCTATAGTTTACTTTGTGTAGGATCCCCCTTTAGACTTGTTTAGTTCCCCTGTTGCTGTTAGCGCATGCGATATTATTAAGAGGTCTAACCTGACGTTCGGTCGTCTTATCCTAGCTCAGCAGCATGGCGAGCGGAGGCGGGCCTGAGCATGGCGGAGCTTGGCGGGAATTAGACTCTGATCCCTGGAACTCGGCTACAGATACAAAAACTTGGCTGGTCTGCTACCACTCGTTCCAGTGGCTTTGATAGGAACGGCACTAGGGAAACTAGCGCCACTTACTTCTAAGTTTTCCAGATCAAATATTCTTACATAAATGTCAATACTTCTTAATGAAAGATGGCCTGAAAATGCCACTTTAAAAGATGCTGGGACTCAACCTGAGGTTAGTGACAAATTTACTAAGGCAGTTCTAAAAAGGAGGACAATGAAGCATGTGGTTTTGAGGATTGCTAGTCTTCTAAGGCTTAGAGATTAACTTCGAGATCGGGGCATCAGGGACAAGCTGACGGCACTTACTTGTGTTGCCCCACAAGAACACGACTTGGTGGGCTCCAGCAGCAGATCCAGAGGGAGACAGGGGGCGTTCCCCTCCCCTCCCCCGTCGCCCCGTATTCATACGCCCACCAACAATTACCAAAGACGAAACTATTGCTCAATTTCACTCGGTGAGCAGCCCCCAGCTTGTGTTAAATAAACACTACGATTGCACGCTAAAAATGTATCACTAGTGTGGGTCTAGCTCCACTTACGTGAGCATTTTGTTTGTGTTTCTTGCGCACCACATTAAAAAAAACTGTTTAGCTCTTGCCGCCTAGACAAAAATCCTGGCTCCGCTACCGAACTGGTGGGCTCCACAACAATCGAGGATTGCCGCTAGGTTGGTGGACAATGGGGTAGTTTCTAGCCGTCTAAACACTTTCCAAACTATCCTGAATATGCCCGTCGGTCTTAGCCGAGATGGCAGGTGAGCACGTCACGACCGTGGATTCGGGTCCGAAAGTGTATGTCCTGCCGCAGGCAATTCTTTATAGCCTACCGCAAGCGGAAGTGATCGTCGCTAAATGCGAACCCTCTAGCTGTCAATTAAGAAAGTGGCGATGAAGTATTGTCTCTCAGATATGCAAGGAGTGCCTAACTGGTACAGCTGCAGTGCTAGGAAACCAGTTTCGGGACAGGCAATACTAAGAAATGTGGGCCAGCAGAGAAAAACAGACACATCACTGTGTTTAGGCGAACTCTCCGTCACACAGTGCTTCAGTAATGCCTTAAACGTTAATAAAAAAATGAAAACACTTGCATAGCGCGCTTAGGGAACTAAATCTCTTTCTAAGCACTTTAACGTGCTAGAAAAGACAGCCGATAACGTCTCTCAGCGACTAAAGGCTTGCTTAGCATTCAGTGTCATTCCAGGTTAAATTCCCGGCACGTCCAGTATTTTTTATAAAGCTTCATATGTCCCTTTTATAGCAACTGAAATACAGTCGAAACTCCATAAATGCATTCTATATGAATTCATAACTTTTATACATATAGAAAACACGTTAAACTTATTCTTTTCACACGAATCAATACATCGAGTACCGACGCGTGTACGCATAACTTTTTTGAACTTACGCTGGCATGGAGCTTTTGCATTTTTTCATCAACGACACAGAAAAACAGGATGTTACTTATGCGACAAAAATTAGCGTGCACCAGTCTCGTGGTTTTCCCAAGCTAGTTATGCACCGGTTGCTGTTTAATAATAATAATAATAATAATAATATTGCACTTGATAAAGCGCCCTCAGAGAACTTAATCTCTTTCTAGGCGCTTTACATTTGCTGCAAAGTGATACGCAATAGAATAGTAAGTAAAATCATGCTTGAAAAACAAACAAAATGAATAACATGGTTAGGGGTTACATGCACTGGGTCAGCATGCAAATGTGGTTAGTGGCAGCATGAACAGTGTCAGCACGCATAAGCACATCGAGGACGAATCACAAGGACCCACTAAATGCTGTCCTAAATAGGTATGTTTTTAAGTTTCTTTTAAATGTGGTCAGGTCAGGGGATGTTCTGATGCAGGTCGGGAGGGAGTTCCAGGCTGTGGGAGCATACGAGCTAAATGCACGGTCTCCAAAGGATTTAAGGTTTGTACGAGGTATTTCTAGACTGTTGGATTCCGAAAAGCGAGTGGTACGATGCTTTGCCTGATGGGGTAGTATATCTGAAAGATAGGCTGGAGCCATAGAATGAAGAGACCTAAAAGTGAGCGACAAAACCTTGAAGTCAATCCGTTGCTTGACTGGTAACCAGTGCAGGTCGGCGAGAAGTGGAGTAATGTGGCAACTGCGACGCTCACGACAGACAAGCCTAGCTGCAGAGTTTTGCACCAGCTGCAATCGCCTGATCGCACATGCTGGTAGGCCAGTAAGCAGTGAGTTGCAGAAGTCGAGACGAGATGTCACGAATGCATGGACCAACTTGGACGTGGTATCCTTATCTAAACAAGCCCTAATTTTAGCAATGTTATGAAGCTGAAAATAGGCTGATTTGACTGTGGAGCTGATGTGGTCGTCTAACGAGAGGTCGCTTTGGAATATGACACCTAGATTTCGAGCTGATGCAACTGGAGATATGCTGGCAGAGCCAATTTTGAAAGTCAGCCTTTCCAACTTGGAACTAATGCACTGAAATTTCAGTCCAGCGATTCTTTTTTTGTTTGTTGTCAGGACTTCACTTGCAGCAGTGCAGAACGTACTGAGACAGATGCAGAGATACGGGGGGGGGGCCACTGGTACAGCTAAGACTGCAGGCCAGTGTCATATAGCTCTGCAACGCCTACAGAAACTATAGGCCTAATTAAGCATTCTTCACATTTTAAATCAAGCCAAATCGAACCTTGCAGTCTATTTAGTTGCATTATATCGAAGATGTCTATGGATATTTGGATGCTTTGGATCCTCAGAGCAGTGGCAAAAGTTTTTAGCAGGCCACTGCAATTGCTGGGGTGCAGTTCGTTCGGATACGGCTTGCTAATCAGCACTGATCGGCAGTGAAAAGACCGAATATTATGGGACACCGAGAAAGGGGTTAGGCCGGTGGATACCGGGGCAAAGAGAATGCTAGGAAAGCCACCGGTCAAGAAACAGTGCAGCAACTTAGGGGTTTGGCAATATAAAATGCAAGCTGTATTAATAAATACATTGCGAATGGTAGCCAGTGATGCACACCACAAAACGCCTACGCTTAGGGTACCGTTGCACTAGAAAACGAGGCCGGCTTGTTGGCAAGAGCTCATGGCACTGCAACTATGCATAGGTGCAGTTTCTGCTCCTTGCTTTGAAATGTATGTGCACACACTGACCTGTTTCCGTGGCTGCATAATATCTCTCTCAATCGATACACCCAACTCTCCTGACATAATCAATATGTTTATAAAATAATTAATATTGAATTACACTGGCTATTTTCTTATGAGCCAGTGATTGCCTGTTAGATTTATATTCGTGACATGATTTGATTAGTTCTAGTATTCAGTCCTCATTTGCCATAGCGTCTGCCGGCCTCGACCGACAAGCAATTGTATTTTATTGAAGTTCGTGCAGTTAGACTTCTCGCGCGTGATGTGGGTGAGTCAGCTACAAGTGTTCGATCTATCCTGATGCTCTCAGCTAGATAAGGAAACCGATGCTTAAAAAGTTACCATTGCCCATGACACTGTACCCCTCAAGGTTAAATACATAAAACTGGTCTCTTCGGTTTCTCTGATGGGGAGAATTGCTTAACAATAATAATAATAAAAATAATAATAATAAATGTGTATAGGGTCGTCAGAGAATTAAATCTCTTTCTGGGCACCATACATTTGCTGCAAAGGAAGCATGATCAAATGATGAGTAGCAGCATGTTCAATGACAACAAGCATAACACGGCTCGAGCTGACATGCACAGGGTCAGCATGCAAATACGTCAGCTTAGGCGTTCTGAGTCGTGAGTCAAAGTGTTCATCAACGTTGGACCTTGCACCAGAAAAGCGACATGTAGATAGAGTCTGATCACGTCCGGCTCTCTCTCTCTCTCTCTCTCTCTCTCTCTCTCTCTCTCTCTCTCTCTCTGCTGAAAAGCTTTGCTTTTTGGGCTTACACCGCTGCAATTCTGACGAGCAAAGAAATGTGCTTAAGAGCAGCCAACACCAAGCTGCTATGCCCAGCAGGAACAGATGAGTGGCGCCACCGTGTGGCAATCGTATTCGCGCTGTGGCAGCAAAAATGCAGGCCCTTTCGCAGACAGAATGCGAGAAAAAAAAGTAGCCCACCGAATTATGTGCATGGGAGCATGTGCGTACGCATGCATGCATGCACCTTCGTGAATGCACTTAGCGCTGGCTACTTGTAATGGGACCACTGAAAGGCATAAACTGCACGGAGTGGATACGTTTTACCTGTGACCTGTGGCTGCTCAGGCTGCCGGGGTCAATAACGATTATCGCCTAATCACCAGAGGGCCTCCAATGGGCCTACCGGCCGCTGGGCTCGGCCGAGCATGACTAATGACTTACGAAAGTCTCCCACCACGAAGGCCCTCCCGTGGCAGGGGCAAAATAACTCACTAGATCAGAAGTCTATGGACTTAAGAGCAGCTAGCGATAAATTGTTAAAGCGACCGTTTTAAATAGTCTCTCCGGAAGTTGGAGGATTATCACACGGATGGGGAGGCTCCGTCAAAGCGTGCCCAGAACCACAGCCGAAGATGATAATATAACCGTGACGATAGGAGTGGCAGACGTTGTTTTCGGAGCTAGCACCGGAGTAAGAGTTGCTTAATTTCTCATCGCTCTATAAGGCAACCTCGTGCTTCAGCAGCAGCAGGGTAACTAAACGGTTGTACGGCATTCCCCCCCCCCCGAACGTTTCCCCGGACGTTTCCCCCACTGGACATTTCCCCCTGGTGGACCCTAGGACATTCCCCCCCCCCCGGAAATACCCCCTATATTGATGAATGTATTACTAAGAATACAGATAAATACAGCCGTCCCTCGTTTATTGCGGTTAATCGGTTCCGGACTCTGCCATGATAGGTGAGTTTCCGCGAAGTACGATTCTTTATTTAGAAATTGAATATTTTCGTAACTAGAGCATAGAAAACCTGTTTACGACCCTCTAATCCGGTTTTAACATTATTAAAGCCCGCTGGACATGAAATAACACCCTTTAAATCACCATTACACCCGTATTACCCAAAAAAATATAATAGACAAAGTAAGGGATAATAAGACGTATTAGACAATACAAATATCATATTGTTATTAGTGTACATTTAATTACACTCGTGCAGTTTTTACACACATCCACTAGCTTATGAAAATAGTGCAATTTGTTCGATGAGGATGAAGAGGCGTACTGCACGGCAAATAAGAGCAAGGTTACTGCTCTCAGTGAGGCTGCACCTGACGTTGAAGGATTTGTGGGGGTGCTCGAATAAATAGACCAAGAGCACGTACAGTAATTTTAATTTTATTCGTGATGTAGGGGTGTGTAACTGAGTCAACCGAGCGCGCACTGTATCATTTTCACCCTCTCGATCAACTTTTTAATGAAGATATTTGAAAAACCCGCGATAGAGTGAAGCCGTAAAAGTCGAAGCGCAAAATATAGCGAGGGACGACTACATATATATCAATGATCAAATGAAGTTCACGCTCTATTAAAATAAAATCAACTCAGTACAAGCTGCGACTCGATAGCACGACCGACGGAGGCGTTATGGCCATGGCCGCCAACGCGGCATCGGTGGCGGCGGCGTCGGCGGCGGATGGCGCACGACGCCCGGTGCAGTAACGACTGCGACGGCGGCGGCGGCGGTGATCTGGACGGACGGTAGCCGGTGTTGCCGATGTCGGGAGGGGCGCCGGCGGCAGCGGCGGCGGCTACCGAGGTTACTGCTATGTGCTCGCGGCTGCTGCCGGGAGCGTCTGCTGCTGGCCACCCGGGGTAGAGCTTTGACCTTGCACTTGGCGGTCTGCCGAACAGCAGGGCCGCAGCGACCGCATTTCTAATGGCTCTAATGTAGGAATACGTTACATAAGATATACTATATATAATATGTGTGCAAAATATGTAAACAAGACAGTTTATATCATGGCATTTCCATACGGGAGGGGAGAAAATACCCTACCTCAGGGGAAATGTCCGGGTAGCAAATGTCCGGGTGGGGGAAATGAATGTCCAGGGGGAAATGTCCGTACCCCAACTAAATCAGTGTAGTGGGGGAACCTGTATTGAACACACTATAAGGGATGCAGAATCCTCAATTTGTCGGCAACAACAGGCCACCTCGTCCACGACGAAGAAACACAATCGCTGTCTCCCAAGACGCGATGGGGCGCATGACAGGGACAGCAGTTTAGTTCTGAACCGGCAACACAACTGGGAGGGACGCCCAGGGAGCAAAGCAACTGAAGGTCAAAGCTCCGAATGATGTGGGAGCCCGACGTGCTGGAAAGGGCGGGCAGCCCGGATATTTCTGCTCGGTCTAGCGTTGTCCGTGAACCACTGCACCACATTGCCGTTCAATATGCAAGTGGCCGAGTGAAGGGGACAAAATCGGGCCCAACTTCGATGACCCCTGACCCACTTACGTCACCCGACCCGAGTCAAAGGTTTTTCCCAGCCGATTGGCCCCATGCTGTATGTACATAAGTGGTTCTCAACCTTCCCAATGCAGCCACCCTTCAATACAGTTCCTCATGTTGTAGCGTGTGATTCGTCCTTGATGTGCTTATGCGTGCTGACACTGTGCATGCTGCCACTAACCACATTTGCATGCTGACCCTGTGCATGTCACCCCTAACCATATTATTCATTTCGTTTGTTTTTCAAGCATGATTTTACTTACCATTCAATTGCATTTCACTTTACAGCAAATGTAAAGCGCCTAGAGAGAGATTAAGTTCTCTGAGGGCGCTTTATCAAGTGAATTATTATTATTATTATTATTACATGAACAATCTGAGCCAGTAAATCCCACAATCCATAGCTCGTGCTTCCTCATCTTATGCGGTACCGTGCTAAGTTGTCGGTAATTCGACACTGTTGATGCATGAGAACCACTCAGGAGGCGCCGTTAACTCAGGAGGACCCGCGAACCATTAGCCATTCACTTCCGTCGGCTGCTTGTCTCGAGCTGGATAGGCATCATTCCAAAGGTTAGCGACATCGCCAGGCTGTGGCCAGATCAAAGATCGTCTACTATTGAATCGTAGCAGTATGATCTGGGAGCTGTAAGCAATATAGAACGTCACCGGAAAAAGCCAGACGTGCTCTCAAGGAAAAGAGATCGTGTTTGTAGGTCACCTTCACGATAGAAGAGCCATTTAAAGAATACGAACCAGATGCGCAAAGCTGCAGGGACAGTCTATTTACACACTATAAGCTCAACCAATTCCACGTTAGGCGCGGAAAAGCAGTGCTTGGCACGAGGGTGCGATCATTTTAACGCGCGAGCTAGGTCACTCTCGAACGAGGCTCTCTTAAAAAAAAGGTGTGGCACCAGCCCAATTAAATGGCCCCGCCCACTTGACCTGCCTTGTTGAGAAGCGAACGGGCGCCGACCTCACGATGCATCGCTGTAACCAAGGTGGGAAAGACATGACATGTTACTTCCGGTCAAAATTAACTTTTAAAAACTAATTATTTTTAAACTACTCTAAATTTAGTAGAACGGTGATGTGCCGTCGAAAACCACGGCCAGTGACAGCGACACAGCGTCCGTACTTTTAAATGGTGGACGCGCCTGTGTCCTGTCACCCATGGACCGTGGTTATTCAATTGGCCGGTCTCAGCGGTTTCAAGCATTCTCTGCTTAATAATTAGTGGAACTGTGTATGGAGCCCTCGGCGAGCGTGGGTAGTGGCGTGACTGTCGGCTCAGACGACGCACAGAGCGAAGAGCCTGCCATCAACGCGGAAGCCGGCGCTGCCAGCCCACACCCATTTAGCGCCGGTACGTGCCCGCATGGCGGAGATGGTGACGTTCCCCGCGACGCGCGGGAGCCTGGCAGCGGCGGCTACGAAGGAGAAGACTGCGGAAAGCTGGACGCACACGAAGTCGCTGCTGAAGCGGACGCTGCAGCGACCGAGGACCTGCCGCACGAGGCCGCCGTCCTCGCGGTGCTGAGCGACGGCGTCGCCGGCGATGTCCAGTCCGCGCCCGATGCGCCGGACCAGCACTTCTCCTCGCTGGTCAGTCTGATGACCGATAAAAAACTGCGTGACAGGGAGCTTCTGGATGCAGTATTTAATACGGTACGGAAAAGAGCGGTCCGTGTTTGCTTGTTTCACGCGGCGTTAGTTATCGTATCGCCTCGGTCGCAACCACGCAAATGTCACTGGTAGCATTAGCACGTGACGGTCGTAGCTCGTGTCCCTGAGCATGTACACGCTCACTCACGCGCTCTGCGTTCGCTTACATAACGGAAGTTCTGTTCAGTCTACTCACTCTCTGCGCTGCGGCTGCCACCCGACCGGCCCCTCGGGGTGTCATCGCTCGCCCGCTCTCTTTAATGCAGACAGTACTGCTGACTGAGACAGTCGCGAGATCTCTTGGGCATTGCTTGCCGGATGCGCTTGCCTTCGAAGTTTCAATCGGGTCGCTGGGCCTACCGGATGCCTTCCTAACGCTTTTAGTGCCCCTTTCACTTCCGATTCAGCCCCAAGCTGATCGCCGTGCCGAAGGCGAACCTCGCGTCGCCTCGCTGTCCATAAGCCTGGCCTGCATATTTTTAGCGCTTTGACGGCATTGTCTGCACGCAGGACCGCAGGTACTGGGGGGCGTGGGTGGGTCTCTCCCCCCTGGCTGTCCCTGTGGTGCAAACAGTAAACAGCTGCCTCAAGAGCAGAGGGCGATCTTTGAAGTTTCTGTTTATCTGGAAGATACTGTACTGATAAATTACTGGCGACTGCTTTCCTCGGCTCTCAAAACAGGATTTCAAGCATTAGCAAAATAAATAATTATACATTTGTATAGCACCCTAAGAGAACTCAATCTCTTTCTAGGCACTTAACATATCCCGAAGGGAAGCATAGTCAAATGGTTAGTGTTAGCATGCTCAATGTCAACTAGCATAACACGGTTGGAGGCGGCATACATATGATCAACATGCAAATACGGTTAGCGGCAGCATGCACAGTGTCTGAACACATAAGCACACCAAGGACGAATCACATGGACCTACTAAATGCTGTGACAAATAGGTGCGATTTTTGTTTCCCTTTAAATGTCAAGTCAGGGTATTACGTGACGTCAGTCCAGAGGGAATTCCAAGCATTGGGAGCACACAAACTATAGGCACTCTCCAGAGGATTTGAAGTGTACACGAGGTAATAATATAATAATAATAATAATGCACTTGATAAAACGCCATCAGAGAACTCAATCTCTTCCTAGGCGCTATACATTTGCTGCAAAGGGAAACGCGATTGAATCGTGAGTAATATCATGCTTGATAAACAACATGAACAATGTGGTTAGGGGTGACAGGCACAGGGTCAGCATGCAAATGTGGTTAGTGGCAGCGTGCACAGTGTCAGCACGCATAAGCACATGAAGGACGAATCACAGGGACCCACTAAATGTTGTCCTAAATAGGTGTGTTTTTAGGTGTAGTGAAACAGTTAGATTCCGAAAAGCAGATGGTACTATGCCTAGTCTAGTGGGGGAGTAGATCTGATTGGTAGGCTGGAGCCAAAGAATGAGGGGACCTCAAAGTGAATGACAGAACATTGAAGTCGATGAGTTGCTTGAGTGGGAGCCATTGCATGTCAGCAAGACGTGGTGTGATGTGGCAGCTGCTACACCAGACAGATAAGCTTAGCTGCAGAGTTTTGCACCAGCTGTAAGCTCCTGGTTGCACAGTTCGGTAGGCCAGCAAGCAGTGAGGTAAAGAGGTGAGATTTCACAAGCAGATGTTCTACTTTTACATATGGTAGGATTAACAAATGCAAATGGATTGGAGGGGGACTAGAAAAGTATTTCTCTTCTGCTATATAAAAGAGGCTGCTGAATCGGCCGACCTTAACTTTTAATACTTTTCTATATATGTGCTGTGAGTGAGCTGCCAGCGTAGGCAGCCTCTGTGGCAAGATTGCGCTGGGTCAGTATCTATCCTCCTTATGAAGATGCGATCTACTGCTTGGATGCATTGAGTGGATTTCAGCGCAGATTGATGCAGCCTTCGGCAGCTGTGGATTTAAGACGTTGCCGAGCAGGCACGGCAAGGTCGATTTTAGCTATGTCGATCAACCCTCATTGGATCGGTCGTTTTCCCTTCACTAGTCTATTGTCTCGGTGATTGGTGACATGGTCGGGGTGATTACTTGTCTTGCACTGCTGCAATGCAAAGGCAGCTTGCTTCATTGCCGGTCTTACGCTGTGGTTATCCCTGTACTTGTTTGGAAAAGTGTCCTGTGCATGGCACATGGGCACGTGCAAGTGCTCACGTGCACTATCACACACTCACTTTCTTGCTGTCCTCTTATCCCGTGTCTCGAAACTCTTTCATCCTGTCTCTGGCTTCAGCTCTCTCCACCTCACCTGGCCTGTACTGAACTTTCCACTCACCACCATCCTCCCTCCTGCTCACCTTGTGTGTGTGTGTGTGTGTGTGTGTGTGTGTGTGTGTGTGTGTGTGTGTGTGTGTGTGTGTGTGTGTGTGTGTGTGTGTGTGTGTGTGTGTGTGTGTGTGTGTGTGTGTGTGTGTGTCTGCGTCTGTGTGTATGTGCTTGTGTGTAAGGAAGCAGGCACTTTGCTTTGAGCAAGCTTTGCACTCATTGCACTACAGACGTTGGGCATTTCCACGGAGTTCAGACCGGGCATCTGTCCCTGCGCAGCTGCAGTGGCTGCAACTGCTGGCTCCATGCTAGCTGCTGGTCCTGCAGCTCCTGCCGCCACCGCTGCACTACCTCGTTGGTGCCACAATTATCCCTCTTTTCATGCACCTCTGAACCCTGCCTTACGGACTTGGTAAAATTGCCCGATCCGAATATTCAAATGGTAGGACAAGAGCAGTATTCCCATAGTTGCTCTGGTATCGCAGCGTTTAGTGGCTGTGAGCTCAGTTTTTGCTTTGTTGACTGTGCTCTCCTCTGCTCCCACTCCCTCTGCTTCCTCTCTCTCTCTCTCTCTGCCACGCTTTGTTGCTGGGATGCTGCTGCTGCTGCTAGCCACTTCTCACTGTGAGCGGCCTGCCACCCACGACTCAACGAAATGCAGTAATTTGGAGAGCCAGCCTTGTGGCCAATTATCGAGAGGTTTTGCTGGATACAGTAACCAGGGGCAGAGTTGTTGCAGCTTGTCGGTGGATCATTTGACGTGGAGACCAATTTCATCATCGCAGACGCAGGAAGACTGCTGCAGCTTCAGCGCCTTGTTGAGACTTGTCCGGAAAAACTTCAGGTTCGTTGGCTATCGACCAGATTGCAAGCCGATCCATGCTAGTTTTATCTTGCTCGGATGAAGTGGGTGGGTAATTTGCTTTGCGTCAATAAGCTTGTGAATTGTACACCATCCCGTGCCACTTGAGGATACCGAGATTAATTATGAGCCGTCCACTTTATGCATCCAAGCTCGTTTGCAACTGCCCTTGGACTTTTTTTTTAAATCATCGGATGTGAGATGTGAAGGCCTCTTGAGCCTCAGACACTGATTTATAATCTAGCACATTCTTAGTCAGACGGACGTCGATCACACCCACTCACACAGAGGATTGCCAGGCATCCTTCGCAGCCACTCTGGAGCAGTTTATGGAGCAGCCTCGTGACGCTAGTAGATGCCCCCACAGCAGAGCATTGCCACGCATTTGCTACCGTCAGCAGGATGTGAGACGGCACCGACAGCCCCTCACACAGTTTCCGAGCTGTGGAGGCGATTTGGTGTGCCCATGACCCATGCACAATAAGTCTAATTTCTTGCAGGCTGCGCTCGTTGTTCTGCGATTGGGTGGAACATCTGCCTTGGCGATTCTTCGTCTGCAGCCACTGGCATTTCCGTTCCAAGTTGCTACAAGCACCTGCGGCATTTTCTTCCCATTCTGTTTTCGAGCAGTGCATCATTGATCTGTGGCCACCATGGCCTATCGTGAGCTGATAATGCATGCACTGTGGGAAAATAGCTGTGGGCTCTGACGAATGGCTGCATGCTGTCTGGTAAAAGGAGCCCTTGATATTGCTCGATTGATTTGCAGCCTTGGCACTGTTGCAATTCCAAAAAAATAGGTTAGCCGCAAAAATAAAGCAGGCAGGTATTATGGTCTGAGCAGCACTAATGCTTCGGTATCATTAGAGGGGGAGGGAGGGAGAGAGAGAGAGAGAGAGAGAGAGAGAGAGAGAGAGAGAGAGAGAGAGAGAGAGAGAGAGAGAGAGAGAGAGAGAGAGAGAGCAAGAGAGAGAGAGAGAGAGAGAGCAAGAGAGAGAGAAACAGACTGACAGAGGCAGAGAGTGGGCACATAAGCAGGCATGCAGTGATCATTAGCCTGAGATGGTTGATAGTGAGGGCAGATTGGGGCCTCTGCCGCGCCTGTCTGGGGTTGATAGTAGTCCAGCGGAGCTGACCTTCGGCTGAGGCCCGCCCCTAGGAGTCGTCATTCCTATAGCAAGCATTCTTGTAGCAAGGTTCTAGACTGGAACTTGCTCCCACAATTCTTATGCAACGGCAGCTGCTCTCCTGTTGCCGACTTTGGCACATCCTTCCCTGCCATCCTGAGCTGCTTTTGTAATGCTACTCACTACTTCAACTGCTTTCGTGACTCAGCTATGCTGCACACTTTCTCTTTGTTGCGTGAGATGAAATCTGTTGGCTACCGAATGCATACCGGAAGCCGCTTAAGCTGTGAGTGTGCTATACAAAACTCTCCTGCATAACACCCACATAGTCGTTGTGGAGTCACAAATGGAGATGTATTACCTAACTACAGTTCTCGTCTAGCAATTATGGAAGACCTCAGCTTTGTGACTGACTTGGAGCGGCTCTCTGTGGGCAGACCTTCTTATTTTTGGTAACCATCAGAAGTAACTAGCGTCAATAGTGACAAATGGTAACATTCCGTAAGAGCGGCTGGCCTCTTCCTTTGGGCCAGCCCCCTCTGGCGAACAAGGCGTCTGCCGCCGCCGCCAGGATATATAGCTAGGTATTCTGCCGACCGATGTCTTTTTTGCCGTGTTGCTGAGGCTCGCATGCGAGATGCTGGCGAATCTTGGTGTACCACTGTGTGATACCCATTCGTGAAACAGTACTAGATGGGCAACGTGCACAATTTCTTAGTGTCGGGAAGGATCAGAATCCATAGAGCTGCTCCTCTCCCCTGGAGCTAGTAAAGCAAGCTCATAGCAGCACTATGGCAGCTGTACTTGGGCAGCAAGCATCAGCGTCAGTCATCAATCTGACTATTCTTCCACGCACAGATGCAGTGACAGTGCCACTTTGAAGTGAGCTCGAACTGTTGGCGTAGGCGTCGCCGGCCTCGTTCGGTTGTCTGCTTAGTACCACGCCAGCAATTGTGACGTTGTAGGCTGAGATATGGAGCATGCTGAATGGCTTGCTCAGGAAGAGTCGACTGAATCAGCTCACTTGCACCGAAGCTCGATTTACTGAGTACATCCTGAGTCACCTACAGATGCCTGGAACGTCGAACCTCGTGGCTGGTGGGTTTCTGGCTGCTCTCGTTTGCATTCGTCGTGAGTGCAGCTGCTGCATGTCTGTGCAATGGGAGGGAGACACGGGCAAGATGAACTGGGTTTTGGCTTTGCATTGTGTGTTGCCACCTTTTTGTACTAGATCTGCTTCTGGACACACTGACTATACTGGCTGGCTACAGTTTCACGGTGAAAGAGCTCCAACTGCTGCTGTCGTATCTGAGGGTCTCGTCACCTGCATCTACACCCGGCGATCGCTTCGGTGCCTCCGGCCGCTGGCCGCCCCACGCCCTCCAGGTTCTGCAGGTACGCTTTTGCCACTGTTGTAATGGCCTGCCATGTAAATGTCCCTCGCATAGAGCCAATATGGTCACTCGAGGCACACTGTCTTGGCGCTGTTGGTTGACTTGTAAGAGAAAGAATGCACCTGTTTATGTTGTTGCTTCCCACGCACAGTGAGCACGTTGTAGTTGCACTCGTATCCGAAAAGCAGCTCATCACGGCATGGCGATGCGTCGGTCGGCTTGTCCCCACGGTGCTAGACTGAATGATTGGTGCTGTCCTCCTTCAAAATGTCCTTCTCCCTAGTTCTTTGCTTTTTGGTGATTTACAAAACTCACAGACAGCACGGTAGCAGCCATACTGCTGAGGTGTTTTTGTGTGGCACTGTGCTGAAGCAGGAATGGTGGCCATGCTAACGACTCCAACTTATCGTTGCCAGGCGTTGAGGCACATGCCACACAGACGAGGCTGCGACGAGTACTTCTGCTTTCCTGGCCTCGGCGGCGCGGCCATTTCTTTGCCACCCATTGCTGGCGCACGATGGCCATACCTAAACGGCTGGACGTTCTCCACCTGGGTCTATCTGGACGAGGCACCGAGTGGCAATGACTGCCCGGCCACGCCCTACTTGTATTGGTAAGGCGGGCGTTGACTGAGTGCTTTGCCTCGCCCCACCCCCTCTCGGTGTCCTCAGTGTGGCAGATGCCATTCGGGACTATTGAATGAAGCAGTTACTCGTGCTGGCAAGCGTCTGGCATACCGAACTGCGTGTCGGATGCAAACAGAAGAGCTGGTTTGGTCAAGCGGTTAAGGTGCTCGCCCCAACCAAGGTCTGGCTGAGGTCGCAGGCTCGAGCCCCGAGGCATATGAGAAGCTCCTGAATAGAGATTAAGTTATCTTGAGGCGCTATACAAATATGTATATATATATATATGTGTGTGTGTGTGTTTATATATATATATATAATGTGTATATATATATAATGTATATATATATGCCGGGCACTGCCGAACGTGCCAAGTGCAGTAAAGGTCAGGAATGCAGACTTAGGTAGAGTATCTCTGCTTGTTTTGCTCGATCTTTCGGCAGCTTTTGATACCATCGATCACCAAGTTCTTCTGGAGCGCCTCTCATCTCATGTGAGTATCACTGGCACTGAATTGCAGTAGTTCAGGTCCTATCTCTGTGGGAGATACCAGAGTTTTGATGTGAATAGACAAAGATTATCCGAGGTACCTCTGAAATATGGGGTACCTCAAGGCTCTGTGCTGGGTCCCGTTCTTTTTACGGTTTATACTCTCCCTCTTACCCATGTGATTTACCAAGTAGAATCTAGGCTTTCACTTCCATGTAGACGACCGTCAGTTGTACCTTTGCTTTGATCTCGCCCAGCCCTCCAGATAGTCGAATTCTCTCAACTCCCTTACTGCATGTATTGATGACATCTGCACATGGATGGCAGCAAACTTTCTTAAATTGAACAAGGATAGAAACCAACCTATCAGTTGTGGGCAAACCAAGTGTGATTCAGAATTTGGAAAACCTAACACTAAATATCGGCTTCAACAGCATATTTCCTAGTGAATCTGTAAGAAATCTAGGTTTCCTATTCCAAAGTGACCTTTCATTAGACGACCACATCAGCTCCACAGTCAAGTTTGCCTACTTTCAGCTACATCACATTGCAAAAATGTGGGCTTGTTTAGACAGGGTTACCACATCTAAATTGGGCCATGCATTTGTGACATCCCGTCTGGACTTCTGTATCTCGCCACTTATTAGTCTTCCGGCCTGTGCAATCAGGTGCTTACATTTGGTGCAAAACTCTGCAGCTAGGCTTGTTTGTCGTGAGCTTCGCCACGTCTCACTCCTTCTTTCTCACGACTTCTCGCCGACCTGCACTGGCTCCCAGTCAAGCAACGCATCGACTTCATGGTTTTGTCACTCACTTTTAGGTCCCTTCATTCTTTGGCTCCAGCCTGCTTATCAGATCTACTCCCCCACCAGACCAAGCATCGTTCCACCTGCTTTTCTAAATCTAATCGTTTGCCTATACCTCTTATGAACCTCAAATCCTTTGGACACCGTGCTGTAAGTTGGTATGCTCCTACAGCCTGGAACTTACTTTCTACTTGCATCACCAGCAGTGTCAGACCAGCTGAACTCATATATCGAAACCTCACACCTTGCTAGTAAGTTCCAGTCTGGCTTATAGAGCTAATCATTCCACAGAGTCAGCATTGCTTATGGTATACAACGACCTACGTAGGAATGCAGACATGGGTAGAGTGTCTCTGCTTGTTTTGCTCGATCTTTCGGCAGCTTTTGATACCATCGATCACAAAGTTCTTCTAGAGCGCCTCTCATCTCGCCTGGGCATCACTGGCACTGCTCTGCAGTGGTTTAGGTCCTATCTCAGTGGGAGACTCCAGAGTATTGACGTGAATGGACAAAGATTATCTGAAGTACCTCTGAAATATCGAGTACCTCAGGGCTCCGTGCTAGATCCGGTTCTTTTCACGGTTTATACTCTCCCTCTTGCTGATGTGATTGCCGAGCACGATCTAGGCTTTCCCTTCTATGCAGATGACACTCAGTTGTACCTTTGCTTTGATCCCTCCCAGCCTTCGAGCACCTCAAATTCTCTCAACTCACTTGCTGCATGCATTGATGACATCCGCACATGGATGGCAGCAAATTTTCTAAAACTTAACGATGATAGAACTAACTTACTAGTTATGGGCAAAGCCAGTGTGATTAAGAGATTGGAAAGGCTGTCTCTCAAAATTGGCTCTGCCAGCATATCTCCTGTCGAATCAGCTTGAAATCTAGGTGTCGTACTCCAAAGCGACCTCTCGTTAGACGACCATATCAGCTCCACAGTCAGCCTATTTTCAGCTTCATAACATTGCTAAAATTCGGGCTTGTTTAGGATTAGGATACCACGTCTAAGTTGGTCCATGCATTCGTGACATCCCGTCTCGACTTCTGCAATTCACTGCTTGCTGGCCTACCAGCATGTGCGATCAGGCGATTGCAGCTGGTGCAAAACTCTGCAGCTAGGCTTGTCTGTAGTGAGCATCGCAGTTGCCACATTAGTCCACTTCTCGCCGACCTGCACTGGCTACCAGTCAAGCAACGGATCGACTTCAAGGTTTTGTCGCTCACTTTTAGGTCCCTTCATTCTATGGCTCCAGCCTATCTCTCCGATATAGTCCCCCATCAGGCCAAGCATCGTACCACCTGCTTTTCGGAATCCAACCGTCTACAAATACCTCGTACAAACCTTAAATCCTGTGGAGACCGTGCATTTAGTTCGTATGCTCCCAAAGCCTGGAACTTTCTCCTGACCTGCGTCAGAACATCCCCTGACCTGACCACATTTAAAAGGAACTTAAAAACGCACCTATTTAGGACAGCATTTAGTGGGTCCCTGTGATTCGTCCTTCATGTGCTTATGCGTGCTGACACTATGCATGCTGCCACTAACAACATTTGCATGCTGACCCTGTGCATGTCACCCCTAACTATATTATTCTTTTTGTTTATTATTCAAGCATGAATTTACTTACCATTCAATTGCATTTCCTTTTGCAGCAAATGTAAAGCGCCTAGAAAGAGATTGAGTTCTGTGAGGGCGCTTTATCAAGTGCAGTATTATCATTATTATTATTATTATTATCACGACATCCCCTGACTTGACCACATTTAAAAAGAAACTGAACATGAATCAATTTGTCACAGCATTTAGTGGATCCATGTGATTCGTCCTTTGCGTGCTTATGTATGCTGACACCTTGCATGCTGCCGCTAATCATCTCTGCATGCTGACCTCGTGCATGCCACCTCTAACTCTAACCATGTTTTGCTTGTTGTCATTGAGCATGCTACTACTAACCATTCGACCGTGCTTCCTTTGCGGCATATGTCAAATGCCTAGAAAGAGGTTCAGTTCTCTGACGGCCCTATACAAATGCATTCTTATTATTATGTCAG
The DNA here is from genome assembly GCA_009760855.2 of Cristatella mucedo. NCBI lineage: Eukaryota > Metazoa > Bryozoa > Phylactolaemata > Cristatellidae > Cristatella > Cristatella mucedo. The sequence continues at coordinate 2,584,962 of WPIO01000034.1, forward strand.
CTGGTGCAAGTGCCTCATTTAGGAGCAGATGGGTTTTTGTGGCCAGCAATTCCACTTGCAGTGGCTAATAAAGAATCGACTGGTGCAAGACTCGAACCCACATTATTTTGGCTCGTGAGGGACCTCCCACTGTTTGACTTAGATCTAGAGTTCGAAGGCAGAGCCATGCCCATCTAATCTTGGCCACACTGTTTCTGTGCCCCACTGTGGACTCTCGGAACGCTAGAGTGGTCAAGCAGCTGTAGCTGAGAGTCACGTGCCGGTGGACCGCCTGACGCCTTCCCCGGCATCGATTCTCTTGCAGTTTTCAGTCGAAGCAAGAAGTCGGTTACACGGCTCATATAGTCGGGAGCTCGCTCGTGGTCACGTGCTCGAGGTCGAAGGGCAAGGCTCAGCAGCATCGGGTGCAGTACGACTTCCAGCCCCGGCAGGTACTGCTCTTTAATACAATTGACTCCGGAAAGGAACCGTGTGTTTGGTGGTGCCATGTCAGTTCCTGGTCACGTGCCTGGCAGCGTTTCGGTTGGCCGTTCTTTTCATGTTATCCTCTCGGTTGCAGTGGTACATGATAACAATTACTCACGTATACAATCGCTGGAAGGCCTGTCTGGTCAAGTGCTACATCAATACCGAGTCGGTGTCGACCAGCGAGTTTCCGTGGGCCTTCACACTGCCGGAGGTCAGCCGCATTCGTACTTCCCTATTTTTTGTCATAGTTCTGTGCGAACTTACCTCGCTCGCACGTGAAGTTTGAATAGTGTTTAGTAGTGTTTTGTTAGTTTGAGCCGCATCAGAGTCGTGAGTGGCATGACTTTGCAGCAATTCGATCGGGGCTTCATTGGCGGCTGTGCTAACCTGGACAGACAGGGTGCCTTCTGTGGCCAGATGTCAGCAATGTACGTGTTCAACGAGGCCGTGCAACCCAACATTATCGAAGCACTCTACGCTATCGGACCGTCTTACAAGGTACAGTTTGTCTGCGTGCACACGCTTGCATGCACGTTTTCGTTACCAGTCCCCTCCGTACCTCTCCCCCCCCCACTTCATTTGCAGCACATCGAACTCGCTCCACTCCCTTTTAAAGCATGTGCATGTCATCCATCTCCGCATGTAGTTCCACAAAGTCACAATGACTGAGTGGATGTTGCGAAGGAGAGTCTTGTGTAAGCGCACTGTAAGACGAAATGGTTTTCGGTGTGCTTGCGATGGCCAGCAGACTCCAGCTAGGGCAGCAAAGAGAAAATGAGAAGCAGAAGCTGATTCAGGAGGTAAGAAAGTCGAGAAAGTAAGCAACCTGGAAGTAGCGGCGTAGTGCAACTTGAAAAGGTGTGCCACAGTCGGCAGCAGGAGAGATGCAGCTGCAAAAGAGTTGTACAGTTTAGGACCTGCTGAGCAACAACGTTTGTCGCCAACAGTCTTTAAGCAAAACAATGGAGCAGCCGATTTATTGTCCACAGAGGACCTGAGGGCAAGAGAAGGCTGAAACTGGTGTAGCACTTCAGCTAGGTATGAAGAAGCCAAGCCATCTTTTGGGTCTTTCGGGTCTTTTGCGTAAAATGTTTGCTCATTGTCCCTTGATCAAACAGGTGTCATCACAGCTCCTTCAGTAAAGAAGCTTTGTAGCAAAACTACTAGGATTTGCTACACAGCATTGCAGCCAGCATTCAACACCAGCTTCAGAGACTACAGGGTTTTTGGTAGCCCAGCCGAAACCCAATTGCAATAATTCAGTCCCGACGTCGCTAGGGAGCTGGTAAGATCTTTGGTCGCCCCCCTCCCCCTGGTAGACAGCTCCTAATCGTGGACTAGGATCAAACAGGCATATTAGCTGTGACAATAGTCTTCTGAATGAAACTTTTCAACTTTCCACAGTAATCAAAGGAGACACATACATTCCAAGCAAGGTAGCACTCAGCGTCGAACTACTGCCAATTAGAAGAGCAAAGCCTCCTACACAGTCCAGCCACGCACTTTGGAGTATCGTATGACAAGGTGTATGCATTTTAGGATGTGTTGGATTTGAAAGACTTGGGAACAAACCCTTTATGTAATGAAGCAATTACAGTCTGAGTTATAGCTGGGCTAAATTTATCAGCCGGTGAAGACCAAAGAGAGGCTCCATTATATGGTCTCTAGGTGACCAACTCTTTTTACTGTATTTTACTAGTGTGACCACTTCTGAAATGTTGCAGCATCTTAACATTCATTTCAGTGCCTTTCATAGTTTTGCGAGCTGTTTAAAGCAAGTGTCTGTGTAGCTGTCTACTCGATTGGTTACTGTAGACCATACCAATATCGTGCCAATACCGAGTTTGTTGTAAATCGCATGCGCAGCCTATTGTAACTTAGGACTAACGAGGCTGGCTGGCTTGGTTCTCTGCATACCGACTTGAGGGGAACTTATAGCTTCCTTAAGAAAGCTGCAATTACAGATAGCTTTGTACAGTCAAAGCAATTGCATTTTGGCAGCTGCCATAACTTGGACATGAAGTTCGGGATTATCGACCGGGTATGCTGCGTATCCACATTTTTTTGTGGCATGTTCACTATTGGACCAGTTTGATGTGAAGATCCTGGCAGCTGCTGATCTGCCCTTTTGAAATGAGTGGCTCTGAAATCTTACATTAAGTAGGTTGGGCGTGTATTAGCAACGTCAAGTTGAGGAGTAATTCTGAGTGAGCCATTCCCACGACTCGGATGACTTGGTGTTAGCATTTAAACCCTTCGGACATGAAACTTGCTTATGTGCCATGCTACTTTGTTTTGACAGGGCCAGTTCAAATTTGAAAGTGAGTGCAGTTCACACGTTGAAGATAGGCATAAGAAGGTGAGGCTGCGTCAGTGCATGTCCGGGCATGTGCATGTGCATCTCATCACACTCGTTTTTCGGTTGCATTACGCTGGAGCTTGTTCACTGCCATTTCTTTGGTTGAGAACCTGGTCACAAAATGGAGTTTACATCATAAGCAACTGGAGATCCAAAAAAGATGTGCCCCTTCGAACTTGTTGCTGTCTGAGGCTTGCACGAGTTCGGCACCGAATATGAAGGCATTATAAGAACTTCGACGATTCAATTATTATGTATTTAATTATTAATATTCCAATTCATTTCAATTCAACTGTCTGATGAAGCTGAAACACTAGTAGTTGGAGCCGTTGGCTGATTGCCTCGGCACGGTTTTTATTGACAGATAATCAACTACATGGCTTATTATCAATGGCCGTGTATGCTGAGATTACCATGTGCTGCAAGATGGCGACTCCCGAAGAGTCGGAGCTAATAATAATACATTTGATATAGCTCCCCCTCCCCGAAAAACTCAATCTCTTTCTCGGCACTTTACATTTGCTGCAAAGTAAGCACGATCGAATGGTTAGTGGTAGCGTGCTCAATAAACAACAAGAATACCATGGTTAGGGGTGACATGCACAGAGCATGCAACAATGGTTAGTGGCAGCATGCACAGTGTCAGCACGCATAAGCACATAAAGGTTGAATAATAATAATAATAATAATAATGCACTTGATAAAGCGCCCTCAGAGAACAATCTGTCTCTAGGCGCTTTACATTTGCTGCAAAGGGAAATGCAATTGAGTGGTGAGTAAAATCATGCTTGATAAACAAACAAAATGAATAACATGGTTAGGGGTGACATGCGCAGGGTCAGCATGCAAATGTGGTTAGTGGCAGCATGCATAGTGTCAGCACGCATAAGCACATGAAGGACGAATCACAGGGACCCACTAAATGCTGTCCTAAATAGGTGTGTTTTTTAAGTTCCTTTTAAATGTGGTCAGGTCAGGGGATGTTCTGACGCAGGTCGGGAGGGAGTTTCAGGCTTTGGGAGCATACGAACTAAAATCACAGAGACCCATTACATGCTGTGATAAATAAATGTATTTTAGTTTCTCTTTACATGTCAAGTTAGGAGGTGTTGTGAGGAAAGTCGGGGGGGGGGGGGGGAGTTCCTGGCTTTGGGAGCATAGAAACTAAAGGCACTGTCTACAAAGGATTTGAGGTTTGTATGAGGCATAGGTAAACAGTTAGATTCCGAAAAGCGGGTGAGACGATGCTTAGCCTGGAGGGGGAGTAGATCGGGTGAGCCGTGATGGCACACTAGGTAAGGCGGTTGCTTTTTTTGACCGAGGTCGTGGGTTCGATTCCTGTGGTGGGCGATCCTTTATCGCCACTGCAAGCGGTGGTGATAGCCGTAAAGGCTCTTCTGTCGCTATACAAAAGGAGGCTGTTTAATAAGCTAGGATTTATTTATTTATTTTATTATTATTCGATAGGTAGGGATGAGCCAAATAATGAAGGGACCTAAAAGTGAGCGACAGAACCTTGAAGTCGATGTGTTGCTTGACTGGGAACGAGTGTCGGTAAGAAGGTCGGTAAGAAGGGATGAGACGTGGCAACTTGTGCCGCTCACGACAGACAGGCCTAGCTGAAGTGTTTTGCACCCGCTGTAACTGCCTGAGTGCACAGGCCGGTCGGCCAGCAAGCAGTGAGTTACAGAAGTCAAGACGGGATGTCACAAATGCATTGACCAATTTAGATGTGGTATCCCTCTCTAAACGAGCCCGAACTTTTAGCAACGTTATGTAGCTGAAATTAGGCAGACTTTTATTGTGGAGCTGATGTGGTCGTCTAATGAAAGGTCACTTTGGAACATGACACCCAGATTTCGTGCCTATTCAACAGGAGGTATGTTGGGAGAGCCTATTTTGAGCGTCAGCTCTTTCAATGTTTGAATCACACTTGGTTTGCCCATAACTAGTAAGTTGGTTTTATCATCATTCAATTAAAGAAAGTTTGTTGCCATTCATGTTTGGATGTCATCAATACATTCAGCAAGGGAGTTGAGAGAATTTGTCGTGCTGCAGGGTTGGGAGGGATCACAGCAGATATACAACTGAGTGTCATCTGCATAGAAGTAAAAGCCTAGATGGTGCATGGCAATCGCGTCGGTAAGAGGGAGAGTATAAACCGTGAAAAGAATGGGACCAAGCACAGAGCCCTGAGGTACCCCATATTTCAGAGGTTCCTCGGATGATCTTTGTCCATTCGCATCAATACTCTGGAATCTCCCACTGAGACAGGACCTGTACCATTGCAAGGCAGTGCTAGCGATGCCCAAGCATGATAAGAGGCACTCAAGAAGGACTTAGTGATCGATGGTATCAAAAGCTGCCGAAAGATTGAGCAAAACAAGCAGAGATGCTCTACCTGAGTCTGCATTCTAAATTAGGTTGTTATACACCCGAAGCAATGCTGACTCTGTGAGTGATTAGCTCTTAAACCAGACTGTAACTTACAAGCAAGGTTTGAAGGTTCAATTTATGAGTTCAGCGACTCGTTCCAGTGTCTTTGATAGGAATGGTAGAAGGGGGACTGGGGGAAAGTTGCTTAAGTTCTCTTGATCTAGGTAAATTCGACTCCGCTTATAAGAAAATAAGCTCGATCCTGCAAATAGGCATTCCTATATGCTGAGCATTCCCATTTGTGGAGTGAGAATAATAATAATAATAATAATAATAATAATAATGCACTTACTAAAGCGCCCTCAGATAATAATAATAATATTGCACTTGATAAAGCGCTCTCAGAGAACTTAATCTCTTTCTAGGCGCTTTACATTTGCTGCAAAGTGATACGCAATAGAATAGTAAGTAAAATCATGCTTGAAAAACAAACAAAATGAATAACATGGTTAGGGGTTACATGCACTGGGTCAGCATGCAAATGTGGTTAGTGGCAGCATGAACAGTGTCAGCACGCATAAGCACATCGAGGACGAATCACAAGGACCTACTAAATGCTGTCCTAAATAGGTATGTTTTTAAGTTTCTTTTAAATGTGGTCAGGTCAGGGGATGTTCTGATGCAGGTCGGGAGGGAGTTCCAGGCTGTGGGAGCATACGAGCTAAATGCACGGTCTCCAAAGGATTTAAGGTTTGTACGAGGTATTTGTAGACTGTTGGATTCCGAAAAGCGAGTGGTATGATGCTTTGCCTGATGGGGTAGTATATCTGAAAGATAGGCTGGAGCCATAGAATGAAGAGACCTAAAAGTGAGCGACAAAACCTTGAAGTCAATCCGTTGCTTGACTGGTAACCAGTGCAGGTCGGCGAGAAGTGGAGTAATGTGGCAACTGCGACGCTCACGACAGACAAGCCTAGCTGCAGAGTTTTGCACCAGCTGCAATCGCCTGATCGCACATACTGGTAGGCTCAGAGAACTCAATCTCTTTCTAGGCGCTTTACATTTGCTGCAAAGGAAACACGATCGAATGGTGTGGTATCGTGCTCGATAAACAACATGAATTACATGGTTAGGGGTGACATGCACAGGGTCAGTATGCAAGTTTGGTTAGTGGCAGCATGCAACAGTGTCAGCACGCATAAGCACATTAAGGACGAATCACAGGGGTCCATTAAATGCTGCCATAAATAGATGCATTTTTAATTCTTTTTTAAATGTGGTCAAGTCAGGGGATGTCGTGATGCGAGTCATGGTGAGCCGTGATGGCACACTAGGTAAGGCGGTTGCTTTCACGACCTCGGTCCCGAGGTCGTGGGTTCGATTCCTGCAGTGGGCGATCCTTTATCGCCACTGCAAGCGGTGGTGATAGCCGTAAAGGCTCTTCTGTCGCTATACAAAAAGAGGCTGTTTAATCAGCTAGGAATAATTAATTATTGTAGGAGTGAGTTCCAGGCTTTGAGGGCAGACGAACTAAATGCACGGTCTCGAAAGGATTTGTGTTTTGTTCGAGGTATAGGTAAACAGTTAGTTTCCGAAAAGCATTTGTTACGTGTAGGGCACCTGAAACTGGCAGGCCTTGGATGCTGTCTGCTTGGTACAGCAATTAATAGCCAGGCTTTGCATCAGTATGAAGACATCTAGGCTGGAATACAGCTTGCTGCTGTCTGTAGAGCTGTTTAAATACGGCAGTGGCTGCACTTCCGGCCTTGAGCTAACCTCGAGTTCTTTGGAGGTCGTGCTTTCAGTTTGCAGGCTCCCACAGTTTTGAACTCAGTCCCAGCTGACGTCGCAACATTCCCCTGACTTTACATTTAAAAAGAAGCTTAAAAAATGCACCGTTCCGGGCAGCATTCGCCGGGTCCTTGTGAACTGTTCTTTGTGGGCTTACACGTGCTGCCGCTTGGCATGTTATCGCTAATCCTGTTGTCACGGTTCCTTTGCGGCATGCATATAAAGTGTCCAGAAAGCGATTTAATTCTCTAGGGGTGCTACACAAATGTATTATTATTATTATCCTTCCTGCTGCTGTGTCTGCACTGCAGCTGAAGAATTCGACCTCGGCCTTGACCTCTTGCATGTGCTGCTGCTGTGCTTGCCAAGCTCTAAGGTGTCTCATTACGCAGGCTTGCTCTTGCAGCTGTTTCTCACTCGCCCTTGCACGGTGTGGAGCAGCCGAGAGTTGTGTTATACGCTTGCCAACGGATTTTCCTTTTCTTGTGCTCGGCAGGCCCTTTTCGATGGCAAGTTGACTGCTAGCGTCGTGCTGATGTACAGCCCCACAGCTTGCCACAGCAACATCTGCTTGGAGTCGTCGCCGAAAGGCAACTCGACGGTTTTTGCACAAGCACCACACGCCATGATGCTTGGTGGTGTGAAGGCAGTGCTAACTCGCTCAATCCATGCCGCCCTCCATTCGCTTGGAGGCATACAGGTAGGCACTCGGCTAAAAGTAGCCCTCAAAGTAGCGCGCGCTGCCAGCTTAGCTAGCATATTTCTTTGGCCGGTAAACACCCTGAAGTTGCATGGATGTGGTCGATTAGGCTGTCCCAAAAATGCTATCCCTGTTTATTTTCTTGCTGCTTGCTGCCTTTCTGCACTATACGATCGATGCGACTTAATTTACTCAATTGTGCAGCATTTACTTTTCCTGACGTATCGGTATAAGAAAAGGCAAACCTTGCGATTTTGTATCCAAGGTGAAGGTCGTCGTTAGCTTTGCTCAGCTGTGGCAGCTTGCCAACTGCTTGGCCCGATTGCTATTCGGTGGCTCCTGAGGCCTGCTTTGTCCATAAAGTAATGAGTAATGTCCGACATCCGATGAACGTAGCGTTTCGATGCTGTCATGTTGGCAAGACTGGTAATTAAAAGGCCGTAATCCACCAATATTCGATGCAATGCAATACACAAACCACTTTGGCTAACAACATATGAAGTTAAGATAAGTGATTAAGACTTCCTGTGCTGGCTTCCTAAAGGAGTTATCTTCCACTATTTTAGAGAAAAAAAACATTGATTGTGACATGTTTTGATTACTGTAGTTTCGGAACGTGGGTCAGGAGGTTTACCATTACGTACACCCAGTTCTGTAAATACACAAAGTTTCGATAGTTCCTGTGGCTGTTACTCCGTTCGGGTAATATAAGGATTCTCTACATTGCCCCAAGTACTAAGAATGGTATACAGCCTACGAACATATTTACTATGACATATTATTTACATATGATGACAGTCCACAAACAAATGCATGGCTGCATTTACTGACTGTGTACGCATTTGGCTTGGCCGTGATAGCACGTGAGGTATGGTGCGATTTTTAATTGCCAACTGAAAGTAGTGGTGATAGCCGTTAGGGCTGTTCTGCTGCTATACAAATGAGGCTGTTAAATCAGCTAATAGTAATATCATAGTATGGCACCCTACCAGGATTTTTAATGACCCGTTAACCTGTCAAAGCTTTGGGGCCATGGGTTTCTGCGCTGTTTTCCTCCTATAGTATTTTACAAATCCTGAATTTTACTGAGCCGGCTGCTGGTGTAGGCCTAACATCCTGCCTCGGCCACCTGTCGATGTCGTTCCATAAATGGGCTATGGGTTTCAGATCTGGTGACTGACTGGGTGCCATTGCATTAGCACGACATTGGATTCATAAAAAGGGCATTTTAAACTGACATTATGCATAGGGTCTTTTTCTTGCGGCCAAATAATACGATCCCCAAGCAGAGTGCTTTCGCTAAGTAATCCAACTTTCTTGACTACCAGCAGATCCATCATACCTTCGAGCCAATGCTCGAACACCTTTAGCAGAAAAGCAGCACTTCTCCAGATTGGTTGCAAAATTTTACGTTAGGTTGAAGGCAGTCAACCTCTTCTATCATATAGCTTATTATTATTAGTTATAGGATAATAATATTAATAATAATAATAATAATAATAATAATAATAATCCTAGCTGATATATTATTATTATTATTATTATTATTATTATCCTATGGCTAACCCGGATGGCTCTCATTAAGCAAATATCATGAGCACAGTTTCGTCAGTGTATAAAGCAAGCACCTTGTTGTTCTCTCTCCAATGGGTGTGGTCGTGGACCGATCGTAAGGGCTACTTAATGAAGGCAGGTGAGCAAAGGCTTGCATTTTCTACAAGCCCACCAGAAGGCGCCACTCTTAGCCAGCCTCCTACCATATGTTTTACCAATAGCGATACCTGTAGCATTTTTGTATGACCGTGCAACGAACGTTTGACAGCTCTATTCTGAAGTCGTACCATCTTTAAATGAGCCGGTCGGCCGTGGCGTCAGTCCTTTTCGATAGTGACAAGATCTAGCCGCCCAGGCCATCGTACGTAGCGCCGGTATATTTGTTGAGATTATAGCGCCTATCATAAAGGATTTGCTAATCCCAAGCCGTCGTCCAATTTTTAAATTGCTATGGCCTCGTTGATGCAGCCGTGTCAGCGAACCACTTCTCACACATCAGTATTAACTTTAAGGTTCTTTCACTCTTTTTCAGGTCCTTTCGTTCTCTTGCTCCAGAATATCTATCCAAAATGTAGTGTAATATATCTCCGTCTGTAACTCCACAAAGTCATAAAGACCACGTGGGTGTTACGCAGGAGAGTTTTGTATAGCGCACTCACAGCCTAAGCGGCTTTCGGTACGCATTCGGTAGCCAACAGACTTCCTCTCACGCAACAAAGAGAAAGTGGGAAGCATAGCAGAGTCAGGAGAGCAGTTGAGGTAGTGAGTAGCATAGAAGTAGCAGCTCGGGACCGCTGAAAAGGATGAGCCACAGTCGGCAGTAAGAGAGTACTTCTATGTCAAGCTGAGTATCATACCAACTGCTCTTCTGATTTAAATTATTTAGCCTTACCTCTATCTTTTTTGTGTGGAGACCTTGCCTTCAATTCATGTGCTCCTAAAGCCTCGAGCTCACTCGCGACTGAAGTACGACATGCCCTGACTTGACATTTAAAAAAGCCACCCACCTGTTCCTCCCAGTATATTCTTTGTCCGTGTGAATTGTCTTGTGTGTGCTCATACAAGCTGACTCTGAATTATATCACCACACTATTGACGGCGCACTTCTTTTCCAGCACTATTCTAGTGCCTAAAAAGAGAGTTTAGTTCACCTAGGGTGCTATGCAAATGTCATATTACTATTAGTATCCCCTTAAAATTGTCTTTGCAGTGTTTTGCACCAGATGTTTTGCTTCTGCATGATGCCGATTCGTACATAATTCAAGCTAAAATCCTCTTAGCGTTTTTTACAGCCCTGTAAAGAGAACTGCTGTAGCCGAACAATAGGCAGCACCTAGATAACTCCGGAACTCCAGCCAGCTGGAGTTCCGGAGCTGCTGCCTTCGGTTTGGTTTGTCCTTCTGCTAGTCTGAACACTGTAAATGAAGGATGTAGGTATTTTTTAGACTGATTGTATGTTGCGATTACGAGAAAATTAGGGCTGTGCCGAATAGTTGATTTTCACTATTACGCCAAATAAGAATCATTAGTCAATATTTGGCTGAATGCGAATAGTGCACAGAGTAAAATTAAATTATATTCAAATTTACAATGTAAGCCAAAGTCAGTGCAGAGTAAAATTAAATAATATTCAAATTAAAAATGTAAGCCAAAATTACAGTCCTGTAGATTTATTTCGTTGGCTAAAAGTTAATAGTTAACGAAGCAATCTTTACACAAACACTCACATTATATTAAGGAATAAATTACTTCAGTACACACTGTGTAGCAGCCACATATGCTGGAACAGATGTCATTGGACCACCATTTGTATTCAGACCGACCATTCGGCCGAACACCTAATAACAAATAGCAAATTCGGCACCAAAGTGATTACAGAGTGGCTGTTTGGTACAGGCCTTGTGAAAATGCCTTTTTTTCATGCACGATCCACAACCACGATGTGCTTTGCATGAATACCTATGCATGATTCAGTCCGTGTTACCAGCCATAGGTCTTACGAAGCGGTGGCTGTGAGAGTTTTCATGTTTACTTGATTTTATTTAGGCCTGAGCATGATACTTGTTTGCCTGTGCTTGCTTGATACCATGCATGTCGCTAACCCTTGGGCACTGATTCTCCTGCAGCCAGTTGTAATGCACATGTGCTGCGCTGGTTTGGCCCAGTGGTTAAGATGCTCGCCTCGACCAAGGTCTGGCCGAGGTCGTGGGCTCGAGCCCCGTGGCACATGTAAGGCACCTGAATAGAGATTAAGTTCTCTTAATGGGCTATACAAACGAATTAAACATAAATGAATTATATATATATATATATATATATATATATATATATATATATATATATATATATTTCTTATAGTACTAATTATTGACCCGATATTCTCTATTAAAAGTCCGGAGCTTCAGATATTTTTTCGTTACTTTTATTTTGACCAGGGAATTGCATGGTTGCATGTAAATGGTGCTTTATAGCAAGTATGTATGGTGAGCCGTGGTAATGGGACACTAAGTAGTGTTGTCGCTTTCACGACCCCGGTCCCGAGGTCGTAGGTTTGATTTCTGTGGTGGATTTTCTGTGGGCGATCCTTTAGCACCACTGCAAGTGGTGGTGATAGCCGTAAAGGTTCTTCTGTTGCTATACCAAAGAGGCTATTGCATCAGCTAGTATTTATTTATTTGTATAAGTTGTTTTAGGCTAAATTACTAGGGTAGAAGTATCGAATTCAGTTGTTACGTACTCATTGGTAATTCAGTGCACGGCGGTCGCAGTGACCTGCCTTTAAAATTGAGACTGAGAATTCCCCGGGTTTAGGCTAAAAACGTAGTGGGACTATCGCAGCTCTCAGCTGTTCGTTCAGGTGCATTCCTGCCCAAACCCCCTCTTTTTTTGGGTTCGAGTCTTACATCTAGCGATCTCTTATTGCCAACTGCATGTGGTGGGGATAGCCGTTAAGGCTGTTCTAGGGCTATACAAATGAGGCTGTTAAATCAGCTAATATTTTTTCTTTATATGCTTCTTTGCTACTAGAAGCTTTGCCAAAACATGCTTGCCGACCTGCTCACTGATTGAGTTATCGGCTGCTCGATGAAACTGCTTGACGAAAGTCCTAGCTACGAATCTTTACCAAGTAGCCGGCAGTCTTTTTTTTGAGCCGGAAGACACACACATATATATATGTATGTATGTATATATATATATATATGTATATATATATATATATATATATATATATATATATATATATATATATATATATATATATATATATATATATATATATATATATATATATATATATATATATATGTGTGTGTATGTATGTATATGTGTATGTATATGTGTATGTATATATATATATATATATATATATATACATACATACATACATACATGTATATATATGTATGTATATATATATATATATGTATATATGTCTTCCGGTGGAAATATATATTTATATTTATATATATATACACACGCCTGTAACTCCAAAGCCACACAGACTAAGTAGGTGTTACATCGAAGAATCGTGTGTAGCACTCATACGGAAAAATTTCTCATTTACGCATACGGTAGCCAACAGACTTCATCTCACGCAAGAAAGAGACAGTGATAAGCGTAGCAGAGAGTCAGGACGGCAGTTGAGTTAATGACAGTAATGGCAGTAGTAGTTCGGGACGGCTGGAAAGGATGTGCCACTTTTGTCAGCAGGAGAGTAGATGTCATTTTCTTGAGAGTTTGTGAAGTGAATTTCACAGTCTTGGAGTCGCAGTGCAAGCACAAACAGAACAACTAATTAATTGTCCCAAAAGGGACCTGAGGGCACGAGGAAGTTGAAGCTGGTGAAGCACTTCTAGCTATTAAGCTAGAAGTGCAAAAAGTGCACAAGCTAGCTATCAAGGAGCCGATCCAGCGGGTAACAAGGGCCCTGTCGGTCGGTGTAAGAGTTTTGCTTTGCAGCTGTCGATCAACCTTCGGTACGTTAAGGGTTTCTGCTTTGTACAATCCATCGAAGACAGTCGAATTAAGAATTGAATTGTGTTGCAGGTTATATACCCACTTTTTGGTCAGCTTGACATAGCGATTCCCGGTGGAGCTGTCAATGGTGGTGGATCTCCTTATCATAAGGGCTCTGAGATATGGTAAGGAGCCGGAGCTGCAGCAGCTGCTGCTGCTGCTGCACCTACTCTCTCTGGCAACTCGTGTGTGGCAATCTCGTGTGTGGCAGAGACCTTTGTGGCAAATCGACACTTCGCCGGCCTTGCTCTGTATGTCAGCATGTATGCATGTCTCTCATGTTGTGCTCTACGTGCCTCGGCCAGCTATGAAAATACTGAACTCGGTTGGGTCTCTTGCGCAGACAGCACAGGAGCTGCCTCATCCGCTCGTACATGCCGCCGTGGTGGCCGTGCATCGATTGTGGTTGCGTACCTACCACCGGGGCTGCTACGAAAATTGGGCAGCAACAAAATGGCCTCTCGCAGCAGGTTGTAAGCTTCGGTCTGGCACACGGTCGTGATTTGCAAATCGGCATGCACCTACGGCTCAGTATAAGTGTAGAGACAAAGCGGGTTGCACTCGTTGTAAGGAGCAGAATAGGAACGCTGACGCCATGTTGCCAGTAATGCTTCGAAAGCGGCAGCTACGGTCTTCAGACAAGTCAAGGCAGGGACCCTTAACAACTCGGCTGCCCAGTCCTCAATGTTACCTGCATTGACCCGCAGTAGATTGCTGCTGCTGCTGCAAGATACCTGTATTATGACCTCTGGGCGACCTTTGAGGCTTCCGTTCACTCGCGGGCTTCCTGTCAAGCAGCACAAGCTCTTCATCGAGCAACGTGTCGACTCGCGGTGTTCTTTTCACTCGCTCTAGTTTTTCACAGTCTCTTGCTGCTTGCGGCTGGTTTGGCACAGGGAGGAGACACTCACCTTTAGCAGCAAAGGTCGTGAGTTTCGAGCCCTGCTTCACGTCTGAAGCACCCGGATAGAGATTAGGGTGTTATACAAATATAACGAAAAAAATTGCATTTTGCTCCAGCTGGATGAATAATGAACAGTATCCATTTAGATGGATACCTATTAGAAATACTCTCTCTTCTTCTTCTTCATGGGGCTCTTCTTCCCCTTGCGTCTCCCACTCGGGTCGCTTAGTTGCTTAGCCTCTTACTGATCTCACCATCATCCTCTTACTGATCTCACCATCATCCTCTTACTGATCTCACCATCATCCTCTTACTGATCTCACCATCATCCTCTTACTGATCTCACCATCATCCTCTTACTGATCTCACCATCATCCTCTTACTGATCTCACCATCATCCTCTTACTGATCTCACCATCATCCTCTTACTGATCTCACCGATCCTTACGAGATTGTACCTTTGGTTCTTGGCAGCTGCTGCGTGGAATTCTATACTGGCTGACATCAATGACATCCTCTGACGTAACTGCATGAACCCAGGAGAACAAGACCCGTGTGTTCATTTACAATATCGGCCATGGGAATCGTTCTTTACATGCTAATCCATGCTGAAACAGGTCATTTAGTTGTACCAAATTGGTTTGTGTGCTTCCGTTCCAGGCACATGTGCCTGGAACGGAAGACATGCAGTTCTCTGTCGGCGTGCTATATGCTAATTATCATATGCTGAACGGAGGTTTACCCGCATTGGTTCACATTTTGTTATGATGCTGGCTGACCTGTAATATTTTGTAATTCTGACTTCTGTAATGGTGTTATTACCTCAATGGTTACGTAACTCCACTGATTATGCAAATCCGAAAGAAAAAACTCTGCAAAGTTTCATAACTATCAGTTACGGAGGTTCATGAACTGTGCTTTAATAACTTGGGAGGTAGTGAAGGAAGCCAGCTTGGACACACCCCTCTGCCTGCCCTCTGGCACACAAATGGGATATACTCTTAAGGGGTTTTGGAAACACATGTGCTGAGTGTAATCACGTGCCACAATATGCCTACTCTTATCTTAGGAGTACAGATATTGATGTGGACCGGTATTGCTCTTTACCATGTGGCTAGCGCTGACGTCTGTCTTGCACATTCACACACAAAGTACGTCTCCGAGGTACAGACTCTGTCCACCTTTTAACTGTAAGTAGCTTGGGCTAGCTCATTACCGACACTAAAAGCAGCAGCAAGGTTTCAGCCTACATGTGAACGTATTGAATCTCCCTGCTCTCACTGGTCCGTTTCGGCAGCACCGAAGCCCAAATCCGTGCACGTGGTAGCATTGTGGCATCGATTTTGTACCCATCATAACTCGAATATTTCTCGCGATGGTGCTTACCTTTTAAAGCTCAAACCGAACGAGCGAAAGCCGTTTACTTGTAGCTGCCTCCTACCAAACTTGTGAGTGCGTACGAGCATCTACAGCTCTAGCCAATGAACGAATGACGTTGGCATGGTGCGTGAGTGTTTGCTGAGGCAGAGCAGAAAATAACTGGTAACCATAACCTTGACCTTTAGTAGCTTGTCTTTATTTTAGTCTTCGATTTGAGTCTTCATCTTAAAACTTGTGGACCTCAGCTGTAGCTTCTGCCATACTCTTATCTTCTCCGAAGGTTTAGCCTATACTCAAGTTGTATTGATTGTCCACGCTATTGTAAATGAAAATTAATTTTTTGCAGCACGTGTGAAGATGTTTAACACCTTTGGCCGCTTGAAATTAATGACCCTATGCGTAGTTGCTCTCTTTGCGTTCTGGACATTTACGTGGTTGCACGTTTTGCTGAAACAGTTAAATCGAGTATCCAGGTATTTGGATGCTAAGCACTTTTGTTTGTTGCTGCATTGACACCCGGTGGCAGCCACGCCCACCCAGGCAAGTATGAAGCTATCACAAGTACAACCTAAGTCTTGGCTGTGGGCACCCATCGAGATTTACATGCATATCATGGGCAGGAAGTAGTTATGGCCGCACCTCCTGGTTACAGACCGTGCCTCTCTTACCCTGTGCTAACTAAAGGACAGGTCGGCTATGTTAAAAGTCTCATTTAAAAAGTGTAGACAATCTTTCCGACCCCTTGCTACGGGCAATATGGAGTTGCCTGCTGCAGGAATCGCCGCCCAGGTTGTGAGGCGCTCGCTCCGTACCCGTGGGCTAAAGATATAAGGCAGTGGCGTAGAAGGCTGTTGAACAGTAATTGTCAGTAGTACACTATTATTACGACAGGGTTCGACAAAGACTTCCATGGCGTCCAAGACGAGCGTCAGAGTACAGCCGCCGGTCACTTCGTGCTATAGTCGTCGATGGAGGGGAGGTAATTCTCGGTGCCCCCCCCCTTAGCCAAGGCTGTAGTTGCCTAGTTACTGGGCCGTTGTAGCCCAGGAGATAAGGTGCTTGCTCTTCATGACCGAGATCGTGGGTTCGAAAGCTGCAGTTTCATGATTCTGTATTTTTGCCAACGGTGGTGATAGACATGTGGTGATAGCCGATAAGGCTCTTCTACCGCTATAAAAATGAGGCTGTTAAATCAGCTAAGATTTTTTTTAGTGACCTAGCCGTCGGTGACCTTCAATACTAGTCACCTCTACTGCTACGCATGTCGGGTGACGCTCAGCATGGGCGGTGCTGACCCGCTCCCATCAAGGAGTGTGCTCACATTTATGCTACGGTCACGGCACAGAGTCGGATAGTGATGTGCACGAAAGGATAGTGACACAGGCAAATAGTTGACGTTACTTGATTGCAAATGGAGCACCTGTAAGCCTCATTAAAATGCCCGAAGATTGTTACCCAATGATTCCCTCTGAGAGCAATCAAAGCTGAGGCAAAGTTGCTGGAATGGGTAAATTGACAAAATTGAAGGTACGTACATGTAAGGATATTTGTACAAAAAGGGGAGAAAAACTATTCAGCCTTTGGAAAGGGGGCGAGTATCCCTTCCGTGTGCCGATGTGGCCGAGCCGAGGGCAGTGCCGTTTGTGATGAGGCAAGAATCACATAAAGAGTCGCTTCATGCTTGTCAGAGCTGAGGCATTTAGTGCATGTGAAAAGGCCACGATTTTGCACCACATTCAAGCAGGAATCGACACTATATTTTTAGTCATATTTTATTATTTATTTATTGTATTTCATTTTATTTTAGTAGTATTTTACTACAAGTACAGTCAGCTCTGTCCTCTTCTTTCACAATAGCTGCAGCTAAAACGAAACAGTTTTGGAGCCCTTGCAGGGTCTGCATGATTGTCGGCTCAATAGCATTCAAAGTAATGTAATGTAATGTATCTCCATCTGTTAACTCCACAAAGATCATGTGGGCGTTACGCTGGAGTGTTTTGTATAGCGCACTCGCAGCCCAAGCGGCTTTCGGTACGCATTCGGTAACCAGCAGACTTCACCTCACGCAACAAAGAGAAAGTGGGAAGCATAGCAGAGTCAGGAGAGCAGTTGAGGTAGTGAGTAGCATGGAAGTAGCAGCTCAGGACCGCTGAAAAAGATGAGCCGCAGTCTGCAGTAGGAGAGTAGTTGTCGTTGATTAAGAATTGTGGAAGCGAGCTCCACAATCTAGTACCTACAGAGCTAAAGGTTCTGTTGCCAACGGTCTTTAAGCGGAGGAACGGAGCACCTAATTTATTGTCCATGCAGGACCTGAGGGCACAAGTCAGGTCAGTGCTGCTTTTATGCAGTACCTGTGATACTTGTCAGGAATGTCATTTGGCTCGGCATTTGTCTTTGGGCGCCAGAGTGCCAGAGTAAATGGGAATGGGATGCTGCTAGTGGCAACTGGGCAACCCCAGCCCTAAGAATTAGTTGTCTGCCTAGTTCATCCCATCGATGCTACTTTTCATTATTACCTTATAATTGCCTTTGTCAGTGGCTGCCTAGAAATAGTGCTGCAATAGGAGACTCCCTATTAGCAAAGAACGCCGAGCTGGTTTGGTCAATATATATATATATATATATATATATATATATATATATATATTGAATATATATATATATATATATATATATATATATATATTGACCAAACCAGCTCTATATAATTTACAAATTAGTCGACAAATAGGCAAATCGTCTAATAGACACATCAATTTTTTAGCCTCCTTTTGAGCCAAGAGCTGTAACGGTTGTGTCACTCTTCACAAAGTATAGGAGCCACTTTTTGCTGTAAAAATTGTGGAGCCGGGCAAGCAAGCTGCCACCAATGGCGTCGGTCATTCTTAAAGCCAGAATTCATTTAGCTGAGGCCCGGTGTGTAATGAGTGGATTTTGACATTTTTTATTTCATACATGCAGGCGTTACAATCGGGTTTCGAAAGGAGATTTCCAAACTCTCGCTATATAGAAGCACTATCTAGTTGTTCAGTCGTGCTTCGTGCCAGGCACTGTCTGTAGTCTAGATCGGTTTCTTGGAATTGTGCCAGGCCAATGCGATGTGGCTGGCCTACAGATTACAGACTGCACTGATGGCTCGATGAACCGTGTTTAGCCGAATAGTCGTGGCTTGTCTCTTGCTTTCAGCATGAAGCTTTTGTTATCTTTTTATTTAAGCTTGCCTGTTGCTCGTCTTGTGAAGAAAAGAAATTCTGATGATTTAGCAAGCTTCTAGGTATGCTACTTCTAGGTATTTCTAATACTTCTATGTACTCCGCCGATAGATATTTAAATTTGATCGGACTCATCTCGTCTGTCATGTTTGCAGTTCTATGCTGATGGGCCTTGTGTGCGACCTCGTGGAAACATCGACGACTGTGCAGCAGCAGATGGCGCTGAGCCGCGGTTTCCTTGTTATTGGCCATTACCTAGAGAAGGTGAGGGCAATGGCAGCTCGAATGACCTAGATTTTCTGGTCAACTTTGGTCTCTTAGCAAAGAAGTTTTGATTGCCAAGTCATCTCTTTGACTCTGATCCAAATTATCCCCTAAACCTATCGTATGCAAACTTATCTAATCTTATTCCCATATTTGATGTCATCGGCGGTCGAGAGCTTGGAGCGTTTGTGCGAGAATTTGATTGGGCTGCATTCCTCATGCATTCCTGCATTCCTCCTGCATTCCTGCATGCCTCCTCCTACAGGGGACCCGGAATGCAGCTTTTTTCCGGGCAAAAGCTGCAATCGTCGCTTGTCAACTGTGCATGCAATTTTTCTTAAGGCCGATCCTGGGCACCTGTCGGAAAACGTGCTGGGCTGCTTCATCCGGCTGGCAAAGTTTTTTGCGTCTCCAGCAGCAACAGAAGCCCCCCACTGTGACACATTGCTGAAGCAGCTAAATGACTACATCTTCTTTAATCCGGCGCTGTGGATTAATGCTCCGGTCAAGGTGTGTTGACCATTGGCTGTGATGTAATTGTGCATATGAGGCATCTAGCTTTTAGCTTCCTTGTGCTGCTTTAATTGTTTGCAGTACTTCCTGAGGGTTGAATTATGCCTCAATTTATTGAAAGGCCGGCACACCATTGGTCTTACTTCCTTTAAAGTTATATCGTGTTTGGAGGCATTTTCTGATAAGAATGCTGTTGTGCCTTTCGAATGCACGGTGAATCCTTGTTCTCTTCAATGAATGAATTGCGGTTTGTATAGGACTGTAAGACCTGATTATACATCCGGACTTGCACTTTCTGCGTGGCTTCGTAATTTGCCCACTACTTGTGTTGATATCTCATGCATCGTGGTAAGGACTCGATGGCTTAATAATCTCTATCCTTCCAAGTTATGTGTTTTTTCCTATTCTGGGTTGCATCGCTCAAGAAAATATTGTGATAATTTTAGGCAGAACATTCTTTGAACTAGATTTATGGATGTCGAAACGAGAGCCTCTTTATAGTACAAATAAAAGTAATAATAATAGTAATACATTTATCAAATGCCCTCATAGGAATTAATCTCTTTCTGGGGTCTTTGCATTTCCTGCAAAGGAAGCACGATGTGCAAATATCGATTACCTCTATCTGTGCTCACACGGCATTCGATTTTTCCATACCGTCTTATCACAGGAGCCTAACAAAAATTTATTCAACCCGAAATTGTAATGTTATTATGCCCCGGGTGTTTTTTGGACTAAGACTGCATCAAAAACTCACGATTGGGCTGAAGAGCATACATGCGTTGCAGATGTCAGACGTCTAGAGGTCGAAAGGGATACCAATCTTTGCAGTGGCCTCCCTCCATTTGGCAAGGTCCAAAAGATCGATATTTTTTTCTGCCATACGGAAGATCTGGCGACCAAAAAAAGAAAAGCTTTGGACTTGGAGTGCGCAATGAGAGAGCAATGCAATGCAGCCTCCTCGACTGAGAGAGCCACCTCGGCTGGCGATCGAGTTCTGGTCTGAACGAGATGCCTGTGGAGTGAGCCAGGCAAATGAATGGCCAGCGAAGCATTCGAAAATCTTGCAGCTTTAGCGCCGCCCCCCCCCCCCTGTTGGCCGATGCTTGCTCGTAGTTGTCCTCCGAGCTCTGTGGGGCTAGGGTCGTGCTGCGTGAACTGAGTGAGCATGCAGCCACTAGCGGACTTTCTTGCTTGCTACTGGCTTGCTTGCTTGCGACCCCGTTCTGCTCGACATCACTCGAAGCTGTCGAGGTTTCACAGGGCGTTTTTCGAGTCAAGAGAAAGTCGGGCCCGATTGCAAGTGGCAAACCGGAAGCTCTCTGGGCATGCTGCCTGATTTAAAGTGGCCTGTTACTCGGTAATATGCGCTCACTTATAAGTCTTGTCCAGAGAAAATCTGAGGGCGTCCCTAGTCTCCAGAAAGTGACAAGAGCATGCTTCGGCGGCAGGTTCCTTAACCACTCCCCCAGGCTTGAGCTGCGTGACTATAAAGCGCTGGACATTCTGGGTTGTTGGCATCGCTTGCCACGCTAGGCATGCTGTCCTAGGTCTGCTGCGCCTGTTTGTGCATCTTTGCTGGTACCTAAAATCATTTGGGCTTTGGCGAGCGTCGGATGGTAGCTGACGCAGAAATCTGATGAAATCGTGTTGAAGCTGACATCGGGTGGAAGCGTAACCTTAGCGCTTTCGTTGCAGGTTCAGATGGTCATGTACCATTTCCTGGCCTTCCAGTATCTGGAGCTGGCACCACTGTTTGGCATTCCAGCTCGACGAGTAAGCGCAGTGATTCAGATATTCAATGCATTTAAGTTCTACTACTACTTGGTGAATCCACTGGACAGGAGTGGTCTCTTGCCGGAAGGTATGTACGTCTTTTCTGGAGAAGCTTGTTCTACTCCTGCATTAGAATGCAGAGGCGACATTTCGCTCCGACTCCCTTCAGTTGCAGGACACTCTAGGCCTCGGGTCGAAGACTTGGTCAGATTGCGCGAAATCATGCTTTTGTTTATCGACAACCTGATCGGTCGCTATGGCAGTGTCATAGACGATGAGATTGAGTCGATGCTCAATTACCTAATCGTCATGAATGAGGTGACCGCAGCGCCAGTTAGCCGAGCCGAGTGCGCCCCCTCCTCTCTCTCTCCCTCTCTCTCTCTCTCTCTCTCTACATTCTGTCTGCTTGCTCTCCCTCTCCCTTTCTCTCTCTCTCTGCGCCCTGTCACCTCTCCTTGCATTCTGTCTGCTCTCTCTCCCTTTCTCTCTCTGCGCTCTGTCTGTTCTGTCTCGCCTCTCCTTGCATTCTGTCTGCTCCCTTTTCCTTTCTCTCCCTGCATTCTATCTGATATCTCTCTGCATTTTGTCTGCTCTCTCTCTCTCTCTCTGCATTTCGTCTGCTCTCTCTCTTACTGCATTTTGTCTGCTCTCTCTTTCTCTCTGCATTTTGTCTGCTCTCTCTTTCTGCATTTTGTCTGCTCTCTCTCTCTCTCCCTTTCTCTCTCTCTGCGCTCTGTCTCTCTTCTCCTTGCATTCTGTCTGCTCTCTCTCTCCCTTTCTCTCTCTGCATTCTGTCTGTCTCTCTCCCTGCATTCTCCCTGTGTCTCTCTCTGTGTCTCTCTCTGTGTCTCTCTCTCTCTCTCTCTCTCTCTCTCTCTCTCTCTCTCTGTGTCTCTCTCTCTCTCTCTCTCTCTCTCTCTCTCTCGCTCTCTGGGTCACACCCACCGGCCCTGATGTCGTTGGCATGCCGGTCTGCCACCGAAGCGCTGCCGTCTGTCCCCGAAGTCGCTCAGCTTTTCGATGTCTTGCTCATCGGAGCTCGTCCGGTCTCGGAGCCCGTCTCCCGGCGCGACTCGCCTGCGGTGGGCGACTCACTGTGCAACCAGCAAGTCCCTCTGCAGCCACAACGGCTGCAGATGCTCAGTTCGTTGAAGCTGCTGCTGCTGCTCCGGGTGCCACATCGCATGGGCTGCATCCGGCAGATTCCCAGCTCTTGTGATTGCTCTGATCGAGGCGTTTTTTAATGTATTGGCGCAGTCACTAAGCGAAGAACACTCGTTCGCGCGGGAGCGAAAGACGGTCCTGGGCAGTGTGCAGATTAGAGGTCCGATCGAAGCAGCCTGCCGATTCTGACCTTTTCGGCTTTGCTAAGGAGTCTGCCTTTGCCATCCCGGCCTGTTTGGCAACCCCTCGCGTTTAAGGTGGACAACGTTTACGATGTGCTGTGCAAGTGCGTCTCGTTCATGGACAAGTACGCGGCGAGCATGGTGCCTGCCTTCGACCGGAAGCACGGCATGAACGCCCTTTTCAAGCTGCTCGCCTCACCCAGCGAGCCGCTTCGCGTGCAGGCACTCAAGCTGCTCGCCTTGTTCCTGGCTCGCAGCACGGCAAGGTACGGCGGCCCCGCCGCTGCCGCCGCTGCCGCCGCTGCTGCTGCTGCTGCTGCTGCTGCTGCTGCTGCTGCTGCTGCTGCTGCCGCTGCTGCTGCTGCTGCTGCTGCTGCCGCTGCTGCTGCTGCCGCTGCTGCTGCCGCTGCTGCCTCTGCTGCTGCTGCCGCCGCTGCTGCCGCTGCTGCTGCTGCTGCTGCTGCTGCTGCTGCTGCTGCTGCCGCTGCTGCTGCTGCTGCTGCTGCCGCTGCTGCTGCTGCCGCTGCTGCTGCTGCTGCCGCCGCTGCTGCTGCTGCTGCTGCCGCTGCTGCTGCCGCCGCCGCTGCCGCCGCCGCCTCTGTCCCGAACGACAACGATGATTTGCAGTCAGTTTGTGCTTCTCCGGCCAGCCCATTTTTTAGCATACTTTTGCCTTCATGCATAGCTGCCCTCTTGATGGTGGGGGGGGGGTGGGCAGAACTGCCCCCACCCTTCTTGCAGCTGCCGCTCGGTGTCCATCAGTATGGGCTCATGCCACGGCAGTTCAATCCTACTCGGTCGCTATGCAGCCGAGGTTGACAAGGCAGGCCCGGTCGCCCAATCTTTAATAGATAAACACGGGCTTGAGTTCGTTTGAAGTTTCCTGACCCGGCTGACTGTATTTGCAGTGAGTATAGCATGGACTCTAGTAGTGGCAGTAGTGTCGATAGCTATGACGAGCCGGTGCGCTGCACAAGGTACGGTAGGTGGCAGCAGCGGCAGCATGGCGGCAAGCATACTTCCACTGGTGCTCCGACCGTCATCGCCGCCTCCGGGCGCTGCATGACCCACCCTAGTCGTAGGTTGCAGCTTCACCCGCTGCCGCAAGGCCGGCCGCCCCTAGCCTGGCGGCTGGTTGCGGGGCAGAGGGCGAAGCACCCGCCGTTCACTGTTTCTCCAGCGTCCGATTAGCTACCGAGTGGCGAGTGGCCTCAGGCGACGAGTTGCTCGCCCGTCGTGCACGTCCACTGCTCGTCTGCTGCTGCTGTTATTCCCTCCTGCCGATGCTGCTGCTGCTGCAGCCCTTGCTTTGATGTTGGCGACTAGTTGCCAGACGTCAGCTCAGTTCAAACGTCTAGCAGCAATGCATGACGGTCGTTTAGCCCAGGTCGGCTGCCTGCTTCGAGTGATCTGCATGCTGTTGCAAAACCTCGTCGTTCACTGCCGACTGACTAGTTCGTGTCTGCCTGCTTTTTGCCATCACGGACCGCCAGACCAGTTTCGTATGATTTTCTTTTATCGTAGGGAAATCTCGTGCTTCCTGTCCACGTGTTTCACACCTGCGCTCATATGCCTCCGAGTTGGTTGTCTGCACTCGCGTGTGGGTGCGTGCAAGAGCTTTGAGGGGGTGCGCACGTGCATGCACACGCACAACCTGTCATGGATCGCGTGCTGCAATGCAACCACACAGCCTCTGTCTCGCGCGAACCTGCCACTCCCACGCAGTCCACACTCGTGTGTCGCTCTTGCAGCGCCGCATGGGCTGCTCGCTCGCTCACGGCGAGCCTGACTGGGCATGGCTGCTGGCTGCATGCATTCCATTTAGCCCTTTCCAGTGCACGCCGAATCCCTGCACCTGCTGTTGCGGTCTTTTGAATTCCTTGCAACCGCATCGATTTGAGCGAGTGGCCGCCGGCCGGCCGGCTTGCAGCTGCCGTGGTGCAGTCCTCATCTGAGCTGCCGTCCAGATTCCTGCTTCCGCCGCCGCTCTGCGACTTCCGGCGACTCTCGTACTCGGCCGTTGCAGGCGGAAGCACGAAGCCATGCTCGTGCATAACTTGTACTCGCTGCTCAGCAATCACCTGCTTCTCCACGCCAAGTTCATTTCGCTCAACATCTATGCCTGTCTCATCGAGGTGAGCCTGCCGGCGGCGGCTGCACCAGCCGGACAAGCAGCAACCCGAGGGAGGGCAGTGCCAGCCGCGGCTGCCGTGCCTACGGCCTCACCTCAGCACTTCGTGCATTGCCCTGCCTGCACCGGCTGCAGCCATCAGCGTCAGTGTGGCAACTGCTTGGCCATCTACTAGCCACCCTAGCTAGCCAATGGCGGTGAAGCTGCCTGCAGTTGCGTGCCAGTACTGGAGGGGGAGGGGTGCTAGCTAACGAATCGGAGCGTAGCGTCGCTGTTGCTAGGCATGAGCCGCGATGCTACCAAAGCAGAGGGCAGCATTCCTGTTGGTACGCAGAGGATATTTGCTCACGATTCGCAGACGAGATTTGTGCAAGAAATACGCGGTGCTGAGTACTGTTAAGTACGTTTTCTCCAACGGTGTTTGTTTGCTATTTAGCAAGACATGCACGCACACTCAACATCTATGTCTCCAAATTTTAGCACAGACGCGTCGAGCATTGTCGCTGCCCAGGCAGCCACAGGCTGCCTGCACGTGCCTGTTGCACGTGCCTGTCGGACTGGGTCACATTCTGATGCTCTGTTGGTGCCACTCTGTTGCAGGTCCTGACGGAAAGAGTCAGCAGCCTACTGCCTGCAGTCTCCGCCCTCGAACACTCTCCGGGAGCTCTTCCGCTCGATCTGTCGTGTCGCATCGAGAATCCGGGTCTGTTCAGTGTCCGTTGCCGTTGCTGTTGTTGTGCAGTCCGTTGCTGCCTGCGAGTGCTCATTCAGTCGCTTCCAGAGCTTTGGAGTGCATGCCAGCTGCCGCATCTTAACCTGTCTGCCTCGTTTCTGCAGCGATCCTGAAGGTGATTTCGAGCCTCATCAAGGATTCTACTTCCAACCAAGAAGTGCTCGAAGTGCGGCAGCTGTTCTTAGTAGACCTGCTGACTCTGTGTGAGAACAGTCCGGAGAATAGACGGTGCGTCTCTTCTTCTATTGCTCATCGTCTGCTCAATGCCGCGTCTGCTGCCTCTGTGTCCGGTCTGCTGCTTACTTTGGGGACGTGTATGGCAGGCATGCAATCTAACAGGCTGTTGTATGCTGTCCAGTGCTAGGTGCTCGAACCACGTGGCCTGTTTACGGATTTGTGCGCACATCTGCGCTGGCGTTTGCTTCGAGACTTGTTGGCTTCGAGACCTGCAGCTGCTCGGCGGCATGTCACTATTTCTAGCGTGTCGGAAGTACAACACAAGTCTGTAGATTACCGATGTGATATGATGTCAAATGATTTTTAAGTAGCTACCTGCCATCCCATACCTGCCGTTAACCTGCACTGACGTCGAGATCTGAATCCGTGGCTGTGGTGACATGGCCGACATACAGTGGTGTGAGCAGGACTGTCTATATACGCCTTTTCAAAAGTCTTGTTCCACCACTCACGTAAACAAATAGGTCAAACAGAGCCGGAGATCCAAAGGGCTGCCGCAGAATCCAGTAAACTTTGACCTCTGCAGCCTAAGTGGAACGGCTGTCACTAGTTGTTCGTGCATGCTACTTTTTAAAACAGCGAAAATCGCGTTAGTTTGTGTATTTAACCGTGGCTTTTCTAAGGGCTAACACGTTAACGACTTGTTTTAGTATTTTGCTTCATACGAGCTTCGCTCGTGGTCATGTCTGCGGAATCTTTGTGGGCTTTCCCCGAGGGGATGGCTTTTTCGAGGGATGGATTTTCCGAGCCAACGGCCGGCTTCTTCAGGCTTGTTACAGTCAGGCCAAGTTTAGCATGCCTAGGAGGTCACCATTTGATGACACTGCTATAAGGTGACCACGGTCGTTGTATGAGATGGCCCAGAGCGACCGAGAAGTTCTGCAGACTCTTGGGTGTTTAGCGACGTACCGTAGCCTAGGTTAGATGCCAGTCTCCTGTTGAAGGACCGAGTTTATAGGACATGTTTCTTGTCCTGCATCTATACGTGGAATGCAAGTCCCCGTGATTCGTCCTTTATGTGCTTATGCATGCTGACACTGTGCATGCTGCCACTAACCAAACTTGCATGCCGACCCTGTGCATGTCACCCCTAACCATGTTATTCATGTTGTCTATCAAGCATTATACCACTCACCATTCGATCGTGTTTCCTTTGTAGCAAATGTAAAGCGCCTAGAAAGAGATTGAGTTCTCTGATGGCGCTTTATCAAGTGTATTATTATTATTATGTAACTACTTTACTTTGAATGTACTGATACAGTGACCAGCTCGGCGAACTGTGTCTGAGCCACTGCATGCTTAAGCAGTCTTATTGATAAGAATTTCCAGTTTTATAGAACTTGCTTGTACGTTTGAGAGTTCCGTTTATATATGTATGTAAATATAATAATTATGGTATATATAATATGACGTATGTACCAGGCCCTGAGAGAACTAGATCTCTTTCTAGGCACTCGACATATGCTGTAAAGGAAGCATGTAAATTGTTTAGTGATGGCATGCACAGTGTCAGCACTCATAAGCACACAAAAGACAACTCACACTGACCCAGAAAATGCTGTGAAAATATATGTGTAATTAGCCCCTTTGTAAATGTCGGCAAGTCAATGGATTGTAAAGCACCTAGAAAAAATGAGATTGAGTTCTCTGAGGGCGCTATATCAGAGGTATTGTTATTATTATTATTGTATTATGTCAATCTAGATCGTGACTTTGGAAGGATAGAAACTAAAGGTACGTTCTCCAAAGGATTCGAGGTTGGTTAGAAGCATAATAGCTAAACGACTTCAGTCAGAAGAGCTAATTATTGCTGATAATTAGGCTCGAGCAAGATAATGAAGGGGGCCTACAAGTGAGCGACACTCACCTGGAAGCCGATATGCTGGTGCCGCTGAAAACCATCCATTAAAACCCCAACTGTTTCCAAACCCACGTGAAACTGCCAAAAAAGTAAGTTTGCATGTTTTTCACACCTGGTTGGTCAACCCGACCGCAGTGGCGTCATGCCCAGTTTCCAAATATTCTCCTTTCATCATATCAATCCTGCCTTGTAGTAGTATTTTTTGCATAGATTTTTATAAAAATGTGAAATGTTTGACATTCTAGTTTATGTTAAGAGGGCTGATATTTTTCGTGCCAGTGTATGTGATCGCACACACCTGTACCCTCACTAAAGTAAAGAAGTATCGGCCGACGACAAGGCCAGTGGACCATAAAAGTTTTGATTCTGGAGAAAGAAACGTTACTGCAACATGCTGTAATCGTTTGTGGTATATAAAATAAGCTTAGGTAGCATGTATGGAAAATTTCAGTACAAGTTTACTAGTCTCTAGTACTAAAATGAAGTTTCTCCACCACGATTAGCAGTCACCTGTTATAGCTGCTCGAGTATAGCGCAAACTAAGATTTATATACATGTACATATGCGATATAGGAGGCATAGCCCAGACCAAGACCTCTTTGCCGCCAACTTTCAGTGTCGTCTGAAGGCAATAATCGTTGATCTACCACCTTAGCTCTTACACGCGCGCGCACGCGCACGCACACATTTGCTCTTCATCAGCCCGTTCTTGCTGGTTTACTGACACGTGACCTCCGGGTCTTTTGCTGTATCCAAGGTACCAGTCGTGGTCATTTTTTTCAGGTTGTTCCTCACCGTGGTCTCACCAATGTGCAATTCTTAAGCGATTGCAACATTGTTAAGTCCGTTTGGTGTAAAGTCCACAATTGGTCCTTCGTAAAGGCAGTTAACTCCCTTGTTTTCGGCACGTGGGTCACGGTGATAGTTACAAGGATAAGAAACAAGAATCCTTAGTTTGCTATAGCTTTCGTACTACTGTGCACATGCCTAAGTACTGCCAGAAGCAAGCGTTGCAGTAGTTTTCAATATGCTGTAAAATGTGGTTGTATGCAGAGGTAAATGGAAAATGCCATCGTGAAAGGGACTATTTTTATTGGACGAATTCAATAATTCAATTGGACTCGTTCAATTCTTTGTGCTTCGGTTTTATTGTTCACGGTCGTGTGCCCACTACTCTCAGTAAACAAAGGACGGGCAGTACTTCTGTGCTCAAGTGTAGCACTATAACGTTAACTGTATATCTTTAGCACTCTCCCCATTCTCTGTCTATGAGAGACATTACTTTGACCTGACAGCTGTGGTTCTGCTCAGCAATCAGTTGTGAACCTAAGGCGATCCGCAGGGCATTCCTGTGGGTTTGACATGCACCGGATTTTTATTGGGGCTAATGGGCACTCTCTCGTGCCAGCTTTGAACGGCCTATACTTTGTCCACGTCCTACTCCACTGTCTCTCACTCAGTGCAGCAGCAGCAGTTTCCTCTGATGTCGCCTGTGAGCACTTGAGTCGAGAAGCACTTGAGCAGACCCATGCATCTGCCCAGAACCTGCCCGACCGGTGTGCTGACCTTTAGCTCTTTTGTCGGTTGCTTCGGTGTAAACATTTAATCTGTACTGTGTCAATTAGGAGGCTTGCTGTAGACACTAACTGGGGGGGGGGGGTTAGTGAGTGCTCCCATGGTTTGGGACTTGACAACATGCAGTCTGCCGAGCTGCAAGTCTAGTCGCTCCCGACCGGCGTTCCCAAAACGTAATTAAATCATTGCATGCGATTGTTAAGGCAGCTGCAAATCTCGCACTCGGCCTTACAGCCTTATCGTGGGGGGTGGGGGGAGCCTGCAGTGGCCACTGCAGTTTTCTCTTTCTTGTGCCTGTCGAGTAGTTGCTGTCAAGTAGTTGCTGTCAAGTAGCTGCCGATGCAGCTCGGGCTCGAGTGCTCACGTGACATTCTCCGCATGCTCGCTCGCCTCACCGAGCATGCACCGCCCCCAAGCGCGTGCCAAGAGGTGCCAGGGGGCGTGACAGAGCTTTACCGGAAGGGGCT
This sequence comes from Cristatella mucedo, assembly GCA_009760855.2. Taxonomy (NCBI): domain Eukaryota; kingdom Metazoa; phylum Bryozoa; class Phylactolaemata; family Cristatellidae; genus Cristatella; species Cristatella mucedo. Next base: position 2,614,626 of record WPIO01000034.1, read on the forward strand.
CATTCGTGCTCGAGCGCAAACCTAGGAAATCTTTCAGACAGCATCCAGCAGTATGGCAAGGCGACTGTTGCGACTTTCACGGCTTCCCTGTCTGATAAAGATCCTGTAGCGCCTGTAATCGTTTTTTCCGCAGCGAGGCGCAACGTTTTCTTTGTGGACCATGCAAGCTTTGATGTAATAATAATAATAATATTGCACTTGATAAAGCGCCCTCAGAGAACTTAATCTCTTTCTAGGCGCTTTACATTTGCTGCAAAGTGATACGCAATAGAATAGTAAGTAAAATCATGCTTGAAAAACAAACAAAATGAATAACATGGTTAGGGGTTACATGCACTGGGTCAGCATGCAAATGTGGTTAGTGGCAGCATGAACAGTGTCAGCACGCATAAGCACATCGAGGACGAATCACAAGGACCCACTAAATGCTGTCCTAAATAGGTATGTTTTTAAGTTTCTTTTAAATGTGGTCAGGTCAGGGGATGTTCTGATGCAGGTCGGGAGGGAGTTCCGGGCTGTGGGAGCATACGAGCTAAATGCACGGTCTCCAAAGGATTTAAGGTTGTGAGTGTCTGATTCAACGTAGCAACAGCGAGTCGACGTGGGATCAAAGCAAACTAGAGAGTAGCTCTTGTTTGTGTAGCTAGAGAAGCCTCGTGTAGCTCTTGTGCGGTTTGGTCCAGCGGATAAGGTGCTCGCCCCGGGGACCCAGGTCTGGCTGAGGTCGTGGGCTCGAGCCCCGAGGCATATGTGAAGCGCCTGAATAGAGATTAAGTTCTCTCTGGGCGCTATATAGATGAATTATAAATTATGAAGTGTGCATCGTCACGCGCTCGTCTAGTTCAGCAGCGGAGTAAGAGCACACGCTGGCTGTATGGTTTGTCACTCTGCTTCGCTGGACCACCACGTTTCCGCGTTGCTGACTGCACCAGTGGCCCGGCTCTGCTGCTGATGTCTGCAGACGGAATTACTTGCCACATTGAAGCGCAAAGTCGGAGCTGGGGCATCAGATTTTCGAGGAGCGCAGATTCTCGGGAGAGGGCCGGCCCGTGCCGCTTTTAGCCGGCCGCTTTGAGGGCCACCGTCGCCGGGGCAGCGCTGCAGATAAACGCCCGTGGCATTAAACTGCGACTGCTCGTGCTTGGGCAGGCACTGCCGACTTGCATCGATGTTGTGCCTATCTATGTCTGCCATCCGCAAAGACCAGGTGTATGTTCCACGGCAGATGAGTGTGTGCCATAGTGCGCTACAAGGCTGAGCGACTTTCGGCAAGCATAACCGCTGTTCAGTTGCTCCGAGCGTTTGAGGCTCCGCTGTAATGTCTGCTGGCCTGTCGTAGCTGCCGTGGAGCCGCATGCAGGCACTAGCCGGCGTGGCCAGCGGCAGCCTGCCGTGTCGTCGCTGCCGTGGTTTCCCGGCATGCCAAGTCGTGGCGGCGCGTGCCAAAATCGGCCGACCCTTTTCCAGGTGCATCCTGCAGATGTCGGTTTGGCAGGATTGGCTGTTCTCGCTGGCGTACATCTATCCTGGCGATCCCGTGCAGGAAGCCGTCACTGCGGACGTGCTGTCCGTGTTTCGACTGCTGCTTTTTCATGCCATTCGCGTTGAGTATGGCGGCTGGCGTGTGTGGATCGACACTATGGCCATAGTCCATGCACGAGTGAGTATGTTTGGCGCCGTTTCGTCAAATGCATCTGTAGCTGGGTGAGACCAAAGAACAAGTCAAAGCGCTGAGGGGGTCGGAGCTTTCCGTGCAAGGGCGTGCGCTTTGACTGCTGCCATGCTATCGCTAGTTATGGGCAATCTCATCATCCAAATTGTACGTTTGTATGTCTCGAGCTCCTGCAAACAGCGATCTGCATTTGGTGCCGAGTTTCAGCCCGGATCTTGGTGGGAAATCGTCTTTGCATTTGAATCGAATCTTTTAGATCGATTGCATATTTTTCTAGTGCACTCCTTCCCGTCAAATCATCTGCAGATTTGACCCTGTGGGAAGTGTTGCCTGCGGCCCTGGTCCCCCCCCCCAGTGGTACGATGCTCTCGCCTTCACCGACCAATGTGGCGGGCTTGAGCCCTGCGGCATATGTAAAGTGCTTTGGTGGAGATTAAGTTAAGTCTTAGGGCGCTTTAGAAATGTCGTTTTCCTTTCTTTTCCTCTTTTTCTGTCGTTAAAGCACAGCCAAGATGGGGCTTGCAATGCAGAGAAAGCAATACTGTGCAGGCGTTGAGCAGTGGCATCGTAAAACTGTGCAGCCTTTCTTGTAAGGCACCACTCTCATGCAGTATTGTCTGACTTGCCCCCTGTGAGTTTATTGGAGAGAAGTTATTGTATTCGTTTGGGTTTGACTTGAAAGTCTGGCTGTAGAGATGTAGGGCCGATCTAATCACAATTAAAAGAAGCAGTGATTAACACGATAACAATTAAAAGAAGCATGGTGCTCTCCTTTTTTCCTCCCCTCCCCCCCCCCCTCCCCGAGAGAGCAATGCCCCTACAGTTTTGCCTAGAAAATAACCTGCCGTCCGCTACACACGACGATGTGATGCACGGTAATGCATGGCATTAGTGTAACTCGGTACTGTTTGTTAGCAAAATTGAGTCAGTTAAGCTGAGTTGGCTGATCGTCCCTTTGGGACAGACCCGCCCTCACTTGCAGCCTGGCTGTTCTCGATCCCCTCTGGGCTAGGAAAACCAGTGGTGTGTTGTGTTTCGTGAAAAGCCGTCTGTGAACCCGTGGTGCAGGCTGTGGACTCAATTTTCGTGTTGAGTAGCTCCACGTCACACGGCTGATCATTACTGCGTTCCACATCGCTAGGTATCGCATGAAGACTTCCAAATCCACTTGACCAGATTGCACCAGCAGCAGCAGCTTCAGCAACCTGCCTCGCTCGAGAATGTGGGAGACAGCGGCGGCAAACAGCAGCAGCAGCAGCAGACGACTCTGCCGGCCGATCCTGAGAGTGCACCGATTTCTCCGGCTGCTTCAACCAGTGGCACTGCTACTGCGACCGTCATCACAGCGGCTGGTTCTACAGCAACAGGTCGGCTGGCGTCTGTGTATGCTGCCTCAGCCGCGCCGAGCTGCGTGCAGCAGCTGCCTGCAGTTCGGTGCGGCGGCAGACGTGACTTGTTGACAGCTTGTCGCCGACCTGCAATAACACTGCCCTGGTCTCTCGGCCTGTTACAGCTGCTGGTGATGGACAAAGTGGCACAGAGAAGCGTGCCAGCAGCAGCTACGACAGTGCTACTGCTGGCAGCGGCGGCGGCCCCCAATCCTCCGTGGCTGCTCCAGCCCCGGCAACGCAAAAGCAGAGGGTCACATTCAATGCTGCGCAGCCGCGTGCGGCGCCTTTCAGGATACCGGAATTCCGGTGGTCACACTTGCATCAGTACCTCTTGTCCGACCTTCTGCTGACGTTAGACCAAGACATCTCTTCTTGGAAAGAGTAAGCAAGTGTGCCCTGGCTCTAACAAGAGCCGACGCTGCTTGAGAGTTGGAGCCGTAGAGCTTCGGCTCTACGCCCGAGCCGTCGCTGTCGGCCCGAGTATGCGAGCAGCACTCGGCGAGTGCTTGCAGCAGCTCCTCGAGCGACAGCCGTGGAGCCCCCCTCTTGACAGAGGCTTCGGCGAAGTAAATAGATTCTTTTTCCCTCTTTTTTGAAGTAGAAATAGTGCCTTTGCAGCCTTCGTCGTCCTCGTCAATCTCCACCTCCACCTCCTCCACCTCAAGGTGACCCGTAAAAAAAGTTGTCTGCCACTTGTGCGTGAGCCGTGGTCCTGGAGGCACATGCTGTGAGCACCTGGTCACAGGGCCGCTATCATGTGACTCGGTGTATTCATACGCTGCTGGCTGCTCGACCTTCAGTGAATTGGGCCCACTCCGGGCGCCGCCCTGCAGTACAACCGTCGACGTCAGAGCTCAACTGACGACCAAAGGAAACGTCTCTCTGTCACTTAGACTAGGCTTGGCCGCCATCGCACTCGAGAGATCGCCCCCTAGTGCCAGATTCTTTTGCCCACTACCTGCATCCGAATGGCTTCACCACCAACCATTCGTGTTAACGTTGCCCAGTTGCTGCCATCATGCTCTGCAGATAGCTTCTGCCGTGTCAGTGCCTCGCTGTGGTCTTCTATGTGCTTGCGTGACAGTCACCAATGGCAAAGCAGCACTTTGCTTTGAAAAAATAGTGCTACGCTGTTGGCTACTCTTTAAATCGTGGCATGCGCTAGCACTACTTGTCACTATTGTGCCAGCAGGCCTCTGTGCGGTTAGGCCGTTTGCGCGCGTGACTGACACGCTATGCTCCATTCCAAAAGCGAGTGTGTGATTAGTCCTGAGAGTTGAACCTGGTTACTTGCCGAAAATAAAGCTCTCTTTAATAGAGCATGCAGTCTGGTCTGCTAGTAACGAGCAGTTCTGGCCTGTGCTTCTCCTCTCCTCTGTGCAGAATGTCTTTAACTGGTCACCTGGGCTGCTTGCAGGAAATCACGATTAGCAATGATTACAGGAAACCACAATTCGCAGGATGCACAAAGGCAAAATGCACAAGTCTCTGTGGCTGTTGCAGCATTTCTTAATGATAATTTAATAATAATAATCTTAATTAATAATTATAATACACTTAACAAAGCGCCCTCAGAGAACTCAATCTCTTTCCAGGCGTTTACATTTGTGTTGTTGTGTGCTTTCCTTTTGTCTGTACGTTTAACGATGCTTCTCTCATCTCCTCATTGCTGGCTGTACTTCATCACCGTTTTTATTGCATGATTTACTTTTACTTTCTGTAGTAAAAACGATAAGATGGCTCAAATGGAAACTGTAAATGACAGTGAGAACACTATATACGTGATGAACACTGTCAATATCATTTCTCACTTATCGGATGTCTTGATCACTGCAGCTGGTGGCCTGCTCCCGCTGTTGTCGGCAGCCACTTCAGCATCGGTGAGCATGCACTGTAGAAAGAGAATCGTGAAATGAACCTTCCGGTTTATGGGGGGGTGCTGCTCGCAAGGCACTGCGTGAGGCAGCGTCGGCAGCAGTGAATGCTCATTGGTGCCTGCATCTGCATTGCGTCGCAGGGGCACATCGACGTGCTGGAGCCCGGCTATGGGCTGACCATCCAGAATGCCGTGGCCTACTTGCTGCGAGTGCTGCAGCTCTCCGACGTCATGGTCATGTCTAGCAGTGTTCCCCTGCGTGACCTCGAGACCGAGAAGAGCATGAATCAGGGCACCATACTGCGGCAGTGCCTTCGCATCGGTGAGTGCAGGGCTCAGCTGTGGGGGCACACAAGCACCTGCAGCAGTAGAGTGACAAGCTCTACACAGGCGATGCGTCCAACGTTCTGTGTATGAGTTTGGTTGTGACTTGGAGCAGAGAGGCGTTTTTGGCCCATCCGGCACTGAAGCCACGTAGCAGCAGTTTATGTTTACTAAAAGATTGTCTTCGTTTCACCGAAGGCTTGATATGTGATATGCTAAACGCCATAAAGCAGTGCAGGAAATCACCCTCACACCTTCCTCCGATGTTCCCTTGGGCTCGTAGTCGAGCTTGTTTGCACGCAGACGAGAAAGAGAACCGCCCACACCTGTCTCGTTCTTTGCAGTCTCGACGGCCGTGGTCCGAAGCTGCCTCGAATGTCGCCGTGCCTCGGGCTATTACAGCTTAGTTGCTTCCGGCAGAAGGAGCTCTGCAGCTGCAGCATCGCAGCAGCAGACGGTCGTTCCTCCTCCTCCACCAGCTCACGCTCAACGACATCCCGACCCGGTGCTGGCCCTCATCGAGGGAGCGAGGACGAGAATAGGAGTGAGCTGTGCGCTGCTGCCACACAGCAGCCAATCGCAGCTGCCGCCGGCATGCCACTGCTGTATGCTCATGCGGTGCGATGCCGTAGCCATCGCTGTGACGTGTGGTCTAAAAAAAAAATTGATTTTTCCGAGAGGGGTGTTGCAAAGCTGTGATGCCCTGATGGGGGAGGCCGAACAATGTGATTTTGCTGCCAGCAAGCACTAAAATTGCTACCGATGTCTCACGGCACAATGCTGCCACCAGCACCATTTATCAGTAGCCGCAGCAACTTGCCTAGATCATCGTTTTAGCTTGGTTGTTGAGCACAGCAGACAGGATTGTTTGAATGGTTTTTGTCACTTTTCTGTTATCTAGTTGCGATATTTAAAAAGGTATTTTGTAGTAGTGTATCGGTGGTTGTCGTAGGACTTGTTCAGCAGTGGCCGAGGTACGATGCACTAGTTCCTTCAGTATATTCAGCATCGGCCAGACACCGTGCAAAGTCAATGCAAGATGTAGGTGGAGCAGCCAATCGTTTCACCTCGTTACTGCATCTGATGTTCTACGAGTTGAAGTCTTTTTTTAAGTTTCGAAAAAATTGGCCTTAGCTAGCCTCATTTGGGTACTAGACAAACCCGAGGTTGCACAAAAGTGCCAGCTGATTTACAGCTTTTTAGGACTTGCTAAAGTCGCTCTCAGCATGAGATAATGGTAAAACGGTGTGAAGACTTGAAGTGATATGACTGCCCGGCAGACAAAAGCTGTGTGCAGAGCTGGCATTCAGAGCCGATTATGATTTATTTAATTGGTTAAAGATCATGGTGGCAGTTACAGAGGAAAGGCTGTGCACACAGCAAAGATTTAGGTGTTTATTTTATCTCTCACGTCCTCTCCGAGCCAAAACCTAATTTCTCTTCCTGCTCCTAGTATTGCGTTTTTGCGTTGAAAACCCGGCGCATCGTATGGACTTGTCACATCTCTTTCTTTACATCTTTGCTTGCTTACACAATGGCGGATTCTAGACTTTGGTGGCAGCAAAGCTCTGCGGTAGCTGCTGATGGTGAATTGGGGATACATCTTAAAAGGAGATTGGCAGCAGAGCTAGCCACGAACGAGCTAAGAGAGGGAGAGAGAGAGAGAGAGAGAGAGAGAGAGAGAGAGAGAGAGAGAGAGAGAGAGAGAGAGAGAGAGAGAGAAGCGCAGCAAGCTACTGAGAGCAGCAGACTTGCCTGAGATTCGTGAGCCTCCCTCTCTCTCTCTCTTTGTCTCTCTCTTTGTCTCTCTCTCTCTCCAGACTCGTTCTCCTGCATGCCGAGTTCGAGTTCCTGCTGACCTCCGATCTGCTGCTGCTGGTGCTCCCTGTGTCGATTTTTTCCTAGTTGCCTAGGGTTCCAACGTATCCGCTGTTTGGCGGCGAGCCATCGCATGCGCCATCTTGGAGTTGATTGCAATGGCTCATTGAGACGTGTCCCTTTATCGGGCGATGCTGCAACTCGGCACGATGGCTCGGCCATCAGCGAGCCAAAACCCAGCAGCCGAATGCGCGCACAGCAGAGTGTGGTCTGCAGGCGACCTGCTCCTCCTCCAGCTGGAGGGATCGGCTGCTCGAGTTGTCGGCACAGTCTTAGGAAAGCGCAAACAAGCTTCGAAGCCGTGCAGCTGCCGGAGGGACATGAGACGGCAGATTGGCGAGAGGAGCCCAGGGTTCGCTGTGCTGTCAATTTAGGGGGATGTCCGCACACGACTCGGTGTTACGATGCTGCGGCTGCCACGCTGGCGTTGGCTCAGGCTTGTCTCGTAGCTCAGCTTCCTGCCTGTCTGGCAGTGTCTGGTCTGTCACTTCTTTGAGAGATGATGCTCGATGACCTCGCGATCCCCGCCATCGCGAGTCGCCACCACTTCTGTGCCTCTCGCTTCTATCGCCGCGACCCTCGCTGGGTTCTCCTTGCCTGCGATCTAATGCAGGAGCAGGAGGAGCCGCAGCCGGCGGTGGACGACTTGCACAGACTGTTCCAGGATGCTGACCTGACGCGCCTCAAATCTGTCCTCTATCGAGACACCGAAGATGCCAAGCAAACGGAATGGCTCGTGCTGGCCACCGTCTACTTTATGTCAGTTCTCATGGTCTCCAAGTACCGAGATCTGCTCGATCCGCCGCCTGGGCGTAGCGCCTCGATGTCCGCAAAGCACTCGGAAGCTGCAGAGAAGCGAGCGACAGCGGCCCCTGTGGAACCTGCAGGTGAGTCGCTGCAGACGCGCTCGGCAAGTCCCCCTTGGACAGCGTCGACCAGCGACATTCCTGCTAGAGCCTGCGTGCCTCGTTTAGCCGAGATCCAGCCGCTCGGTTTTATTTTTTTGTTTATATTATATTATTTGTGTGTTTTTTTATTTTTTCTTATTTTATTTTTTAATTTTCTAATCGGTTTTCATTTTACTTCGAGCTGCAGAGCTTGCCGGCTGCTGGCTGTTCCTCTTACCTCACCCACTTTTGCCGTGGCATCGAGGTGGCATCCATGTGCGTGCATTCAGGCTAGACGTCTCGTGCGGATTTGCAGGCGAAGCAGCAGCAGCAGCTCGAGCTGGCACTAGCGAGGCCACGGCCGACGACGAGCGACAGCAGGCAGCAGGTTTCGGCCCACTGCCGCACAAAGATTGGCACCGTGAGCCCGGGGGATCTGTCACGGTGCGCAATGCTTACAGTGACAGTGATGACGATGACCCGTTAGCCAGCCTGGGCACGTCGCTCAGCGTTTCCGTCGATGTTCACAGTCCCGCCTCGATCCGAGCATTGCCGCCCTCCCAGCCCCCTTCTCCGTCGTCCTCCTCCTCCTCGGCGTCGTCGTCGTCGTCTTCCACATCGAATGGAGCAAGCGCTGCCGCCTTTGCCCCAGAAGCCGTGGATGCTGAAGGTGCTGCCTCGGTGCGAGCTTCCGCAGCCACTACAGAAAACACGTCAGATCGGATGCACAGTGTTAGCCTGACGGACAGCTTGCCAGTGACAGTGGGCAGACCTGTTCAAGATGACCAGGTGGCTAGAGAGCAGGCGCGTGAGGCTGGCTGTAACAAAGGTGCCCCCGATTCTGCACGGGAGCAAAACGACCAGCGATCGGCGAGCAGTTTGCCGTTGAGTGTTCCACCCGTGGTCGATGGTCCCTCCGAGTCGCAGGCCAGTCAGTTGTCTTCTGACTCGGCTCCTTCGTCGTCGGAGCAGGAGTCTCGTGTGGTGCCTGAGTCGTCGTCGTCGGAGCAGGCGGCCTCCAGCTCAGCTCGGCCGTCTGGCTCAGCTGTGACGTCGTCGTCTTCAAGCGGTACGATGATCAGTGGCCAAGAAGGGTCCATGGTGGATCCAGCGCTCACTGCCACCAGCGGTGGGGCATCGACGTCCGCAACGACCAATGCCTCCAGCACCGAGGAGAGATCGGACCGTGCGAGCACCTCTGCTTTGTCGTCGGAGCTCAGATCGCAGAGCGATGACACGTCGAAGAGCATATCGTCGATCTGGCTTCGGACAGCGTCACAGTCGCACGACAGTGTCGAAGCACCCGTCCGGGGCGCGGGTCATGAAAAGCAGCAGCAGCCTAAGGAAGAAGGACTCCCTGCTGATTTCGATGGAGGTCTGTCAAGCCTTGCAGAGCTGCCTGCCACTGGTACGTATCGAACGGCCCTAGAATGAGATCCTGAGGCTGCTTGCTGCTGTGCATTTGCTTAGCTGCTGCAGCCGCCTGCATCATTGTCGTGCCATGGCAGCATTTTCTTGAGACTAGTGGCAAAAGCATCCACGAAAGAGCTGCCTCGATCTGGTCGGAGCCTCTTAGCTGTCAGCGTGAGCATCAAAATGACGTGATTCAGCATGCACTTCGTGCACTTTCTTGCACAGCTTTTCTGCCTCTGCGCTGTAGCTTTTACCAAGAGGCCATCCACGGACGTGTCGAACCTGAGTGAGAGGCTAGAGAGGGCTTTGGGCACTGCCGCTCCCGTTCTCAAGGACATCCTGCTCGAATTCTCATCGTTTCTCAGCAAGCGCCTCATCGGCTCGAAAGGGCAGGAGCTGCTTAGTGCGGCGGGTGAGTGCTCGGCCTGGTGCTACACTGCATGCACTGGCTGCTGGGCTTGGCTCCTGTCGGCTTCGCCAGTGCTGCGACCGCGAGAACCCGTGCTGACGGCCGACGATGTCTCGATGTCTGGCGAGGGTCCGAGCTGCGGCTCTGAGCTGCCTCTCTTTGCACAGCCTCCTACCTCGTGTGAGCATCTCGATGCTTCGCGACGCCTCAGCCTGTGCGCGACCACTTCCTCCACTGGCGCCACTTTTTCCGTTCGACCCAGGGCTGACGGCGGTGAGGGAGAGCCAGTCAGCCATCGAGCTCGTGATGCTGCTCTGCTCGCAGGAGTGGCAGCTGTCATTGCAAAAGCACGCCGGACTGGCATTCATCGAGCTGGTCAACGAGGGCCGCCTGCTGTCGCACGCTACGCGAAACCACGTGGTACGAGTGGCCAACGAGGCAGAGTTCATATTGAACAAGCTGCGTGCAGAGGACGTTCAAAAGCATGCAGCTTTTGCTGTGAGTTATTTCTGCTGTCTTTCTATGTGTATACGTTATATATATGTATATATGTATATATATATATATTTATTTATTTATTTATTTATATTGCCAGAGTAGTGGCATCGTTTTGCATCTTCACCTTGGCAAGCTAATCGAAAAGACCGATGCATGCTTGCAGCAATGTGCCGAGCTGGTTCGGTTTAGCGGTTAAGGTGCTCGTCCCCGACCAAGGTGTGGCTGAGGTCGTGGGCTCGAGCCCCAAGGCATATGTGAAGCGCCTGAATAGAGATTAGGTTCTCTTGGGGCGCTATATATAAATGAATTATTAAAAGCATTCACTCTAGCAATTAAGCCTTGCCTTAGCCTTGATGCCAGAACAAGGCAAGGCTTAATGTGAGATTATTCCGAGCTCGGTTCCATTCAGTCTTTCAAAAAAACGAACCTTCACATACTGGTGATTTTAGCATTCATTTCGATAACTCACCTGACCCCTGTGTGTGCCGAATTTTGACCCTGACCCCTGTGTGTGTGTGTGTGTGTGTGTGTGTGTGTGTGTGTGTGTGTGTGTGTGTGTGCAGAATTTTGACCTTGACCCCTGTGCGTGCCGAATTTTGCTGATTATGCGATTCATTTTCCATACTGGCTCATATGTGTCGTGGCACGTGACTCACTCGAATCAAGCGTCTCTCTCACTCTTGATCAGATAATCTCTCACTGTTATTTCCAACTACTACCTAATTATGCAGCCCACGTGGCACGAGCGGCGGTAGCCAAAGCACGAGTCACGATGGCTGGCTGTCGCGAGTCTGCGCATGTCCTGATTGCCATTGCTTTCGCACGGCTCGAGTCCGGTGCTCTCTGCGCTGACTCGAGCAGCCATCGTGCAGTCGCCGTGCTTGTGCGGCTTGCGCGCATGAAAGCCACTCACATTTGCAGGCGATCTGTGCACAGAGCACCCACCGTCTAAGGCAGGAGGAGAAGACTTGCGATCACCTTATATCCTCCGTGAAGCACCGTGACTTCGTCATGGCTGTCAAGATTATCACGAAGGCCAACACTATATATTGGTGCAGCCGCACCTTCGGTGACGGACGGTCAGACAGAGTGCAGTAAGTGAACTAGAGCCTCCTCCTCTCCCAGAGCTTCCCTCTCGGCAGCGGCCGTGGCTGCTGCTGCTGCCGCTGCAGCTCTGTGCAGTCTTACGGGCTTCGTAGCCAGGTTTCCACGTGTCGGTACTTAAAATTAAAGTGGCTGGCGTAGCAGCGGGCTATAGCTGCCCTATTTCCGGTGTCAGTATTTCCGGGTTTCCTACTGCTCTGCTGCTGCTGCTGCTGCCTTTCCTCAGACTAAGAGAAGCCGATGGCTTCTTGACGCTCAGCCGAATCGTCACGGCTGCTGTTTTGGTGTGCCGCTGCGGCTGAGGTCTAGGCTTCGAAAGTAGTGCACCGGTGCGAAGGGGGTGAGCATGCACCAATGTTGGCCGGCAGTTGGTTGCCATTGCCTTCCAGCCACATAGCCAAGCGTCGGGGAACCTTGAACAGGCGTCTGCAGCACGAGAGAGGCCTTCATGTCTGCTTGCTGTAGCTCGATCGGCAGCCTTCGTGTTCGGCCGGCATCGCACCACGTTCTCGCATTAGAGGGTCATTAAACAGCAGTTCACAAGCGCTCTGTGCTCGTATTTTTTTCACTCGGTTTTCGAAGTGCAAAAATGCAGCAGCTGTGTCTAGCTTGCCACGCCTCTCGAGCAGTAGCCCGATGTGCTGCCCTTCTTCGCGATTGACGTGCCAGTGGGCAGATACACAATGGCTTGATCAGCCTGCTTTGCTGTGTCCCGCTTTGCCAGATCTGCCGGTTGGACTAGCATATCTTATGTAGCCCAACTGGCATTCCTAGCCTGCATGCTACCTACCGAAAGTGTGCGGCCTACGCCAAAAAAAGCATGGGACTGAGTTGCATTGCGTTGAAACATCAGATTATGTGATTGCTTTGCTGCTGGTATGCTTTTCAACTACTGCCTGCAATTCCTAAGGCCTTTTGATTAAGCCGCTCCAACGATTATGAAACAACGCCAACCGATACTGGAGACCAAGCTGAGTAAATTCGGATGCATACACAGTATACGTAGAAGCTGATCGGGTGCATCTACTTCGAACAAACGGCCTCCACCAACTACGCCGGCTAGAAGGTTCCCCAGAATGCATATGAGGTCACGTGCAATACCACTCTCCTCAGCAGAAGGCCATGCAAATTACGTGGCGGGGATGTACGCATCTCTCAGTCTGCAACTACTGCCGGCTCTACGGCTGCCGGATGTCGTGCCAGCGTGTCACCTTTAATGCCTAGCTCTTGATGATCGAGTGCCCAGCTGTGTCGTGGCCCCACTGCCCTTGACCTCGGATTGTCCTCGGAGGAGCGGTGCTGTCTAAGACCCGCTATAGCTCTAGCTGGCTCGGCAATGGATGTCTCGTGCACTAGTTACTGTCCGGCCCTCGGGGCCTGGCTTCTGGCCAGATTCATGGCCAGTGATCAATTGTAGGACATTCTGGAAGCTGGATGCCTGGGAGGACGACTCGAGAAGGCGAAGGCGCCTCGTGCCTAACGTCGTTGGATCGACTCACCCGGAGGCCACACTGCATGCGGCGCTTGAGCAAGGCGCCACCGAAGAGGCAGTGGCAGAAGCACGAGAGAACGTCTTGACCTACATTGCAGCCCAAAAGAGACACCTCGGCATAGCTGCCGCCTCCATTCTGCCTAAGCAGGAGTCTCTGGATGGCAGCTACCAGACTGCGCAGAACAGTGCTCTTGCAGAAATGCCTGACGTCAATTCTGGCGATCCGGAGAGTAGAGATGCCGAAGCGGCTGCAGGTGATTGCCCTTGCTTTACTGCTGCTGTGGCCATGTTGGCTGCCAGTGCTGCTCTAGTTGATTCCCTTGCTCACACCCCTCACGTGACTCGTCAGCACTGTAACGAAAGTTATCACCCCCACTATGCTCCTAATGACTTGATCCCAGAATCTTTTCTCTACCCGGTGCGACCATGTATGGTGTTCGGATGTTGCTCGAACTCTGCCTCACGAATTCGTCAACAGTTGAGCTTTGCACTTGGTAGCAGCAGTAGCAGAGGATACTAGTAAATACTGCTTACAGCCGAAAACCCAGCTTGTATGGTACATATGAAACACTCGTTACCTTCACCACACTTTCCGTCAAGAGGATTGGGAATGAGCTTTTTGTTGGTCTCTAGAGACGAGTAATCGGCTGCAAGGACTTCGTGTCAGAGTCGAGTGCCGGGGATCAAGCAGGATTGCCCTGCTTTTGTGAAAGCCGGTCGTCTAGATTGCCTGGATCCAGGCTGATCTTACGATAGCAGCCCGACCCCTGTATACCGCCAGGTCCGAGGATAGATAGACCAGATAAGGCAGAAGGGTATACAGGTTTATGCTGGTCTTTAAGAGCCTTTTACTTGCAGGTGCACAATAGCTGCTAAAGCAACTTTGATGGTCTAGTGAAGAAAGCATCATCAGTGTGGCAACTACCTTCATCTGCACAGCTGCTGTTGCTCGGTTTTTCACACATTTTTCAGTATTTATAGTGACAGCCTCCTTGATCCCTTTTCGTTTTTTTTTTGTCGTGCCTGTTTAATTGGCAATCTTTGTGATTCTCCTCCTCGTGTGCTTCGTAAATGATTCTTCCTGTTCTCATCCCTTTTTTATGACCAGCAGTAATCTCCATTGCAATGCAAGTACTTGCTTGGCTTCGAGCAGTTACTCAGGAGAATGTGCTGCAAGGTTATATATAAAGCGCTGGCCCGAAAAATCTACAATCATGATGATTAACACAAATCTTAAACTTTGCTAGGTTTTACAATATAACGGCCAAAATACTGCCCACTGGGTAAGATAAATATGAGGAATCAGTAAATGCACCAGATTGTGCATGCTGCCACCTCATTTGGACTACTTGGTGCTGAAAATATGCACAGTTAACTTGTTTGGCTTATTCACTCAGCTGCAGAAACATTTGTGATTTTCGAAGCATTGTTTTTGGCAGTAAGACTTTTTGGATGTGCCAGATATACCTCTCTGGAAAAATGGATCTTAACAACTGTGTCGGGCACTATTTTGGAGAATGTTCAAGGTTTGAGACTTCCTTTTTTGGGCATGCACATGCACAGGCCAAATCTGGTTTGAGAATATGCAGGAAATCGGTAGTTTAGTTAGAGCAATAAAACAGGCTCACTGTGTTCCCTGATGAAAAAAAGAGCCGTAGGGCACTACACCTCTGCTTGGGAAGTCTTGGCAGACACACGAGATACCTAAACCATGGTGACCTGCATGGGTTTTAGTGTATTCCCTGAAATTATTATGAGACAGTAGTTTAATTTAATGCATGTGTGTAGTAAACTTGATACCTAGGACACAATTTTAAAGAATTCTTTAATCCTTGTTCACCTGAAAATGCTGTTCGATTTTTTCCTGTTCACCGTGCCATCGAATTTTAGCATCCCTTCGAATCATTTCAAACTTACGGTTGTGAATGCTCAAATTAGCATACCTCAAGCTCTCGGTGATTGCTCAAAAAGGCTCAACACGGTTCGTGAGATAAATTTTTAGAGTCTGATTCTAGATGCTTCTAGTAAATATTACTTTGCAGTGCTTTGACGGTACTAGAAAATAATATTGGTCGATAATGGTGGCTATGTCGTAGCCAGATATTGCCTTAATTACTATAAAAGCAGGGTCATTGCGCATATTCTTTGCCTGTTAAGATAACTAGGTTCATGTTCGATTTCGCTTGTTCCATTTGTTTCAAAATTGCTAATTCATGCAAATCAAATGCTCTGGTGAAATTTTGTTGGCCCGCAGTCCATGAAAAACTAAATTATCCGAGATCGTAAGTCGATCCTCAAGATACATCGATTTTTCGGGCCAGTACTCTGTGTGTGTGTGTGTGTGTGTGTGTGTGTGTGTGTGTGCGTGTGTGTGTGTGTGTGTGTGGTGTGTGTGTGTGTGTGTGTGTGTGTGTGTGTGTGTGTGGGTGTGTGTGCGTGGGTGTGCACGTATATTTACTTCATTTATATCACAACCTAAGTGAACTTAATCTCTATCCAGGTGCTGAGAGCAATCAATCGGCCCTGCCTCAAAAGAGATACTTCTCTGATCTAGCACTTCCCAAAAATAAAATTGCTCAACAAATGTAACGTTCTCGATAATCAATAAAGATTATATCTCATGAGCAGTTGTGTTGCAAGCTAATTAAGCACTGGACAAGCAGGCAGCTGAACAAAGATTACATGGCAAGTGCTGCTGAAGAAGCTTGGACGTCTTGCCCTGTGCTTCGGCATCTTCCTTAATTCACAGCAGTAAAGCTGTTTTGCTATATTTGTTTTGTATTAAACACCATTGTCCTTTTTTCATTGAGAACTGTCGTATTGTGTCGTATGGGCTGGGCGTATGCATATACCTGCTAGTATGTTAATCAGGATCATTTAATCATAACAAAAGCAATAATCTAGTATGTATCAACAATGAAAATAATAATAATGATGATGATGTCCTTTTATGGCACCGTAAGATTGCTATTAAAAAATATTGGCACTTAACGCTAGAAAAGAATCATTTCAACTGGTTAGTGACATTCACGCTTAAGCATGCTTAAGCACATAAAGAGCGGTTCACGTGGGCGAATGACATTGGCGATTGGGATTGGGACCACTTCCCTAACCGATGTCCGACGTCGAACTCCATTTCGGCCTGTGAGATTTTTCTAGTGGCTGATAGTGTTCTGAGATTTCCTGAAGGTGTTGAGATGTGCATTCATCTGAACAGTGTAGCAAAGGTAACGTGGCATTGGCTATGAGGTACTAAGCATAGCGACACTCTGTGTGATGCATCTTGGCATCTGTTGCTCTTGGCATCTGCTCCTGCTGCTGCCAGCAGCTCTCTGGGCTTGCAGCGTCCGAGGCTGCCGATTTCCTCACATTAACTGTAGAGGCCTGCATTGAAACGTCTGACACCGTTCAAGCCATTGTATTCTGCTTCCTTTATGTTAGTAAAGCCGACCTCATAGTTTGTGGCAAACTCGGTGTCACTTTGAAACTGCGAAGCCTAATTGTCGGTGTTGCCTTGGTCAGTATATCCCACTTGTAGCCACTGCATGGATATAGGTTTCCTGTCCCAGAACGAATTTTCTCAAGACAATCACATCAGCTCCGCAGTCTACCTACTTTCAACTAGGCAGTATTGCAAAAATTCGGCCGTGCCAAGATAAGAGTGCTGTAGCCAAGTTAGTCATGCATAGTGACATTCCATCTTGACTTCTGTAACAATGTCTGTGAAGGTTTTCTTGCTTGTGCAATAAGAAGCTAACGGCTGGTGCAAAATTCTGCAGCTAGGCTTGTCTTAATATCTTGCAATTGCTGCATTACACCTCGTCTCTCCGACCTGCACTAGCTACCTGTCAAGCTGTTCATCGACTTCGAGGTTCTGTCACTCCTTATTAGGTCCTTCTCATTCCCCTGCTACAACGTGCAGATTGCCTAGAAATGGACTAGATGTACTAAATGATAAGATGTACTAAATGTACCTAGAGATGTACTTTTTTCTTGCTTCATTATGAACATGTATTGTTTTTTCTTATAATATTATCATTATTATTGTTGTTTAATGGACCTCTGTGTCTTCCAGAACCGGTAGTACTGTCCACTTCGTGCAAGCTAGTGTGCTTGGGTATTGACATAATTGGAACGCTGTCCATATCAAGGTCCGAGCTTTTCTTCGAAGTGGATGATGAGAGCGAGCACAACAAGAAGCTGGATTCCAAGGTTGGTGGAGTTACTTCATGTACCAAGTTTTTCTACATATCTGATTGATCTGCATTCAGTGTGTTTATGCGCTGTCATCTTCTCCACCTTTGGTTTTCAGTGGTTTCATGTGATCCTTGAATTCTGGGTTTCCGTATTAGCTGGCTGTTGTCTCAGTTGCTCTACTGCATTGGATACAAATGGAAGACTTCTCTTGAAGATCTAATGGAGTATTGCATCTTTCGTCTGTCGCTTTAGTCTCAGCAGTGATGATTGCTGCAATTCATTACTGGGCGAACTCCTAAAGAAGACCCTCAGACCCTTAGAAATCTTATAGAAACGTGCTGGTGGGCTCATTTTCAGGGGACGTTGGGAGTAGGCTTCACCATACTTGTTGCTCGAAGAGGTCCTCTGGTTTCCAGTAGATAATGGGTATCATTGAAGATTCTCACCTACCTTGTTTCACACGATCGATTTAGATGCTTGGCTGTACTTTTTGGAATTGGTTGGCCGTATATCATCGATCCATGATTAATGGATCCACGATGCATCGTTGGCTCATTGATCCATGTTATCGTTGGATGAATTCGATGTTTGATCAATACTCAATTATTGATAATTTCCATCAGGATTTAGATCAGTAACTGCAAATTTGCTTTGTCCTTTCTATTGCATTTTCAATAGCGATCGTTTTTTATTATTAAATTGTGTTCTTGGGATATCGCTGTTGATAGGTTTAATAGCCAGTGTATTTTTGTTCAAGCTCTGGGTGGGTACACCATATTGTGTGTGTGTGATTATCCTGTAACATAAATCTGAATATGGATCTGAATATGAATAGGATCGGATTAATGATGAATCCTGTAATAGTGGCAAAGCTACTCGTAGCGACTTTTTCCTTGTGGTAGTTAGGGGGAAACAAACTGCTCCTCTTCTCAATTAATGACTGAAGTACTTTTTGACGAATCCAGTGAGCTGGTGATGCACTACTGGCCCAGACAGTTGCCTGACCTGAGCCCCATATAGCGATTATCTATCTATATTGATAGGCTGCTAAGCAGGTGATCGGCCTTCATCAGCACCGACCTTTGCAGTAGCATATAGGCCATGTAGATGTAGATATTGATGGTGGCCTCTATGCCTTATGCCAGATAATGGAGGTAATAAAGAATCAAGGTGGGACTAACTAAGGACACACTAATAGCATGCCTACCAACAGCATGCATGTTTTCTTTTGGGCAGTAGAGAAATATTTTCACATCTGGCCCTGCAGCACCGGTGCTTTCGTGCTAGTATTTAAAAAAGCCTATCTCCTACAGCCTCTCCTCTATCCAAAAGATAAAGACCTTTGAAGCTCTCTTGCAATGTACCTTGGGATTATGTCCCATAACTGGTATGCTGCCTGCACATAGTACGACTGCTATCAATAAGGCCACGCCTTGCAGTTTTGCTTGTGGGCTGGTATGATTAATGATTAGTTTGTTTAGTTACGTTTTTTCCTTTTTTTTCCAGTTAGCATCACGATATGCATGGCCTAGTGCTTAGGCTGCAGTTAGTGTTCAAACTGCACACACTTCGTCTTTCTGACTTTGCCACCCAAGTGAAGCCTGATTCTATTTGGTATTTCTCTCTCACTGCATCACACACTTAGACATGTGTGAGCACGCCCCTACTGCCCTGCTATGTCTGCTCTTACCCATGCTGCCCACGCATCACTTAGCGTTTCTTTTGCGCGAGCTCACACGCGCCTCGTCTTTCATTCTCTTCTCCTTCACTCTATATATATCTTTCTCTGTATATTCTCTCTCTCTCTCTCTCTCTCTCTCTCTCTCTCTCTCTCTCACTACCTCTCTCTTCTCTATCTCTCACTCTCTCTCTCTCTTCTCTATCTCTCTCTCTCTCTCTCTCTCTCTCTCACTCACTATCTCTCTGCTCTTTCACTCTCTCTCTCCTCTATTCTAAGAAGGAATTGCCAATGGCTGCATCAATCATGTGATTGAGCGTGCACTTGCGGTGCCAACACGTGGCTGCAATTTGGGCATAAATGTAAATCTGCTTGCTAGACTGCAATAGGGCAATTGTCGGGCCGATGGGCCTCTTCTATAGCATGCACCGGATCTGTTCATGAGCCCAGTCTTCCTTCTCAAGCAGCGTGACATAATGCCCGGCCACGAGACATGAGGTGCCACCTTCCAGGTTCTCCCACCCACAGTTGCCTCACCCCCTAAGAAAGAAAAGAGAGAGAGTAAAAGGAGCAGTAGAGGTTTTGGTGGCTCTTAGGTAAGCTCTTGCAAGCCTATGCATGCCAGTTTCGGTTTGTTTAACAAAAGAATGTCGGTCCCAGAATTGGCAGCTATCTGTGGCAGACTTTATTTATAGCTGTGGCTACTCCCTGCCGGCAGAACTTAATGAGTCTACCAACCGCTGCTAGACTCGAGTCGGCTACGGCTGACTGCAACCTCATCTGCGTGTACCTGCTCGGCCCCGTGCGTCTACAGCACCGAGTGAACCTTTGTCAATTAAAAACAGTTTAGATGCGTATGCTGTTAGGTAAACAGTGTGATCTTTGTGGATGCCAGCGCAAGCCCGAAGCTTCGGGCTCGTGCTGGTTGGCAGCAGAGCTTCGGGCAGACCTTTCTGCCGGCGGACTGCGCATTAGAGCCTAGCGGAATCCCTGCTTGCGGCCACTCTCTCTTTCTCTCTCTTTCTCTCTCTCTCTCTCTCTCTCTCTCTCTCTCTCTCTCTCTCTCTCTTTCTCTCTCTCCGTGAAATTTCCAGTCTGGTCTGGGCTGCAGAAGCCACTCCAGCTTGGACGCAGGCATGACCTTCATCTGTCCGGGCTGGCTTCCCCTAGTTTCTCATTGAGGCAAGTTGCTTAAGCAGCCATCGGTACCAGGATCAGGCTTGAGCGGTGGGTCCAGCTACAGGTAATGTAATGTATCTCTCCGTTCGTAACTCCAAAAAGCCATAACGACTATGTGGGAGTTAAGCAGGAGAGTTTTGTATAGTGCACTCACAGCCTAAGCGGCTTTCGGTACGCATTCGGTAGCCAAGAGACTTCGTCTCACGCAACAAAGAGAAAGTGGTAAGCATAGCAGAGAGTCAGGAGAGCAGTTGAGGTAGCGAGTAGCATGGTAGTAGCAGCTCAGGACGGCTGGAAAAGATGTGCCATAGTCGGCAGCAGGAAAGTAGTTGTCGTTGCATAAGAATTGTGGAAGTGAGTTCCACAGTCTAGGGCCTAGAGCAAAAGGTTCTGCTGCCAATGGTCTTTAAGCTGAGGAATGGAATAGCTAATTTATTATCCATACAGGACCTGAGGCCACGAGGAGGCTGAAACTGGTGCAGTAGTTGAGCTAGGTATGAGTGAGCCAAGCCGTGGCTGGCCTTGTGGGTCAGCGTAAGAACTTTACCCTATATCCATTGGTGAGCTGTGGTGGCATGCAAGGTAAATTGGTTGCTTTTCCCGACCTCGGTCCCGAGGTCTTGGGTTGGAATCCTGCATTGGGCGATTCTGTGTCGCCTGCTGCAAGCGGTGGTGATAGTCGTAAAGGTTCTTCTGTCGTTATACAAAAGAGGCCGTTAGATCAGCCAGTATTATTATCAACCGGCACCCATCCTAGCTCTTTTAGCAAAGGAGACACGTGATCAGACCTCTGTGATTTGCAAACTAGCCGCGCAGCCATAATCGTCACCAGTTTATGTGGTTGCACGTGTCTTTAACGTGTGCCTCCCGCCCTGCATCCTGGGATCTGGGCCCAGTGTGCAGCGAAGGAGGCACGACGGATGAGGGGGGCCTCGGCTGCTGCATGCTAGGCAGTGGGATTAGTCCTACGCAGTGGCAGCAGCCGGAGCAGTGGGAGGATCGTTTTGTTGTACCAGCTTTCCATCAATTTAATGTCTGTACCCGTATAGTATGACTTCGATTGATGGTGCATGTTCTGTCTTGCCAGCGATTGGTGACCAGTTGGTTTTGTAATCGGCTTACCATTGATCTTAGGACCAAGTCAGGCTAGCAATTTTCCGGAATTAGCCTCGGTGGAGCTGCTAGCAATAAAAGCAGTGCAGTCGCCGTCGGAGCCAGCCAGCACTCCGGTGACAGCAGCCACCGGCCAGTCTCTCTGGCTCCTCGGTTATTTCAAGGCACAGCTCTTACAGAGTCTTGTTTACTGTTCGGATGCTTTCCTAGCCGCAGTGTCTGAAACAGCAACGATTTATTTCATTTGTATTTGTAATCGCCTGGTCAACTATTTTTAGCCAGCTGCTTGGTCAGTTTATTTGTGGTTTCGAGGCTTTAGCCCTGATCATGATCTGAAGGACCACATCGGCCGAAATCTGCAGCCAGCGGTAGGTAGAGCTGCACCGGCTGCAGAGCTGCCTGTCCGACGCATTCAGTTTTTCGGCTAGTTGCCGATACTTTTCTATGCATATCGTTCGATCAGCTGTAAGCAGATTATCAGCAGATGGTGAGCACGGGGTAGTTGCATTATTAGCCAGAGCTGTCTCAGAGCCGATCGTCACTGCTTCTGCGCCCTCTCGATCTCGATGGTCGCCGTCGGCAGCTGAGCACCAGCAGTCATCGGCAGCGCCCGCCGCCGGCCGTTTTTCGGGCTGCCCAGCGCAACCCTGCCGATTGCGCATGCCCGGGTCCTCAGCGGCCGGAAGTCGCCGCATGTCGGCAGAAGCGCACCTCGCTTTTGGGTGGCTCGCTCTACAGACTGTCGAGACACCGCGAGTTCGTCAGCAGCTCCCGTAGGATGTGCCACACCGCCTTGGCGGCGGCGTCCATGGCAGCTGCGCTTGCCCCCTTGAACAGGTCGACGGACGAGAGGAAGTAGTGCGGGCACCTGCGGTTCTGCAGGCACGACACTAGCTGCAGCAGGACGGCGTGCGTCCGGTCGCCGAGCAACAGCTCCGACCAGTCGCTGTCGCGAGGGTGCTTCTCGCACTCGTACAGCAGCAGCGCTCGTATGTGGGCGTCTTGCACGACGGCGGACGGCGGCGTTGCCTGTCCCGGCGCGGCGGCGCCTGCAGGGCCGCCGCCGCCGCCCAGGTGCCGCTCGCGCAGACATCGTAGCACGCTGAGCACCTTCCGCCGCCCGTGCCCTCGCAGAAGCCGCTCCTCTGCATCTGAAAGCGACCGAAGCATTAAATTATTAATTATTAATAATTAATAATTAATGCGGCGCATTAAGCGGGCTGCATGCAGCTGGCCTGTAAAATGCGGCCGCCGGGACGCTCGGCACCTGACCGGATGCTGAGCGGACCCGCTGGTTGCTTCGACAAAGTTTGGCTCCGTGTGAGAGGAGCTGTGCGTTCTTTTCATTAGGAGCCGAGCTTGCCGCATAGCTGCACGCCCCGCATGGGCGTGGTCAATACGTACCAGTGAAGGACATCACCCACGAGTCTCCTTCAGATGAGTTCTGCTTGTCTTTCATGTAGGCGCTGTCCTTGGATAGCAGGTGGTAGCCTTCTGCCTTGACCTCGGCTGCCAGCGCAAGGCTCGGCCAGGCTGGCTGCGTTTGGAGCTGAGCTGCCGGCGGCGGCGGCCAGTGCGCAGATGCGCTCGGCGGCCACAGTGCCGTTCCTGCAGAGTGGTCATTGTACCGCTAGTGCTCATCATCTCACATAGAGTGTGCAGCGATCTCATTATATTGCAGCATGTTTTTGGGGTACGGTATCTACTGCCGTGCGCATGATTTTCTTACCTGTACATTTAAATGCTGGTGTGACTTGAACAACGTATCTGTCTCGGATGCGAAGCTTGACGTCACTCGTATCGGCCACCATGCGCACGCTGTCTCGAAAGTGACATTTATCAAGCGATTGCGCGACGAGCGTTTGGAAACGCGAGCGTATCTTCCGTGCCGAGAGATAGCCCGACGCAGTGATGAACTCGACCCAGAGCGACATTGAGCGCTTGCGACCGTCGCTCAGGCGCAGTACCGCGCATCCGGGCACTGAGCCATCGTCAACGAAATTGAAAATGCTCATCTGGTTCAGCTGAAGCAGCACCTCAAATTCCGTGGGCGAGTTGACTATCAGACCTGGGGCGCGCAACCATTATTGCGAACATGATGGCACGTCGGCTTGTGGTTGGCAAAATCCTGCTGTGCAAGAATGTTTAGGCCGCACTCTAGCCGTCAGCTGCAGCAGCATCCAGCAGACCGCACAAGGGGTGCCCCTCCAGCCACAGCAGCAGCAGGCAAGGATCGAGAGAGGAGGGGGAGTGAGAGCTCACAATTTCTACCAGGCATTTGACATTCAACCATTTGGCATTCCCTTTGGCTTGCTGGTACTGTGGATGCAGCAGCAGCTTACTGCAGTACACCGCAGGCGGGTGCCGCTCAATGCTCTATGCTGTTGAGTTTCTGCCGGCTCAGAGTACCTTTTTTTAAGTCTTGAGGCTTTTACAAGCAGCTTAAGCAACCCAGGCAGCATGTTTATTTTCTTCTCTGCCCGTCTGTGCATGCTATACGACGCGGTTTACACCACGGGCTGCGCAGAGCTGCTGCCGCCACTGCTTGATGATGCAATGCGGCCGCTTCGTCCGTCGCAGTCATGCCAAGCAGTGCGACAGAGAGCGGCAGCTCGGCCGCTGGAGCTGGCGCGCGCCGCTGAGCCGCTGCTGCTCTGGGGGGGGGACCTGCACCACCGACCGCAGTGGTGTAGCGGCGGCCGGCAGCAACCTGCAGCGTGTGGTCGCACGTACTGGTCACTTTAGCTGGACTCGCGCCACCTGGGGCGCGAGTCCAGGGGGGGGAGGGGGGAGAGCGCATGCTGGTCCCCCTTCCCCCGCCAGTGCCAGCCGGCTGAGAGGGCTTACCTTCGTATCGGCCTCCTTCGACCTCTCGCAGCGAGCTGACGAAACGTGGCTCGTGAGTCTCTACTTCCTTGAGCACGCTCTGCACGATCGCGACGACCTCGCGCACGGCCGCCGCCAGGGCTGCTCGGCGTGCTGCCACCTTCTCGCTGCAGAACTTGTTGATCTGGTACAGCTGCTTTGTCTGCAGCGCCAGCATGCCTCGCGTGCCCTCGACCAGGCTGCCGGCACGCCAGCAGCAGGCCGCCGCCGCTCCTCCTGGGCAGCCGCCGCCTCGCGAGCGGCCTGCTGCTCCTCCTCCGCCTCTGACCCGCGAGACTTGTGGGCCTCGGCTGGGAGCAATGGCTGAAATGCTGGGCCTCGCTGTACCTGCGGCGTCTGCTGGCTGCGTGTCGCCTCGGGCGGCCAGCGCTTCCACCACCGCCTCCTCCTCGTAGAAATTGCCTCGCGTCTCACCCAGGACTGCACCTGCTCTGCCGCTCCTGCCGGTCACGGACGCACTGCTGCTCCCGCCACCGCCTCCGTTTGGCCAATGCAGAGTGGCCACTCGCTGGAAGGAACCGTGTTGTCGGCCGCCAGTGCTCGCGTGCCGTCCGCCACCTGCAGGCATCGGCCGCTGACGGCGGCAGCGTCGTCGTCAGTCGCTGTCGCAGTGATCGCCCAAGCGCCACCTCGGCTTGCGGCTACGATGCTGGGCGTCACGCTGCCCAGGAAGTGACGCTGGGCGCTTTGCTGCTCGTCGTCGTCGTCGCCCTCGTGGCTGCTGCTGCTGGCACTCGCCTTTCGCTCGCCATCAGCCCAGCGGCGGCGTCTGCATCGTGGCCGCAGCCGCGTGTCAGAGGAGGCCGGAGGCTACCGAGTCTCTCTCTCTCTAAGAGCTTCGGCCCAGGTCTGCGCTCGTGCCAAGTGCGCGGAGGGCCTCCTGCAGCTCACCGCCGGTCGCCGCTGCTCGACGCAGTGCGCTCGGCGAGCAGACACGACACGTCGGCAGCACGGCAACGTCCCGATGCAGTTGCTGCTGGGAGGCGTGGCCCCGGCACTTCGGCAATCACTCCAAGCCGTTTGAAGCTCACGCGTGGGGCATAGGCAATTTGACGCAACAGTTCGGCTGGCTCCTCCTCTTCGTGCGCCGCTGCTGCTGCCGTACCTGGAGCGCCGTGCGTAGGAGAGTCTTGCGGAGAGTCCGACCGACTGACTGGTCGGTCCAATGTGCCGCCGGTGCCGCAGCCTCTCGTTCGTGTCAACTCGACGTGCTTCCGGCCTTGCTCTGGGCATGCGGCATCGGCTCCAGTCTGACTGGAGTCGGCTCTGATGGCGGCAGGCGCCCCGCGGTCGGATTGTGCCCGGCCGTGCCCTGCCGTTTGACGTGCCCCTCCGTCTAGCCGGTGCCTAATTGATCCGCTCGTGCTCCTGCCACTGCTCGGGCACCGCGTGCGCGCAGGCAGGCTGGCTGGCGTCGTGGGGACAGCGGTCCCTGCAGACTCGCTGTCGGCCCGTCCACCGACTTGTCTAGCCACCCATCTGCATGGCTGCCCAGACCATCGGCCCCTCCTCCTCCTCCTCCTCCAGGGACTGCTGGGCGCCTGACCAACGGTCGGTGCCTTCTCACTGGCCGGCCTGTCTGCCGGCCGGCCAATGACAAGTTCAATGATGTAATCAGAAGCTCTTGGCCGAACTGGGATTGGTCGAGTCAGTGTTCCAAATAGCTCCAGGCATTGGTTGCTACATCTTGGGTACAGTCAATTTGCTGATCCAGCCGCGTGACATTCTCATTAGCTCATCTTATTAGTTAAATTAGGTCTGTGCAGAGAAATGCTGTGGCTGGCCACCAGAGTTGGCTAGAAAGCAGGGGGGAGGGAGATGACTCCGTCTGCTGCAGTCCAGACACCACCGTGGGGTGCACACGAGAGCTCTTTCTCAGAGAGAGCCTCTCGGAACCCTGGCGCTCAGGCCTGACAGACAGTCGAAGTCCTGCTACAGCATAGTCTGGGCAAAGACAGCGATTAAATGTGCCCCTAATTGTGGAGGAGGTCACTCCAATCTGTCTCATTACTGCCTAATCTATTGAATTACCACTGTGTAATCACTGCCGACTATTCCTTCAGGTGAGAGCTCCAGCCGCCGTCGATTGAACTTTTTGCCGAACTCGCCCTGGCAGTGCCTGAAACTGCCCGAAACTGGCGTTCGTGCGGAGTTTAAACTCGTTAACCCCCCCCCCATTGCAGGGTGCGCAGCGGCTAGCCGGCAGCAAAGGCTGCTCAGCAGACTGTGTAGCCACTGGCTAAAGTAGAGCGAGAGCGCTTAGTCGGCCAATATTGAATGGCCGGAGATGCTATGCCACAATCGAATGAAACATGTAGTTTCCTTCGGTGCCCCCCCCCTCAACTCCCATCTCCCTCAGCTTCACGCTCAGGCCACGTGACTAGTCTGAAGTGCCGAGTCGTTGCTGCTGCTGCTGCTGCTGCTGCTGCTGCTGCTGCTGCTGCTGCTGCTGCTGCTGCTGCTGCTGCTGCTGCTGCTGCTGCTGCTGCTGCTGCTGCTGCTGCTGCTGCTGCTGCTGCTGCTGCTGCTGCTGCTGCTGCTGCTGCTGCTGCTGCTGCTGCTGCTGCTGCTGCTGCTGCGACTGTGAGGCTCCCTCACGGGGTTGGTGGCATCCCATCCTGTCTTGCCCTGCCGATTGACCCGACAATGGGGTCAGCTTTGGGAGGCTGTTGCTTATCTGCTTAATGTCACCCGATTTACCTCAAAGCTTTTGAAGCAACTGCCAATGACGACCAGTGCTTGCTTCCGGTACTACATCCACCGAAAGCAGAAGCACTAGGCACATCTCCCCACTCACTCACTGCCATGTATCTGCTGCCAAACCATATTGGGCCATTTTGTTTACTGGCACTGTCAGTACATGTCCATGCAGAGGCAGCCCTTGGCTGTAATGCAATACTGGAGACTGAAA
Organism: Cristatella mucedo; assembly: GCA_009760855.2. Classification (NCBI taxonomy): domain Eukaryota; kingdom Metazoa; phylum Bryozoa; class Phylactolaemata; family Cristatellidae; genus Cristatella; species Cristatella mucedo. Next base: position 2,641,534 of record WPIO01000034.1, read on the forward strand.
ATCCCTTTAATGCAGGACGGCCCTAAACCAGAGCCTTGTTTGTCTGGGTTACCCAGTGCTTTCAGCGGCCGGCGGTCATATCTATCAAGCGACAGCACAGCCAGGCAGCTGCTGCTGGCTGCGGCCGTGCACCGACTATGGGGAGGCTACTCCACGGCCGAGCGAGCATAGCACTCCCGAGGGTGTCCACTGCAGTGTCTCCAGTGCGTGGCTGCAGCACGTTAAGCCTACCTACCGCGAGATTGTAGAGTGGGCTCACACTATGTGCTGGTCTCGAAGTTGGGCTCGAATACACATGAAGCAGCAGCAACTTTACCATGTGTCTTTGGCTCTAGCGAGGCGTGTGATTCGGAGCTCGTGTTTCAGTGCTCGTGATGGTGGCAACTGCACTGCAATGCCGGCTGCAGTGAAGCAGCTCTCCTACTCCTCTCTCTCTCTCTCTCTCTCTCTCTCTCTCTCTCTCTCTCTCTCTCTCTCTCTCTCTCTCTCTCTCTCTCTCTCTCTCTCTCCATCCATCTCTCTCTCTCTCCATCCATCTCTCTCTCTCTCCATCCATCCATCTCTCTATATATCTATCTATCCGTGTTCCCTTCTGCAGGTGCTTGCCTACGCTGAGCACCTACATGGACGCTGGAGCTTTTCTGACATCTATGCCATATTTGGTCGGAAGTATCTGCTGCAGAACACGGCTGTGGAGGTCTTCATGTCAAACAGGTGTAAGTATGGATGATCGTCGCACACTCAGCGTGTGTCCAAGAAACGCCTCACTTGATCGCTCGCTGCCGCTCGACCAGTCGATTGTGACCAGGCTTCTCCTGCTCACTTACCATGCAGTGCATGCGTGCTTGGCTGCAGAAGCCGTGGCCGTGCCCTGCTGGATTGATTTCGGTACGTCGCCCATGCTAAGGAAACAATGCTCGGCCCGAGGCACCAAACATCGGCTGCTTCTCTAGCAACGTCTATGCGGTTCTCAAGCTAGCCCTCTGACCCGAGAGAAACTTTCACCTTCAGCAAATTGAAAGGCATCGTGTGAAGCTGCTGCAGCCGATGCGTCTGCTGCAGCCGTTAGTAAGTCGGCGGAGAAGGAAAGGGAGCAGGAAGGGGGATGAGGAGAGCGGAGGGGGGGCTTATGTAGCTACTTCTTTAGCCTTCCTGAATCGACTATGCATCTCATCTTACATTGGGAGCAGGAGTTGAACTCGAATCGTAATGCATACAAAAATTCGTCTTAGCATTGGCTGTAGCCTACTCTCCAGCTTGACCCACTCTGTGAGGTTAGCAGTCAGAGAGATATGCTCACAGGCAAGCAAGCTCGCCGTGAGCGACGGGGGCAGAGGCTGGGTTTCCCTTTGCTTTCTGTAGGTACTCTACAAGAGTCTCAGTTAAGCTATTGGAGTCCCGTGGGTTTCCACCACTATTTTTCCTTTGACCATTGCTCGGGAACTTTGTTAGTTAGCATGGACACACTGGTGGGTGTTTGGCAGCAGTGTAGTGAGTTAGAAAGAGCACTTTAAAGTCTTTATAATGCTCATTAATCAGACATCGAATCGAGCCTCTGGAGACTGCTTGTTTAGCTGTGTCTCTAGCAATTTTTTGAGGCCTTGAATTGCCTTCCTTGATTTCCTGTGCTCTCAGCCCTGAAACTCACTCCCAGGTGATGTCACGACATCCCCTGATTTGACAATATTCAAAAATAAGCTAATAGCCTACCCGATTCGTCACAGCCCTTGATTCGTCGATGTGAATTCAACAGCCTCAGTTATATTTCGGCAGAAGAGCCGTACTGGCTATTGCAACCACTTGCAGTGGGAAATTAGGGATGGCTCGAACCCACGTCCAAGGCTCCCTGAGAGTAAGCACCTTACCGCAAGCAAGCTCGCCGTGAGCGACGGGGGCAGAGGCTGGGTTTCCCTTTGCTTTCTGTAGGTACTCTACAAGAGTCTCAGTTAAGCTATTGGAGTCCCGTGGGTTTCCACCACTATTTTTCCTTTGACCATTGCTCGGGAACTTTGTTAGTTAGCATGGACACACTGGTGGGTGTTTGGCAGCAGTGTAGTGAGTTAGAAAGAGCACTTTAAAGTCTTTATAATGCTCATTAATCAGACATCGAATCGAGCCTCTGGAGACTGCTTGTTTAGCTGTGTCTCTAGCAATTTTTTGAGGCCTTGAATTGCCTTCCTTGATTTCCTGTGCTCTCAACCCTGAAACTCACTCCCACGTGATGTCACGACATCCCCTGATTTGACAATATTCAAAAATAAGCTAATAGCCTACCCGATTCGTCACAGCCCTTGATTCGTCGATGTGAATTCAACAGCCTCAGTTATATTTCGGCAGAAGAGCCGTACTGGCTATTGCAACCACTTGCAGTGGGAAATTAGGGATGGCTCGAACCCACGTCCAAGGCTCCCTGAGAGTAAGCACCTTACCGCTGGGCTAAGAGCCAGGGGTTGAATCGGCCTTTGTGTGCTTACGCGTGCTGAAATTGTGCATGCTATCACTAACCAGTCTACATGCTTTCATTACAGCATGTGTAAAGTGCATAGAAAGAGATTTGTTTCTCTTAGAGTGCAGCTGTGTTACAGTGGCTTACTGTTATTATTATAAGCTGTGTTACAGTGTGGCTTGCTGTTAATATTTTCTATTTATAAACACACACACATGTGTGACCGTCAAAAGTCTTGCAAGTCCCGGAAAATTGGAAATTCTTATCAATAAGACTGCTGGTGGCTGCAGCCACGTGCATAAGTGCTGCGAGGGCGCCATCGGCCGTGAAGTACTGAGGCAGCAACGAGGCTAAGAAGCAAATATGGAGGCTAAGGCTGAGAGGCAACATTTCAACCATGACACTGTGAGCAGCAACTAACGTTCTGAAGCCTCGGGCTGGAAAGCGGTCGGGATGATAAAACTGGGTCGTAAGGGTAAATGTCAATATTTAATCCAAAAAAATTGTCCAGCAATCGAGAATTTGTTTAGGATACCTTTCAAAAGAAAAACGTGTTATATATTGAATCGATAATTTTCCGATTTCCAAATATAAATAAAAAATGATTTCGGAATGCAAGTACTGCTTTCGAATGCAGCAGTGGACCGCAATGATTTCTAATCACGTCCTATTATCGGATTGGCGTGGATGTCAAGGTCTTAATTCATATTTCCAGATCAATTTCTTGCAAGCATTAATACTGATTGAATAAGAATAAGAACTTTTTAATCATGCCTTAAAAATTAAATCCCTTACAAGCGCTTTACATATGCTGCAATGGAGCCGTGTCAATTGATTACTTGCAACATGCAGTCTTGTCAAGTTTGCCTTTGCAAACACTGAGCAGTCAATGAGATTCAGGTCCGAAGATGAACTAAGCAACTGGCTCTAAACAAAATTCAACATCTTTTCTGCTCCAAATACTCTGCTCGCTTGTCCGAGTGCTGAGGCTCGAGTTGCCGTGTTGGACAAAGAATTATCTACACTAAGGCTCATTGTGCCAGGTAGCTCATTGTGTAGCTCCGGAGCAGTTCCAAATAGACATCGTGTTGATGCCAGGGGTCGGCTACAGAAAAGCTGCCCGAGACCATGAACCCTTTGCTGCCTAGTTTCAGGCGTCTTCTGAAGGCAATTATTATTGATACCTTCATTGGAGCAACTACGCCCGTACTGAAAACAGACGCTCGCACTGCAAATATTTGCAGCAACCCAAAAATGACGAACTAACTTTCATCGCTCGATCTGACTTGGCTCCAAGTGCTTTTGGGTCCAGTGTACTACTGTGCACTACTCTAGAGGAGCCACTTTGATTTTGGGGCGCCAAAAGTCTCCTTGTTATTCTGGATATCGGCCATAGGCATCTTCTTGTGGTCGGACCTCACCGAAGTCTCATTCAATCCACAATTGCATAGCAGTCGAAACATAGCTAAGTTTTGCTTGGTACAAAGCCCACATTTGACCCTTCGCTAAGGTATTCAACCTACCCAAGGTATTCAAACTTTGGCCTGGGCTTCGGCATGCCAATTGGCAATAGCTTGAGGCTAGGAAAGGAGTGATAATAGCTTGTGCACTGTTGTTTGCGCATTACTCTGCATGTAGAAGTACCTCTAGCAACTAACAATGAAGTTGTGGTCATGTTGCTGTAAAATGAGGGTCCGATATTTTTTAATGAACCCTGAGGGTTGAAGACGCGTTTGCCTGTTATATTTCTGTCGTATACACTAGCTTGTGAAAGCACTCGGTCTAATGTGTCATGGTCGAATGCCTACCATTAACAATGGGTCGCCGATATCATTGGAGGCATTGGCTACATTGGACGCATGCATAGATATACATGTAGACTGAGCACTCTGCTGCTCTGTGTAGCTGTTGGCTGTAGCTGTATGTCGGGAGGAGTTTCTTTCTTGCTGCTACTGCTACCGCCGGTTAATTAAATCAAAGTGCCATGCCCTTTTCGTGGAACTTATCATTTATATCGACTTAAAATGTCATTTTGGTGCTTCCACTGCCATCGAAACAGCTTCCACATCGAGCCTTCCAGCCTCCACCATACCCGAGCCACGGTTATGTAAGCTTGGGAATGGGCACCTTCCGGAAGGTCTTGGTTGAGCAATGGCTGACATTTACATGGTAGACGTAGTGGCAAAGGCATTTGGACTCGAGGTTAGCTTACTCGATGCATCTGTACCTGCTATGAGGCGTTGTGGCTATGGCGAATGTCGTTCACTTCTGCAGGGGGGGGTGGTGGGCCGGCGCTTGCTAACGCAGAAGCAAGCCGTGGCCAGACGAAGTAATCGTGTTTGCCAATGGCAACTTCTTAGAGCTCTTGTCATCCGAACCCGCGTGCACTTGCCTTGTTTCTATTGGTCATTCATTCATCGCTGCAGCTGCCTGCCTAGCAGCAGGGAGCGCCTAGTCCGTGCACTTTCACGAGAGCTGTGGGCCGGCCGGCTGCCTCGATCGAGCAGCCACAGCAGCTCTGCTGCTCCAGCAGAGCTGCTGTGGCTTAGCCGCACCGGGTGCAGAGCTGTCTGCTCGATCGAGGCGTGCCCTTTCTCCTTTTTCCTGCCAGCTGTACTGGGTGGGTGTCTATTGTCATGTCTGACAAAGGTCAAGGGTCGAGACCTCCGGCAGAATCTGCTGCCTTGTTCGGTGCAGCAGCGCGCCCTGGCGGCTGCCGGGACGCAGCTGTGCTGCTGCTCACTGAAGGCAGGAAAGGGCGAGCAGCAGCGAGGCAGCAGCTAGTTCTGTGGGCATTGCTCGACCGGCCGACTCGTCTGGGTCAGGGTCTTTCCTCTCGCTGGCGCTGCTGGTGACTCCTTTTAATCGTTATGGTCTTTCACTGTACCATCAATGGCCCTATCGTTTTGGGTTGTGCCCACTGCCACCAAGAGACAGGGAGCAGCTCGCCGGCCTCCTTGGGATGATTGATTCTGTGCTCTATGAATTCAAGTGCTCTGCTCTTGATTCTGTGCCAGCAGCTGCAAACTCTTCCAACCTTGCCCGCATATCATAATAATAAGAATGCAATTGTATAGCATCCTCAGAGAATTTAATTTCTTTTTCTACACTTTACAGATGCTGTAAAGAAACCGTGACCAAATGATTAGTGGCAACATTTGCAATGTCATCAAGTATGACATGGTTAGATGTGACACGCACAAGGTCAACATATGAATGTGGTTAGTAGCAGCAGGCACAGTGTTAGCACACATAAGCACACAAAGGACGAATCACGCAGGCCTACTAAATGCCATGATAAACAGGCGTGTTTTAACCTTTTCAAATGTCGTTACATCAGGGGATGTCGTGACGTCAGTCGGAAGTGAGTTCCTTGCTTTGGGACCATACAAACTCAATGCACGGTCTCCAAAGAATTTGAGGTTCGTGCGAGGTATAGCTAAACGATTTGAGGGAGAACAGCTGGTTGTATCATACTTGGCCTACTGTGGCAGCAGGAGTCGTCCTCATAGGTAGGCTAGAGCCAGAGAGAGTGAAGGGACGCGCTTTACAAGTCGCTACACTGCTTGATCGGGAGTCAGTGCAGGTCGACGAGAAGTGAGTGGTTTGATATGGCAACTGCGCTGCTCACGACAGACAAGCCTAGCCTAGCCGTGCCGTGCTTGCTGTGCTGTGCTGGTAGCGCAGACGCAGACCGTCTGCTTGCTGCTCCGTGGTAACGGATATAACCGGACTATTTTCGTCATTCAATTCTAGTATCTTCTTTGCATCTCTCTCCAGCTCTCAGTTGCTGGTAGCATCGTCGGTGCTGACCTCGACAGGCCTATAGTGTACGTGACCCAAAGTCGGCTTGAGGCAGTGTCAGCTGCCGACCGCCCAGTGTCAGCTGCCCTCGAAGTTAGCTCCTCGCAGCCAGGCTGCAGCACCTGCAACGCGTAATGTCTTTACAGAGGGGTGGTCTGGGATCTACCACGCCCCTTTCACGGCTCAGGGCTGCTGCCGTGGCCATCAGTAGCTAGCTTTGCTCGAGTGTCAACCAGAGCTCAGCTGGCCGCAATGCATAGGACATGGTTGGCATGTGCGCACTTGCAGCCACTTGGAGCCGTGCCTACTTAATGCTGCTGCCTCCGCCACTAGCTAAACTAATCGGTTTGATGCCGTTGACTTTGCAGCCTCTGTTATGTTCGCGTTTCCTACGCAGAAGACAGTCAAGCAAGTAGTGAGCCTTCTGCCTCGTGTCGGCATCGGCAGCAAGTACGGCTTGCCCCACACGAGGTGAGAGACCGGGCATCATCTCGCCGACTCGTCTGTGTTGTCTATCCGTCTGTCTCTCCGTCAGTCTGTCTCTGTCTGTCTGTCTGCCTGTCTCTCCGTCTGTCTGTCTGTCTCTCTCTCCTCTCTCTCTCTCTCTCTCTCTCTCTCTCTCTCTCTCTCTCTCTCTCTCTCTCTCTCTCTCTCTCTCTCTCTCTCTCTCTCTCTCTCTCTCTCTCTCTCTCTCTCTCTCTCTCTCTCTCTCTCTGTCTCTCGCTCTCTCTGGCGCTTCTCTGATGCTGTCTGCGAAAGCTCCCTGTGGTGCTGCTCTCCGCTCCGACACTGCCCCCATCAGCACAGATCAGCATCAGCTTTGCTGATAGCATTTTTCACTCTGCTTTGTTAATTCGGAAGGTCATTGACCAGAAGCCCGTGCGGTTTCGATAGGTATGTGCATCCTGTGGTCACACGACCCCTCCCCCACACGCCCGACCACACACACACACACACACACCAGCTCTCACACTTGGGCCTGGCCAAAACTTCTGCCTACTCCTGTCCAGGGTAGTGCCAGCCAGGCTTACCTTATAAGAGGCCGCTGGCCACCTCAGGTGGCGTCTGAGTGTGTGCCGCTGACATAACAAGAGTGGGCGAGCGATTCGCTAAGTGCACTCTGCTCCGAGCTCTGAGTGCTGCATGAGTGCACTCGTGCAGTCCTCTCAGCCTTTTGTGAGGCGCAACACTTGAGTCGCATCTGACAGCTGCTCCATCGTGAACGCGCGTCCCATTCCTGAAGGAGCCGTGGAGCTGAGAGAGTCGTGCTCTGGTCGAGCTACATGTCTGGTCCGAGGGGGGGAGAGAGAGGAGAGAAAGAGAGACGGGGAGGGGGCTGACTCGAGGATTCAGGACCTGCTGTTCTACCAGCTTTCGGATGAAGGGACCAGTACAGATAATGGTGCAGGATTTGGGTGTGGGGGGGAGGTTCTGGGTGAGGTGGCTGGCACTACCCTGGACAGGAGTAGGCGGGAAGTTTGGCCAGGCCTAAGTGTGAGAGCTGGTATGTGTGGTCGGGTGTGGGGGGAGGGGTCGTGTGACCACAGGATTGTGGCGTGCACAGTTCCTGTGGTTGTTGTGTGTTAAAAAACTGTGCACGTCGTGATTGAGGGCAAGTGCAGCATGTTTGTGTATAGCGTCCCAGCAGCAGTGTCACATGCACCCGTACACACGCGCCCCCATATATAAGGCTTGTCTTTTTTCCTGCTTTGCTTTTGCTTTTGCTTTGCTGGGGGTGGGAAGAGGTCCTACTAACTTTTTGTGTGCTTCTACATGCTTGCCTAGCAGGATATCATGCTTCTCAATTAACTACTAGTTATTGCTTCTCTCTCAGCGAGTTGTAATAGTTGTATAGTTGTATAGTTGTAGTGCCTGAAAAGTGATCAAGTTCTCCTATGGCGCTTTGCAAAAGGCTTGCTATTATTATTATTCCTATTATTATTAAAACTGTTGCGGGATTGGAACATATAATGGTTGGGATATATTGATGATTTCACATCTAACAATGTTGTGCTTGATGACATTGCGAATGCTACCACTAATCATTTGGTCATACTTTCATTAAAGCATTTCTAAGATGCCTAGAATGAGATTAAGTTCTCTGGGGGTGCTGTTCAAATGTGTTATTATCATTATTTTTGTTTACCTCACTACCATCAAGCAAAAGTATCTAGTAAGCTTGTGATTGAAATGGCTTGTTTTTTCTGGGTATCAATGCAGTTGCTTGCAGAGAGACGTCTTTTCCAGCTGCTTTCTGCTTTCTGCTGCTGCTGCTGTCTAATACACTCGAACTGTGCTAAGGTTGTGGGTGGGTGCTGTTTGGGACTGGTGCAATGGCCACTGCTGTCGGTTACCGAGTGCATGCCCATAAATCATGCCAGGGCTACACCACTGAGGGCAGGGCTCAGCCGGCCGGCGCCCGGACATGAAAGAGCATGCTGAACTGTCATCAATGCCTCTCCTCTGCAGGAGACACTGGCAGCCTTCACGGCAAGCCGTCGGTGTGTGCTAATTGTGCTTATTAGCTGGCTGGCTGGATGGCCGTGGCTGCTTCCCGGGCCATGCAGGCATGGCAGCCTCGATGCGGCTGCTAGATGGAGCAGCACCAGCCCCGTGTCCTGCACTTGCATTGCACCCTGTGGCCAGCTCACCAGCACGTCTACCGGAACTAGCTTGAGTTCAAACCCTTTAGAGGTGTCCCCCCCCCAGGTAGCCCGTACGAAGGCTTGGTCGGGCAGCCACTGCAGAAGCGATTCCTAGTCTGTAAGCGGTGGTGGCATCAAGTCAATGGACACGTCGGGAAGTATGTGTTCCTGTCGCATGAGCAGCGCAGGTAGGCACCCAGCACCAGCATCGTCATTCGAATGAGCTGCAGACAGTTTGAGTCTGGCGGCAGCCGCCGCCGGGTGGGTGGGTCGGTGGGCCAGCCAGCACAGCCTTGAGATGTGTGTATGTCTATCGGTCAGCATTGGGATAGCAGAGGAAATAAAATGTGCACCCGGAGGAGGATGCACATTTAATTTCCTTACCTTCCCTACCCCCAAAAAATAGCTCTGCTATTGCTGCTACTGAGTGCACTCCCTGTCGTCGTGAGACTGCAATGGGAGGGAGGGGGTTTGATGGGATGGGTCTCTCTCTCTCTCTCTCTCTCTCTCTCTCTCTCTCTCTCTCTCTCTCTCTCTCTCTCTCTCTCTCTCTCTCTCTCTCTCTCTCTCTCTCTCTCTCTCTCTCTCCCAGCCTTGAGATTGGTGCACTAGCACCAAGCTGCAGCAGCAGCGCTGAATCTGAATCAGTTCGATCGAGGCCTCTGAGCCTATTTTCAGAACTCTTCCCGGAAGTCCCTCTGAAAGAAGGCTGGCGGCAGCTGTGCCAGTATTTCGACTATCCGTTAAGTGACCGGTTATCCACTAAGTGACTGCCTCCCGGGGGTGGCACCTTTGGCCTATGCTTCTCTCACTGCTAATAATTGCACGTGCGCGTGCTGATGTGTGTGCTCAAGAGGGGCATGATTCAAATTGTGTTTGTCTGATCGTGTTCAATCTGCCTCGTGTGAGGGTCAAGTCTCATCCACCAAACTTGGTACTGTGGAATCCCACATGAGTCCATCCTCGGTCCTTTGCTGTTCTCCATTTATACTTAACCTCGGAGAAAAGTGATTCGGGCCCATAGAATCGGCTATCACTTTTATGCTGACGATGCTCTGGTGTGTTTGTCGTTTACCGTCGGAATCTGCTGCGGCAAGTGATAAACTGAATGCTTGCCTTGCAGACATTCTATTCTGGATGTCGACAAACTTCCTTAAACTTAACGACAATAAAACGGAACTACTATTCTAAGGACCCCCCCCCCAAGCGTGTGCTGAACTAGAAGACTTGGCTCTTCTAATAGGGGATGCTGCTGTGAGGGAGAGTACAAATTATGAAAATAACTAGGCGTAGAGCAGATTTATGTGGTACCCCATACTTCAGAGGCTTATTGAATGATCGTTGGCCATTTTGACGTATTCGATCTGAAATCTCCCCCCTGTGATAGGACCTAAAAATTGTATTGCAAGGTCAGTGATTAACAGGCGAAATTGTAGGTGCTCAAGAAGGACTTGCTGGTCAATTATATCACAAACTGCCAAGAGATTCGAGAACTTTCAGAGAGACCACCTTAATCAGCATGCCTGTGAAGGTCGTTCTACTCCCACAATTGTATTTCTGCTAGGTTGGGTGTTGCAATACAAGAACTTAGCTGATCTACGACTAGTCCTCAAAGTCTATTGACAGAAATTGCAAATATGGAGACTGTGTTGAAGCTTCTGAAGTTCACCTGGTCTGATGTTAACCTCTTGATAAGTGGCCTGCCAGCAGCCATTTTGAAGGATCCGAAGGCTGTGAGGCTGTGACAAACGGCGGCCTTGGGTGGGTGGGAGCAGCAAGCAAGTCTGGGCATCTAAGCAGGAGGACAGTGTACGTATGTGAATCTAGGAGGTGGCAGTGTAGTAGTGTTCTTAGACTATGTGATAGACTCTGAGATGTGGCCACCAGGAGCCAAAGTTTGATGTGCAATAAAGATTTGTCCACAGACTGGTGGCCAGAACTCAGTGCTGGGAAGTGTCGGCTGCTGCTGCTGCTGCTGCTGCTGCTTCCACTGCTGCTGCTGCTGCTGCTGCTGCTGCTGCTGCTGCTGCTGCTGCTGCTGCTGCTGCTGCTGCTGCTGCTGCTGCTGCTGCTGCTGCTGCTGCTGCTGCTGCTGCTGCTGCTGCTGCTGCTGCTGCTGCTGCTGCTGCTGCTGCTGCTGCTGCTGCTGCTGCTGCTGCTGCTGCTGCTGCTGCTGCTGCTGCTGCTGCTGCTGCTGCTGCTGCTGCTGCTGCTGCTGCTGCTGCTGCTGCTGCTGCTGCTGCTGCTGCTGCTGCTGCTGCTGCTGCTGCTGCTGCTGCTGCTGCTGCTGCTGCTGCTGCTGCTGCTGCTGCTGCTGCTCACGTCCTCGTTACTGTCTCCACCACTCGCACTAACTCCCGTCCTCGGTGCCTTGTCAAACGCTAGCGACCGACTGCAGCCTGTTAGTCACGTCTTTGGGTCGCCATGCGTCTAACCTTTAGCCTCTAACCTTTTGGGTGTGCAGAGTTGCACTACACTGCCCGGCGTCATTGCAGGCAAGTGTCCTTGGCAGCTCCCATGCAGCTATTCAAAATGTCCGACATGATGCAGAAGTGGAGGCGCAGAGAGATCTCCAACTTTGATTATCTGATGTTCCTCAATACGGTGGCTGGTAAGTGCCTCGTGGCGAGTCTTAGCCTAGCTGAGCTCTCTGCTGTCACGTGATGATGTCGCGTTATGCTGTTCGTGCTCAGTCCTCGGCAACCTGTGCTGAGGTACCAGGCTCCAGTCTCGAGCTGCTGCTCGGGTCGGCGCTGAGGTGAGCTCGATTCCTAGCAAAATTCGGGCTTGTTTAGATAAGGATACCACGTCAAAGTTGGTCCATGCATTCGTGACATCCCGTCTCGACTTCTGCAACTCACTGCTTACTGGCCTACCAGCATGTGCGATCAGGCGATTGCAGCTGGTGCAAAACTCCGCAGCTAGGCTTGTCTGTCGTGAGCGTCGCAGTTGCCACGTCACACCACTTCTCGCCGACCTGCACTGGCTACCAGTCAAGCAACAGATTGACCTCAAGGTCTCGTCGCTCACTTTTGGGTCACTTCATTCTTTGGCTCCAGCCTATCTCTCAGATGTACTCCCCCACAAGGCCAAGCATCGTACCACCTGCTTTTCGGAATCCAACACCGTTTACCGATACCTCATACAAACCTCAAATCCTTTGGCAACCGTGCATTTAGTTCGTATGCTCCCAAAGCCTGGAACTCATTTCCGACCTGCAACAGAACATCCCCTGACTTGACCACATTTAAAAAAACTTAAGCACACCTATTTAGGACAGCATTTAGTGGGTGCCTGTGCATTTCGTCCTTCATGTGCTTATTCGTGCTGACACTGTGCGTGCTGCCACTAACCACATTTGCATGCTGACCCTGTGCATGTCAACCCTAACCATGTTATTCATGTTTATCAAGCATGAAATTACTCACGATTCAATTGCACTTCCCTTTGCAGCAAATGTAAAGCGCCTAGAAAGAGATTGAGTTCTCTGAGGGCGCTTTATCAAGTGCATTATTATTATTATTATTATTATTATTATTACTATAGCTCCCGAAATACTTATCGAATCAGCGCTGAGCTCGTGTGGGTTCCGTAGGATTGTCATCCGAGAAAAGGTGGAAGCTCGTAAAAGACTGCTTTCCTATACCTGTTTGACGTCATTTGACAACTGCAGGTTGGGCAACTTGTGATACCGAGAATTATTAACTTTTAGAGCTAGCCCTTTCATCAGTCGGAGTTGATCTAACTTCAATTAAACTCCTTTTTATCACATGACCGGCTGAGGCGGTGGGACACTAGGGGTGAGCACTTTTTAAGTAGGTGCTGAAACTCGGCCCCTAAATTCTTGTACCCCACTTATCAATGTTGGTGCCATGACCAAGCTGCCAGTGGAACTCGACCAGAGAAATGCCTGTATTTGTTCCATGCTACTCGTTTAAAGGCGTTAATTATTTTTGTCATCGCCTAACCTTACAGTCTACCTTATTTAGCGTGGTAGGGGGCCTGTGCAAGTAAACTTCCGCCGATGTCACATCGCGAGTGCCAAATGTGTTGTCGTGCTGTGCACCCCTTTCTCAAAGTCGGCCCTGTCTGGCCATGAGTGCGCCGCAGCACCGCCAGCCATGCTGTTACTGTGCTGTTCAACTGCTTCTTTGACTGTTTTTCTGCTTAACCTGGCTCCTTGTCTGCAAAGTTTGCTCGTTCTTTTGCCTCTGGCTTTTCATAATGGATGCTGACTGATAAGAGCAAATTGCAGACAGCGAAGCTGAGCGCTAGCAGCTGCCCTGGCCGAGATGCAATCCTTTGCCGATGCCGATGCTGCCGCCATAGGCCCAAGACCGTGCTATCTATGCAAGTGTAGCCGTAGCAGTAGCCTTGTTTTGCCATTAATCGAGGAGTGTGACAACTATCGCTGAAAGAGAACAATGCCGCTATGTTCGAATGGAATCGCCGTGGGGGTCTTATAAGTCTTGAGTTCGCGTTGTTCTGCATCTCTTAATATGTGACCAGTGTCTGCATGTCAGCAGACGATAGATGAAAGTTGTGCTCGGCGAGCTAGCCTAGTTGTTGGCGTAATCGGGCCAGCCTTGTCCGAAGGTGCCTCCGGCCCTGCGAGAGCTCCCTGGCAGGTCGCTAAGCGGCACTCTATGGGAATGCCGTGCCCACTATGCCTCTGCGACAAATCCGCTCATGCGATCATCTCTACATCCGCTCAGTGTAAATCAGTGTGATCGCGATTGTCTCCTGCTTCCGTAGGAGTGCCATGTTGCGAGCGTCTTGCTTGTAGTGCTGTTTCTCCAGATTTTCTAGCAAGCGGGGCAGTTGTATGAAAGTAGAAAATGTGTTCCTTTTGTAAGAGAGCGATGAATGTTTGGAAAAGTGCTGACTGAGAGAGAACTACTCTGAAGGCTGAATAAGAGAAGGCTGGTCACCTTTGGCTTACGTAGAGTCTTGAGCTATCGTGAGCTGCTGCCTTGCTCTGCTCGCACCCGTTGGCACGTGGGCTGCGGGTTCGTTGTGAATGGCGCCTATAGGCAGTGGATACTATGGGTTCGTTGCTATCGTTTGTTTTCTTTTCGTTCGTCTTGCGCTGTCGTTCTTCTGTGGTTTTCTTTTTTAGGCCGCACATATTGCGACATTAACCAGTATCCAATATACCCATGGGTGCTAGTTAACTATGACTCTGATGAGCTTGACCTGAACCAAGCAAGCAATTACCGCGACTTGTCAAAGGTTAGTATCGTGTAGTATATGTGTAAAGGATGCACGTTGCTAGGTGTTTTTAAGCCCCAGCTATTAATGTTCATGTTGTGGCCGTGTGTGATCGTGCTTTTGCTTTAGTGCAGCAGCCAGCGCGCCAGTGCACCCCGTGTGCGCCTTCACGAATCTTATTCGGAATCACCGTTACTTGCTAGCTGCTCAGTCTTCAGCATACGTGTATTCATCATCAGACGTTTAGTAGCAAGACAAGCGGGTGTTATCTGTTGCTCGATGGAACTGTGTCTAATTTGGAAAGTTGTCAGCAAATGGTTGAACCAGTGGCAGATCTTATTTGCTTAGCTACTTCCGGCTGCATGTCACTCGCATGCTACACGGTCTGGTGCATCTCTGGCGACCAGACTTTTGCTCTGCTTTCCTGTTATCAACGTACCTTTGCACAACGTCTCCCGACTCACTAAACTGTCATCCGCTCCACAAGCGATTGCGGTGCCATGTCGCCTTACGCTCTCTATCACGCTTGTCTGCTTAGTCGTCGTGCTTGAACTTAGCTGTGCGCTGCTAATTCTTCACACCTTGGCCCAAACTCTCGATTTAAGTCTGGTGCTGTGCTAATGCCTGACTAAGGTTCTTGACCCTAAAAGGAGTTGTCCTTGATCGATCAGCCTGTCTCTTCTCTCACCGGCTGCTCACTTGGTTGAGTGCAGCCTGTAGAGCAGGTGAGAGCTCCACTCCTGACACTGTGCGCGCACAGTTTATCAAAGCCGACAATGCAATGCCTGCAGCCGGTCATCCGCCTGTCCAGGCATGCCTGGACTTGCAGGTGCAGTTTGCTCGGAAGACCCCACCACCACCACTTATGCCAGCCGTGGTGTGAAGGCTGCATCAGCAGTTGCACTGAGTTTGTGTTGCGTGTAGGCTTGCTTAGCACAAGAATACCGTGTGCTTAGTTAAAGTTGCATTCTTCTTTGTCCTTGTAGCCCGTGGGAGCACTAAATCCCGGCAGGAGAGCCTACTTCGATGAGCGTTACTCGTCTTGGGGCCAGAGCGGGGACGTGCCACCGTTCCACTATGGCAGTCACTACTCCACGGCCTCTCTTGTCCTCGGCTGGCTTCTGCGCGTGGTGAGCCTGCCCAGCTGCTGCCAAGCTCCTGCTCCTGCTCCTGCTGCTGCTGCTGCTCCTGCTCCTGCTGCTGCCGTGGTGCTACTGCTACCTGCATGTGTGTGCGTGCATGCATGCATGCGTGCGTTCGTGTGCGTTCGCTAGGCCAAAAACGTTTGTTTGCATTCACGTTCAGTCAGTTGTAGAGTGCTGACTTGTGATCGATAGTCAGTGTGACTAAAGTGTTAGCCGAATACTATCTTAATTATTTGTGAGATAGATGCATTGATAAAATTGTCGCAACATGTGCAAAATGTGGCAGCTCACATGGTCAGCTGACCTGCTCGGTCGCCAATGCCACGAAGCATTGTCTGCCAGCATGGCTTCTTACTGGAACTTTTAGGAGCCTTATGCCACGATGTACCTTAGCCTGCAAGGTGGTAAATTCGATTACCCTAACCGCACCTTCGCCTCGGTGCTCGGTGCTTGGAAAAGTTGTCAAAGTGACACTGCTGACGTGAAAGTAAGTTATGCTCCTCTTCTTCTACTCTCTCCTCTCTACGATTCCTGTACGTCATCCTTCCCTCTCTTTCTCTCTGTCCCTCTATGCTTTACCTTATTGTTTACTTTTTTTTAATTTCCAGGAGCTCATTCCAGAATTTTATTCACTCCCCGAGATGTTCATCAATAGCAATCGCTTTAAAATGGGAAAGCTTGATGATGGCACACCCGTTGATGATGTCCTCCTACCACCTTGGGCAGCAAATGCCGACGACTTTGTCCGGATATGTCGACAGGTACTCGGCACTGTTGAGTGCTGGTCTTTCGTCGAATATTGTATTGTGCTAGTGAGCCTTCGGGTCACTTTAGCATGGCACGTGTGCACCCTGTGTTTACCTATTGTAGTGCATACGGTGGAGGTGACATGTGCAAAAGAACTGGGCCCCTGGTCAGACTTGGCTGAGTTTTTAGCGCTGTGTCTTTCACTGCTCTGCATGTAACTTTTAGCACTTTGGCTTATTGCCCTTTGCACTTGCTAAAGCCTATGCAGAGTGGCTGAGACAGAGCTCTCGGTTGCCGATTTAAATTGGCAGCCTACCGCCCATTGAGTGTTAGTACTGTGTGTGTGTGAGGCTTCAAACCTTTACGAATATAGTCTATGCGTTGTGCTCATCGTATGAACCAGATCGCCGAAGCAGACCGTGCATCGACGGTTCCTGTGCGTGCATCTGTGTTTCCTTGAGTCCATTCATAGCTGGTGGGATGGAGCTTTGCCGGAAGAGGATGAGAGCTCTACCCTTTAATAAACCACCGCTGTGCCATCTAGCACTGAAGCTGACCGTAAATTGTGCATCTTTGGCTCTGCTTTTAGACTAATGCATGCTTGTAGCAATTTGCCGGAAAGTTCCTTGTTTTTTTAGACTGGCATTTACTAGACTAAGCTTGCACAGCTCCATCTAATGCCCGTGTTTGCAGGCTTTGGAGTCGGAGATTGTATCCTGTCAGTTACACGAATGGATTGACCTCATTTTCGGCTACAAGCAACGAGGTCCGGAGGCAGTGCGTTCGACGAACGTCTTTTACTACTTGTCTTACGAAGGCAGCATCAATGTAGAAGGCATCAAGGATGCAGCTTTGCGTGAGGTGTGTGCAAACGTGCATGCGCGTGCCCTGCTGCAAGCGCTCAGAGTAGCGCTGAGCAGAGCTGTAGTGCAAGCGCTTAGCTGCTGTAGCTGTGCTCATCGGTGCAGCCGCTCGGTCGAGCAGGACGACGTTAATGCTATTCGGATCATCCCAGGCTTTATAGAAAATGTATCCACTATTTGCAGTTCCTGAGATACTTGCTACCGGTGTGCTTCGAGTGGCTAGGCGTTTTTTAAGGACATTTGATTTTTAAATTTCTTTTGCCTCTGTGATCCCAAGCTGCTTAATATCTCACCTTGGGTTGGGCCCCTAGTCGCCGGCTGTCTAAATCAAGAGATGTGCACAGCTCTGCGGCATATTCTATGGTTTTTTGCCTGCTTGGCCGTGACCAAGTCTTTAAAATGGTAAATATTAATTATCCTGCCACCTCCGGGCAGGCTCGTTTGTAGCGTGACGAGCGGCGCAGCTCTCTGTGGCCGCACTTCTTTCACCATACTTCTGTGGTGCGAGGCAGGGGGATTAGTTTATGTGTATAGTTAAACCAGCTCCTCCTGTGCCAAAAGTTAACGTCTTACAACTGCCCCATTTCAACGCTTTGCTTGTGGGATCGAGTGGCACGCAGTCTTCGCACACTTTCGGCATGTTCCCTGTGCTCATTCACTTGCCTCCGATGAACCCACCCAGCAGCGGTCTGTGTTGCTCCTTCAGTTTGATTGGACCTCTAGATTTCTCGCGCGTCCCTCCCTCTCCCCCCCCCCCATACTTGCTCTTGCACGAATGTGGTCACTGCTTCGGCTGCTCGTTGATGGGCCCGGGGCACTGGACTTTGCATTTTATTGTTACATTTGTTTATTGTTTTATTGTTACAGGCTATAGAGAGTCAAATACGCCTCTTTGGTCAGACGCCGGCACAGCTGCTGCTGGATCCACACCCTCCACGTGGGTCTGTCATGCATTTGGTAAGTGATTATACAAGTGCATAGATGCTAGTACGTTCGGCTGTACTTTGCCGAGTTCGAGATCTGTTAGACTCGAAACGAATGAGTTGCAGGACCTTTGGTTTCACATATCTAGCTTCCGTGGACGATTGCAGTTTATGTTGCCGTGGTAACCCTTTGGTATTTTAAATGGTGTATAAATATCTAAATTCTGCTCAAGGTTCACTACTTATTAAGGAGCTTGCATTTACGTCAAATGTCGTGTAGGTATCACTGGAGTTAGAGCCGTGTACACCATTTGCAATGATTATGACCATACCCTTAGAACCAATGTGTCTTACGAATCCTTGTGAAGCTAATGATAACATGGTACCTTAAACGTTCAAATACAGTGAAAAACCCAGTTAATTTAGGTGCAATCGTTGTTGCCGATAAAGTAAAACCACTGGAAAATAGGTTGTATTGCCCTAGAAGAAAAAGAAACGATGGGTCACGATCAGCAATAAGTGCGTGCTGTGAGACTCTAAAGTAGTTTACTTCAGTAAGTACCGTGCCTTAATCCGACGTATCTAGCACGGAAGCCCAAGTCATTTTTCTAGTCTTTCTTCGTTTTAGCATATTGTAAACCTGCATGCGACCATCGTGATAGGGTAGGGAGACAAATCCGGATTTAACTTGGCAGTAGAGTGCATAAAAATTCAACTTATCAAGTGCATTCCCGTTTCTGTGGTACTGGTGGCACTATTTAAATGCTGCTGTATATCACATGCCTGTACGGCTCTTAATATATGAGCTTCCTTATACTCAAACTGAAGATGTTATTCAAAATTTGTTGGATGAATCTGTGGACAGCAACTACGCGTTTTCAACATTCTCTTAGGTTTGTTTACTAGCAAAGTCACTGGCATGACTTGTCGATTCATTCTTAGAACCTGTGCAACCTCCCTAGCATGGCCATGTCTAGAACAAATGCACCAGTAGGGGAATTCGGGGTAACCTTCGTGTAGCCGCTAATGACCTAAACAAAATATCTAGCCAGAACAGAGGACCGAACGACCGCTTATCTCCCCCACTCACTCACTCACTCACTTACTCACTCTCACTCACTCACTCACTCACTCACTCACTCACTCACTCACTCACTCACTCACTCCCCCACTCACTCACTCACTCACTAATACGAATCGATATAGTCATGGACGCCCAGAAGCAGCTTCTGAATCAAAGTCCCTCTCCTCAAATGCACCTTGCATAATGGTTGCTAGTTCTTGCAGAGTGTCTTGCAATGGTGAAGGAAGCTCCCCAAAGAGAGGCTCCTATGCTGCCACAGTGCCCTCAGCTAGGCAGCAGCTACTCTGGGGCAGAGTGCGCCGGCAAATCAAGACCGCCCGCCCACCCCTTGATAGCAAGGCCGTGTCCTTGACGTTTAATTTTGCACCACTTCAGTCATAGTGGACCACGAGCGAGCACCAGTCTGAGGAAGCAAGTACAGTACAGCGGACTAGCCAGTCAGATCCGAAACCATCACTTCGGATCGCCTTTTATGACGTCTAAGCCATAGGTTACGGCATATTGGGTTTCTAATGCTTATGACTCATGAGCCGCTGATAATCTTTTGCACTTGTCATGACCTGTGGCTTTTTAGCATTTTAACGTTTCATCATATTATGCACCCGCTACTGAAGATCCTTGTTTCTGCAAGGTTTGCCTAACCTGGGTTTTCCATCGTTTTTTGGGTGAGGGGGCAAAACAGCCTTACTTTCCTAGATTCCTTCCGTCGGCGCCGATTTTTGGTGAACATCAAATCATTTGGTATCAGAATTCGCTATAGCTTATTATGTTAAAGGATACGCTTTGATTCTGCAGCTATGTGTTGATTAAAGAAATCACTTTGCCTTATGGTGGGGGGGCCGGTTTCCGGTGGTGCACAAGATATATGACGTAATGGTCGCTCTTCCCTGCCTTGCACTTTCGTCCTCACTTACGTGCCTCATTTGTGTCGTCGAGCGAGCGAGCGCCACTCCCTCGTCGAAGCGCGCAGCATGTCTGGCATCTGCGCGTGATTTGAGTAGCTACGCCAGACATGCCGATCAATTTCAGACTCCGCGCATATTTGCACCGGCTCGTGCTGAAGTGTGCATGATCCTGAAGTTCCTCACGAATTCGGCCACGGTCCACCTGTCTGCGAACACTCATCCGAACACATCGAACCCGGCAGTCGTGAGCATCTTCCAGAACCGTACCTTTGCTGCCAACAAGTGGACGGCCGGCAGTAGGTGTGAGCATTCCTCTCTGTCTCTCTTTCTCTCTCTTTCTCTGTCTCTGTCTGTCTCTCTCTTTCTCTGTCTGTCTCTCTTTCTCTGTCTCTGTCTGTCTCTGTCTCTCTCTCTGTGCCTCTCTCTCTCTCTCTCTCTCTCTCTCTCTCTCTCTCTCTCTCTCTCTCTCTCTCTCTCTCTCTCTCTGCTGTCACGTGGCTCGAGCGCAGGTCGTGGCTGTTTGCTGCATACACCGGCCGACCTATCATATCGCTCGCAGTAAACCGTGGTCTGTCGTTTATGCGCGCCGCCTGTCTCTTCTCTTTGTGCCATTGCAATTCGCATACTATAGAAAATACCGTAGCAGCATGTGTTTTTCGAGCTTTTGCGCTTTCTTGGGCAGGAGCGGGTATGCCTGCTTGCGCAGCACAGCCGGCTCAGCAGCTTCATCACGCCCTTCCCAGACCGGCGTCGGGAGGGCGGGCACGTGATGAAGTTGCATTGACGAAGCGATCTCTGTAGTTGGCTGAGCGGCACATTGGCGCTTGACTGCCGCTTGCTAGCCCATGTTAGATGCTCGCTCTGCTCCGAGCTCACACTGGATGCTGCTTGCTCTGCTTCATCACGTGCTCTGCTCGCCACAGGTCCGCCGACGTCCTCCACGACCGCCGAGTCACGCGGGGCCGAGGGCCCGGGCGGCAAGGAAGGCGGAGCCGGCAGCGGCGTTCCTCTGCCTGTCGGCCTCGACCCAGTGCTGTGTAAGCAGTGGTGCAGTCGCTTGTCTGGCTCTCCTCCTCCTCCTCCTCCTCCTCCTCCTCCTCCTCCTCCTCCTCCTCCTCCTCCTCCTCCTGCGGCTGCTGCTGCTTCTGCCACTGCCTTTGGCCGGAAGCCTAGTGTTGTCTCACTGCGGTTGCTTTTTCTTGGTTAGCATTTGTCGTGTGCCTCTGTCGAGCGTCCTTGCTCAAATGCCGCCGTGCGATGACATTACAGTGTGTTAGGATTGTGCCACTCATTGCACATATCGCACTCTTTCGAGCTCCTCTTGAGTTTGTTTTGCTCTCGCTCGAAGCAGCGTCCCACTGACGAGTAGCCAGGCGACAGTGTCGGCGTGCGCTCGATAGCCTGCAGCAAAAGCTTCGAGCGAGAGGCTCGCAATCGAGCGCGGCCGAGGGTCCGCATATTTGAGTCTGAATGTTAGTTTTGTGCGCGGCGCATTCGTTGCGCATTCGTTCATTGCTCTTGAGACCCGACTCGGCTCTCGGCTCGCTGGTACGGGCAGCTGTGCTGCAGCTAAGCTATGCTAGTGTCTGTGAAACGGCCTCTTTTTGCCATTGAAAAATGCCACCAAGTACGTCTGCATCCAAGCTGCACTTTCTGTCAATGAAAAGGCCATTTTATTGTAGTAGCAACCAAGCGGTAAGCACGATGGAGCTCTTCTGGCGAGCATAATCGATCGTTAGTTACAGCATGCTTGCCACTGCAGCTGCCTGGCGTGTTCTGTTTGCTCTGCTGCTACTGTGTGGCAGCCTTCTGGAGCTCTCCTGCTGTGGAGGAGCTTTCTCTCTCTCTCTCTCTCTCTCTCTCTCTCTCTCTCTCTCTCTCTCTCTCTCTCTCCCTTTTGATTGTCTCGGCTTATACCGGCTAGGCTTGCCGGAAACGCCGAGGCCTCGGCGTTTCTCATTCGTCAGGTTTTGTCGTCGTGTCTCATACACGACGTGTTCCATGTCTTATGCACGGCTAAGCTGGGCGCGGTCTGGTGCAGTACGCTTCGTTGTTGCCTGAGCTTTGCACCTGAGCAACAAGCACCGCCTGAGTTAGAAGCGCGGACGCTGGGAGGCTGCTCACTTGCTAGTTGCAATTTCTCTTCTGTCAAGCAGCCAGCCTACCGACCTGGCCAGCCGCGTTCGTCGTCGTGGGTCGTCGTTTTGTATCAGCACGAGCGCCAGCTGCTTCCAGGTTGGAATCTTGAATAGCTTGAAAGAGCGTAATACCTCTGTAATTCTTTAGTGACTCCGAACTCGAACCTGCGAAGGAATTTAGGGGAAAACTTCGATGAACGAATGCAGCTGCAGCGGCAGCATTTCACCGTGACAGCGGACAATCGGAGCTTGCTGGCATGCGGTTTCTGGGATGCCAGTTTTCGCGTGTTTTCAGTGGATACGGGTGAGTAATTCAACCGTGCTAAATACTGCGTCGTGAGCGTCTATTTCTCGGTGTCGACCTCACCTTTTGTCTTGTGTCTGTCAGGCCACATGGTGCCGAAGCTGTGTTTTCACCTCTTTCTGAGCGTGCTCATGCAAAATAGCGAGAGCAGTTGTATTTCTCTCGTCCAGGGAAGGTCACGCAGGTCATTTTCGGCCATTTCGACATAGTTACTTGCTTGTCACACTCCGAGGTCAACACGTATCACGACTGCTACGTCGTCACCGGATCACGTGACTGCACGTGCATGGTCTGGCAGTGGAGTGGCACCCAGCAACGCATCATCAACAGCGATCCCACCGTACAGGGTGACTGATCGTAGTGTCCATCCAGCCTGCTGCCCAGCTAGCTATTTATTACAGGGTCGTTTGATCGTAGAGCCAGATGTCATAGACAGCTGGCTGCTAGCATGGCTATCTACTATCTATGCTAGCTTGCATGTTAGCTGTTTGGGGTCAGCACTGTAGCGTGCCAGACCCCTGCCGCTGCCGCTCCGTTCGCTCGTTGTCGGTTTTAATTTACTAAAGCGTCTCGAGTCAGGCTTCTTTGCAGACAAGATGGCCATGTTTGGCCAGTGTCACTCTGGAATACTGTCGTACAGGCAGAGCTGCCTGCTTCAGTCTTTTTAAACTCTGATTCGGCCACTGTGTGTGGGGGTGTGTGTGTGTGTGTGTGTGTGTGTGTGTGTGTGTGTGTGTGTGTGTGTGTGTGTGTGTGTGTGTGTGTGTCTCTGTTTGTAAGCCTCGTGGGCTGTGTCTACTAGTCACCATCTTGGACTGGTTGTCCTAATAATAATTATACATTTGTGTAGCGCCCTCAAAGAACTGATTCTCTTTCGTGGTACTTTATAGAAAGCATTACCAAATGATGCAAAGAATAGCTGTGTGTCAGACTACCCAAACTGACTGCAGACCCCAGTGTGAATTAAAAAATGCTCTTGGCATTGGCACTTTGGAATTTATCCATCCATACGAAGCTGTTACCAGAGCTCCATCCATCTATATATTCATCTGTTTATATATCCGTATGTCTCTTGCTGTCTCTCTCTCTCTCTCTCTCTCTCTCTCTCTCTCTCTCTCTCTCTCTCTCTCTCTCTCTCTCTCTCTCTCCCTCCCCCTCTCTTTCTCTCCCTCCCCCTCTCTTTCTCTCTCTCCTAACTGGACGAGCCAAACCTGTCTATCGGAGTGCTAGCTTTCTCAGGTCCGTAATTCATCCTTATTCAGGCATAGATATTGACTATGCACATTGCTGATCCGTACAGTACCTAGTATTCCCAATGTCGATCTGAGATGACACCGGCACCTCATCAGGCACAGTGCTGTATGTGAACCCGTTGTTTTTACTTCCAGTGTCACATAGTAACCTGGTGCCCATGTCGACCTTGAATGGACATCTGTCGGAAGTTATTTGCTGTCTGGTGACATCGGAGCTTGGTTTTGTCGTCAGCGCCTCTGCCGGTAGGCGCTGCGCCAAAGCTTTCGAATGTCGCAATTTTGCTTTGTCCGTGGGATGCACCGGTGCACGTCACCCATCTCTCTACCTCCGTGTCAGATGGTGCCTGCCTGATGCACACCCTCGGCGGCGATCTGCTGCGCTCGCTGGAACGAGACCAGGCCGCACTGCCGTCGCCATCCGCGCCACTCGGCGGCGACGAGCCGTCCGGCGACGTGCCACCACACGCCTTGCTCGTCAACCGAGAGGGCTTCATCCTCGCCCTCTACGGCCGAGCGGAGCTGTGCCTGTTCAGCTTGAGCGGTCGTTTCTTGGTGCGGCGTGTGTTCGGCGACACGATCAAGGTACTTGCGGCGTGACGTCGCCGACCGCTACCGCTGTGCCCGATCGCTCGCTCACTCACTTCTGCTCTGCTCGCGTCCGGTCAGCTGACCTCGGCGTGCTGGCTTCATGCGTTGTTCACGCATGCTAGCGTTTGCATTTCCTGCACAGTGCCTCAGCATGAGCAGTGATGGTCAACACGCGCTGACCGGTGGCGAGAACGGAGTGCTCACTGTTCTGAGAACGCACGACCTGAGCGTTCTGTACGCCTACGCATCGTGCAATGCAGCAATCCACGACGTGGCCATATCACATGACCAAAGGTTCGTGTCTCGGATCGTTGTTGGCAGGCGTCAAGCAAAAGTACGCACGCAGTAGTGTGGCACATCGCGCAGTAGTGTGGAGGTCGGCTTTGGTGTGGTGCTCGGAATGTAAACATGCAAAAGCGGCATGCTGTGCAGTGTGTGCCCAGCACAGCAAAGGACCTCCCGCGTGATGTAACCGTTAAACGTCGCATCGGACGTGGCGTAGTAGTGAGCTCTCCTCAGCACGGGCGACGCAGCAGCTCGAGCTCAGAGAAAGCAAGCATGAAAGCTCTCGGAGAAAGCAGGCATGCATGTCGGCTCTCGACGGCAGGCAGCCGCGAGTCTGTCAATGTTTGCATGTATTTTTAGGAAGATTTATGAACTTGGTTTCTGGGGTTGGATAGATAGGCAGGTTGCTGTTGGTTTGGTGCAAGAGATTCGAAAGTATGTTCCAGAGTGGGGGGCTGCAAACGCCCTTGCACTGAAGGGAGGAGACAGCGGCAAGTGTGTGTGACTGCTCAGCCGACATTTTCATTGACAGAAGGATGTGGAAGAAAGAGATCGGGGTCGGGGCGGCAGGATGCCTTCGGTTATAGTCAGATAGTAGATCAATTTGAGCCAGGTTTCGGTCACGGGAAACAATATTAAGTGGAGTTGTCGGGAAGCATGTCACGTGCTACTGGGGTTTATTGTACGTTGAACTGGTATTGCCTAGGCACACTATACAATAAGAGTGGGGCCACCGGGCTTGCATCCGGCCTGAGGACAATAGAGCATAGATTCACTACGAGTGAAGAGGGCGCTGCTGAGTGCTGGGTGGTGGCTGCTCGAGACGGTGCTGCGTGCAGCACTCCCACCCAGCACTCTCTCTGGGCTTGCCGAAGGGCAAAGGCAGCCAATTCACCCACGTGGTCAGAGGCAGCCGCATGCAGGAATGCATTTGAACCTTGATAGCAAAAGGATGGTACTGCTCTGCAGTGGTTCAGGTCCTATCTCAGTGGGAGACTCCAGAGCATTGACGTGAATGGACAAAGATCATCCGAGGAACCTCTGAAATATGGGGTACCTCAGGGCTCCGTGCTAGGCTCGGTTCTTTTCACGGTTTGGTTTATACTCTCCCTCTTGCTGATGTGATTGCCTAGCACAATCTAGGCTTTTACTTCTATGCGGACGACACGCAGTTGTACCTTTGCTTTGATCCCTCCCAGCCTTCGAGCACCTCAAATTCTCTCAACTCACTTGCTGCATGTACTGATGACATCCGCACATGGATAGCAGCACCAATTGTGATTCGGAAATTGGAAAGGCTGACGCTCAAAATTGGCTCTGCCAGCATATCTCCGGTTGAATCAGCTCGAAATCTAGGTGTCATGTTCCAAAGTGACCTCTCGCCAGACGACCACATCAACTCCACAGTCAAATCCGCCTATTTTCAGCTTCATAACATTGCTAAAATTCGGGCTTGTTTAGATAAGGATACCACGTCTAAGTTGGTCCATGCATTCGTGACATCCCGTCTCGACTTCTGCAACTCACTGCTTACTGGCCTACCGGCATTTGCGATCAGGTGATTGCAGCTGGTGCAAAACTCCGCAGCTAGGCTTGTCTGTCGTGAGCGTCGCAGTTGCCACATCACACCACTTCTCGCCGACCTGCCCTGGCTACCAGTCAAGCAACAGATTGACTTCAAGGTCTCGTCGCTCACTTTTGGGTCACTTCATTCTTTGGCTCCAGCCTATCTCTCAGATGTACTCCCCCACAAGGCCAAGCATCGTACCACCTGCTTTTCGGAATCCAACACCGTTTACCGATACCTCATACAAACCTCAAATCCTTTGGCAACCGTGCATTTAGTTCGTATGCTCCCAAAGCCTGGAACTCACTTTCGACCTGCAACAGAACATCCCCTGACTTGACCACATTTAAAAAAACTTAAGCACACCTATTTAGGACAGCATTTAGTGGGTGCCTGTGCATTTCGTCCTTCATGTGCTTATTCGTGCTGACACTGTGCGTGCTGCCACTAACCACATTTGCATGCTGACCCTGTGCATGTCAACCCTAACCATATTATTCATGTTTATCAAGCATGAAATTACTCACGATTCAATCGCATTTCCCTTTGCAGCAAATGTAAAGCGCCTAGAAAGAGATTGAGTTCTCTGAGGGCGCTTTATCAAGTGCATTATTATTATTATTATGGTAGGCATGCACGATTGCAGAGAAGTAGTAGTAGCAGCAGCAGCAGTAGTAGTTTGGCCGTAAAGAGGCAGCGATTCCATCACAGCTGCTGCAGCCATCACGACCCTCTTGGACGAGGTGAGGTGGTGGGGGCTAGCGCTGAGCGTTTAGGCGGAATTTTTAATGCACTATATTCAAAAGAAAAAACAGGTTTGCTTTGTTAAATGGTCATTTTTGTGTCCATCTCCTCATTCGGAGCTCTGTGAACTTTGACTTTCGAAATACTCTGCGGCGGTCAGAAAAACGCCGCGAGCTTTGCTCTGTGGACCGAAAGCAGAACGAAGAAATGGACCGCAGCGCCCGTGAACAGCTTCGCAGCGGCCAGTCTCGTGGGTGAGAGACAGCGACCGCCCGTGCCCTCTGTATTCCATCTATGCGCCCAGCCGGAGCACTATGCATTTCCTTTCGTAGGTACGTCATGGCTGGTCTGGGCACTGGCAGCATCGTCGTGTATAACATCGACTTCACGAGGTGGCAGCGCGACTAGCAGCAACAGCCGCCGCTGCTTGGGGCCATGCAAGCAGTAACGAGGCTCTGCACGCGAGGCTGTCGGTAGCCGCAGTTGTTCGCAGTCGATCGAAGCCACTTAGCAAGCAGCCGACGACTCGCGGCCGACGCACGAAGCTGAGGAGGCGGAGGCTGTCACGTGCAGCCGACTCGGCACCGCAGCCATGCAGTCACGTGCGCAGCCTTGCACTTGCTCGTAGAGCAGAGTAATCTAATTAGCCTCAATTGGGCAACTTATTCATTAGGGTTTTTGGTTTGGCTTCGGATGTCGATCTCGCCGAGGGGTACGTGTTACGCTTTCTCACTTTGCTTAGCGGCCGAGCTACTTCTGCTAGGCGACGGCGACCGGGCCATGGTGCAGCCAAGGTGATGGTCCATGCAAGCAATGCTTGCGCTATGCGCTGCAGAGCTCAGCCGCATCGCCTGCTTGCACTGCATACTACTCTCAAAACTTATTTTGCTTTTTCATTGTATCTGAATAAATCAGACTAATTCAAGCCACCCAACCACCCTCCATCCTTGAACCTTCCGCAAGTGTAAAAATTTGCTTCGATTCAGTTATGTGCTTGCTTGCGCACTTGTCCTGGAAAAAAATAAATTCTGGTTCCGCTTTCTTGCACAGCTTTATTACTCTCTGTCGCGTCAGCCACCTGTGTTGTGGTGCATTGGCAAGTGGAGGTACCAGTTCATCTAAGCCGTCTGACTTGGCTGACTTTCGTTAGGCAAACATTGGAGAACGTGTCTCACGTAAGATCGTTTCGTCATCTGACCAATATGTATGAAATACAGTCTGTGTATGCAATCTGGATGCCTTAGCACCATCTTCTCAGCTGCTGCTTGTGGATAATGCAAAGACTTAGCTATTACTCTCTGTGTATCCTGCAACAAAAACTCAAAGGCTTTATTTCAATCTTATGCCTGAAAATCGAGACGTCATTGTGAGAATTGTGCAAACATTTAAACAGCTATAAACATTTAAAAAAGCAAGCGTTATGGCTTTATCTACTTGCATGTACGTGTGCAGATGAGTGCATGCATGGGGAAAGGTCAGAGTAATGTTTAAGCGAGAATGCATCGGTGCGCTCTGCTACACCGACGAAAGCTGGGTAAAAGGGGCGTGACTTGCTACTGAAAGCGTCTGCTCGAGGGAGTCTGCTTGGCAGCTCCCTGCTGCTGCTGAGGGAGCTGCTGCTGCTTCTGCTTCCGAATCTTGTGCCGTGGCGCCGCGAACGGCTCACTGAACTGATTGCAAGGGAGCACGGAAATGGCTAAACTAACCTTCGGGGGGTTTCATGTAGAGGCGAAGCCTGGGCATTTTTCAAGTGGGACCAACTCAACCTAGGCACCGTGATTTGAAAATGACATCACCTAGGTAGGTTTCGCATGCATGCACTTTAAGACGTACGATCAGAACCCCGCGATACTTAACTCTAAACACCCTAGTTTAAACAGTCTAGTGAACTTAAGGTCTAGTAGATCAAAATGATAATGATTAAATTATTAACAATACGGGATGATTAAAAGTATTAATGATTGAAAATACAGAAACGTATTATTATGAAACGAACGCTCAATTGCTGTGAGCGTTGCTGCAAGAATTGGAACTTTGCCAAGCGGAGACAAATAAGGTCTTTAGTTGCGTCCAGCAGCTTTTCCCCAGAAGGGGTAACATGCACACGACATCGCGTGTAGACTACTTTTCTTCTCTCCGGAAGAGGGAGCATCTTGTAGCATGCATCCGCTATGGCTAGTTACTTGTAGGTGCACGGGTAGTAGCAGGAACACGGTAGGGACGACCAGTGCACATACATTAGCATATCAAGTCCGTATCCAAGATACAGACAAGTCAAATTAACACCAGCGGGCATTCAACATTACAGGCATTCAACAGCAGCCGCGGCGTACGCGAATGGCTGCATGGACCAGAGTTCACATCAGCTCCAATCAGCCAATGCCCAGAGTCGCGAATCCTGACTCTCACGCTTAACTCAGGTCACCCGGCCTTTCATGCGGCCTCGGCAATAAGCTATCGTATAATCGCATAATCGGGAATACTATTTAACCACCATTATTCAGCTGGTTTAGCTGGCGCCGTCGCCACGAAGAGTTCACAGAAAAAATAACTTAAGCCTTATACACAAGCATGTCGTTCGTTTTTGCACTTAGATACTACGATGTGCATAGTTTTATATAGCTCACAACCACTCAAATGAACGATGGACACAAATGAAAAATAAACAGAGCAAAGACGGTCGGTCTGCAGCTTCATTTTAAATGTCATCAAGTCATGAGATGTCAGCTGTTGAGTTGCCGAGGCAGAATTACGCCAGATTCTCTTTATAAGCACACAGCACACGTGCTAAGCACACATGCTTCAGAAGCACTACAAAGTTTTTTGTTCACTTGCGAGTTTTTCTACAACTTAAAATCACCACTCTCTGCCACTGCTCTCTGGGTATAAGCAGGAGCTCTCGTTCCCAATCATCCAACATAGCACGTGACAATGTATTTACGACACAGCGGGCAATGTCTTGAATACGTTGCAAAAACCTCTTATGCCAAACCAACCTTTCATTGGCTGTGCATTGTTTCGTTCATGTCAGACCCCTCTCGTTTAAGGAATGCACCAAGTAGCGGCATGCAAAGACATTGGCAAGCGACCTGGCTGAAAGGAAAACCTGTGGGGTGAGGTCAGGGTTAGCCGTTCATATGTATCGCTACATTGCGATAAAACTCCAAATTGTCGCTGGAACTTCAATATCAAGAAATTTCATCATCGGAGCTCTTTGACTTTGACATCTGAGACTGAGTTTCGAAAAACCACCGCACGAGACTTGCAAGGGCAAAGTAAAATACTTCTACATTCCTTTCAGCTGAAGATCCGGGAAACTTTTAATTGCTGATCAAATAAATCTTAATGCACCCGGTAAAAATGGGAAAACTGAGGAAACTACTACGAATTGCCGAGAATTGCTCAAAGCATTTCTCCCAGATTTCGCTCCCGATTCGCTGAAAAAGCACATTTTAAAAAGTGCGCATTAGCTAGGAAATCTTTTTATTTGTATGAGACCTATGAAAAAGCACATTGAACAAGGCTGTTTGTGTTCATCGTGCATTATTCAAATGAAACGACACGGCCGGATGCTGGTGCGATGGGCTGGGACGGCGATGCAATTTACAAACAAAGTCAAGAGCTTCGGCGGCTCCCTCCTCTGCCTGCTCTCCTCCTCTGCCTGCTTAGCCCCTCCCCCCGTCGTGCGTGGAAATCCCTCGCGTAACCCTTGCACACATTCGAGCAGGCCGCTTTGTTTTCCTCTAATTTTCCTATGCCAGATACACGGGCGGGAGGGACACCTTTATTTCAAAAGAGCGTGCTAACCGACACATGCGGCCAGCATATTTTTCCGTGCCAGCATTTTCCCGGACTCTCTCTCTCTCTCTCTCTCTCTCTCTCTCTCTCTCTCTCTCGCGCGCGCGCGCGAGCGAGCGCCATTTGCTAGGAGCGAAATGCAGAGCGATGAAAGCCGGACGATGGGCGACGACGAAAGGACTCATGGCCGCCGCCGCTCCTCCGCGAGAAATACTCGCCAGGTGGCTCGTTCCATGGAACGATGTGTGGCAATCCTTTGTACCACTGAAACGCGGACAGACACCTACGCGCCCGTGCAATATAAGGGGGAGGGGAGGCGAACTCTGCAGATTTGAAACGGTCGTAGATCTCGGGCGATCAAATTGATCACTAGGCTAAGTCAATGCCAAGACCTTACAAGAAAATATTTTTTTTACTTTTAACAACACAACAGCAGCTGCAAGGCAGCAAAGACTTTCACAAAACACCCAATGCAACGTGTGAGCATTGGACATTTGCCAAGTGATCAGAACCTGGCGCCATTGCTGCACGGTCGAGGGTATTTTCCTGTGGCACATTATATTGCAGTTTGCATCAAACGTGTCGCATCACGTCAGTAGAGTGAAGAACGAATACAAGAACACGCTCACGCACGCCTAGCAACCTCGAGGCCGGCTGCGTGCTGCGGTATTAGCAGTCGGTGCCCAAGTAGTTCACCGACGCCCGGTCATGGCTCATCTTTATACTGCTCCGTGACACTGTAAAAACACATAGTGAAACCTTCAAAATCAAGCAGCTACAATAAGGATCTAGATCGAAATAGCAGACACGAAAGTTAGCTCACGCCAGGCTCAAATGGGGTGGCCTTGAGCATTGCCATGTTCCACGGACGTACACACGGAGGAGCAGCTGCATGTCGGCAACTGAGCAGCAATCGAGGTTTCGCTGCCGCTTAACAGCTGCTCTATACATAAGTGGCACAGTCAGTGTAAGCAATGGCGACGCCTAATAGACACGTCCAAGCAGCCAGGTCAAAGAAACATGCTCAGGCAGTCAGATCAAATAAAATACATGAACCCACAATCGGACTAATAGACATCATCAAGTAACCAGATCACTCCTTAGCTGTGTCAGTAGGTTTCTCATACTACCGCTGTTAAGCAAATTGTGACAATTGTGCGTAAGATTTGTGAGACAATTTGTGAGTAAGATTTCATCTAAATAAATACATAAAGAAAAAGATCCCAATGCTTGAAACTATACAAGAAAAATTGCTGAGCTTAGGTATACTACATCATGGCCATCGATTACAAATAATATTTTGTGAGTTCATCTAGCAGAACTAGAGAACAGAGTCAGCTATTAGAGAAAGGCTTGATACGGATATTCCATGCGTCTCCTTTGCTGAAAGAGCTTGGATGGCTGCTTGGATAGCTACTTGGATGGCAATGGAGACAGAGTAAAGTAATTATGCTGACCCACAAATCCTGCCATGACTTAGCTCCTCCATACCTAGGCTGAACAACACGCATACTTGCAGCCACTCTTATAAACTCCAGAATTGTTTCTCCTGCTTTAGACCTGAATCCATGTTAAGCTCTTCTTTGAAACTGATCGAAGTTCCCTCGAGGTTCGTCCAGTTTCTGCAAATGCTCTCAGCAAAGCTAGCACCCCACGACCCACAATCGCGGTAGTTTCCAGAAGCAAAGGATGCACTACCGGAGGTCACCGTGTCAGCACAAGGTCACAGCATCAGCTTGACAGCAGGACTGCCAAGTCAAGGACATCTTGTAGCAGATCAGCATAGAGGAGTAAGCACTAAGCTGCAAGCTTCAGTCGTCCAACTGGTATTAGCCGCTTGAGTTCCATCAACGTTCAGTCCTCCGAATTCAGCCACACCTCTCCTCATCTGCTTCCTCTGTTGCTTCTTTTGCAATAATTAACGGCTGTTAAGGTCGGACTAATAAAGTCCCAAGGCTTGCTTACTTTTAAGCTAAGTGTTTTGGGTGAACTGCAGATTAACACATTATTCCTACTGGCTTGTGAATTTCACAGATAGTGATGCATACTGCAAGCACACAGGTAAAACCACAAGCGAATCTTACAAGCCACATGCACACACGCATGCCTGCAACCCTATGAGATTATCGTCAGCATCCCCGACGGCTACGGCTGACACAATTGCTGTTCAAAAGACATGCAGAACTGAACCGTCTGATCCCTACCATTCAAGCCGGAAATGCAGACTAGCCAGTATTCGTCTGGACAGCAGTCGACATGTCTCCTTCCAGCTTCATTTACACACACATACGCAAGCAAGCAAGCACACACGCACGTCCCCATTGGCGAGCTTAAAAACACAATGCTATTTTGGTTTACCTCTCCGAAGGAATATATCTTACGGTGATCTGAGCTAAGCCTATCCCGTGAGGGGGGCGCGCTCTCAAGCCGGTCCATAGCCAAGAATGTTTTTGGGGGATGAAATAAACTGCAACGTCGAGTGGTTGTGATCGGAGATTTCCAGAAATATGACGTCAAACTGCCTCTTTTCCACTGCCAAGTGGCATAGCACGACGACAGTAGAAAAGGAGCCAATTTAATTGCAACCACTTAGTGGTTGGATGCCGAAGGTTTAATAGATGCAATTTCCTACTTTAATTTGCTGTGCCAAGCACGTACTTTCTGTTTGAGATTTTTCAGGTTGGCTGTCGTGGCCTTAACACGCCTACAGAGATTTACAGTTCGGCTTATACTAAATGTCGGGTTGGACGGCTCGTGCCACGCCCCCTGTTTGATGTGGCACGGGGGGGGGGGGGCACAGGGGTTGCACAGACTGTGTGGCCGATTTACGGGGGGGGGTAGGGAGGAGTGGCAGGAAGGAAGGAAGGCACGAGAGAGAGAGAGAGAGAGAGAGAGAGAGAGAGAGAGAGAGAGAGAGAGGGTGAGGAGGCACGGGACGTCAGCCTGTAAACGTCGCCGTAATGGGCTTTGCAAGAGTTTCGTTCCACCAAAATACACGAGACATTTGTAGTCACTACACTCAACGTTTTAATTCTAATTATTATTAATCACCAGCAGTTTCTACAGTATGCCCAACATACCTGCATTAAAGCTATCGTCATCAGTAGGAATCGGCGCGGCTGTGAAAAATGCACCGGACCTTTGGCAGCAGTGTGCAATGTCAAGCCTGAACCTGAACTGCATACGCATCCATGGGTCCCATATGCTTATATCAGGTTATCAGGTTACCAGTACTTTGGCAGCCGGTGGACTTCAGAGAGGCTTTGGTCCTCACTTGAGAGAGCCGCTTGAAATTGAAGTTGCTAGCCTGGGCACACCTCCCAGAACGACGTCTCCATACCTGACCTTCGCCCATCGAAGTGTCTCGGTGGCGCGGAAGCCGAGTCTGCTCATGATGCACTCCTGCTTGGTCATACGGTACTAGTGTCTGCCTGTCTGTCTGTCTGTCTGCCTGCCTGCCTTGGCCTAGACTCATATGAGGAGGTTCCGTCTGACAATCTCCACGTTGCCACTGCTGGCGATGCACATCGCAAGAGAATATGGACCGCGAATGTCTGGACTCGCGGCAGTCTGCGCATGATTTCTCAGGCAGGCAGCGCTTTAGGCGAGCGGCGCCTCGCCGAGCAGAAAGTCAAGCGCTTGCCTAGGAGCGCTGACCACACCCCTCTGCCGAAGCTCTTGACCGTGACCTTGACCCGTGATCGCCGGCGCTCCTCACAAACTCACCCATCACCGGTGCCAACAGCGCTGCTCTTGAGATCTTGGCCTGCATAGTCTGCATGATCGTCGTTGCCGTCGCCCTGCACACACTTCCTCTTGCACAGCTTGCTGCTGCTGCTGCTGCCGCCTCCTCCTCCTGAGGCAGCAGCAGTGGCACAGGTCGGAGGTCGGCGCTGACGGTAGAGGGCGACCGTTACCAGCTCGAGACCTCTCTCCAGCTCGTCGGGCGCCGCCTGCAGGGGCACAGCAGAGCACGGCGGTGGCAAAAGCCGCGTGCGTGCTCACGTCACGTGTGTGTGTCACGTGCGTGCGTCACGTGCGTGCGCACGTCACGCCCGCGTCGGCCGGCTGCGGCAGGCACCGAGACCGCGAGAGCGGGCGGGCTCCGAAGCAGCCACCGTGCCGCCGCTGCCGCTACTGCCTCCGAGCCGGTGCGCGCCGCCCGGGCAGCTCACCCCGACAGCAACGCACAGCCGCCGCCGCGTGGCCGCCGCCGAAAGCTGATCCGGCGAGGTCACCGGCGACAAGAGGGCGCTCGGCGGCGTCGTCGTCGTAGTTGCCGCCACGAGCTCCAGACAGAGCAGCGAGAGCGCCACGACGGACGGCTTGAGGCCGCAGGCGTCGGCGCTACACAGGAAGCGCATCAGCTTGGCCGATGCCGTTGCCAGCTGCCGCGCCGGTGAGCCGCCGGGAGCCGGATGTCGCTCGGCGACAGCAGTCGCTTCCGCTGCCGGTCGTGGCGGAGTCAGCTGCGACTGCGGCCTTGTCGCCATTGCGTGGAGCTAGAATGAGAGAGGGAGTGAGAGAGTGAGAGAGAGAGAGAGAGAGAGAGAGAGAGAGAGAGAGAGAGAGAGAGAGAGAGAGAGAGAGAGCAAGTGTCGCGCAAGCGCGCCAGGACCGCCATGCCATACCATACGGCAGAGTTGGTGCCCACGCACGACAAAGCCACGCATAGTGCTCAGCTGCCAAGGTGCATAAGGTCGACTGCTTGAACGGCTGACGAAATTCAATATGACTTTTCTGACGGTCCTATCTACTACGAAGTGGCAAAGTCTCCTAACTAATGAGCAGTGGGGGGGGGGGGAACAAACAAGCACGAGACTGCCTCTGCTTCGGTACACCATAGACGACAGGATTAGGAGTGACTAGGATGATGACAGGGAAGCCACTTCGGCAGGGAAAAACGTGAGGAAAAAATCGGTCGACGATTAAAGTGGAACACACGTGCCCACCATGACCATGACCACGGTTATTGGTTGCCTTGCAGCGAGTTGAAAAGAGCCTGGACGGAGATTTGATTCTCCGAGTTTGCTCTACATACATTTGTTTCTCCTAGCTTACCGGTGGAGATAGATATAAGGTCACTAGCATAGCTCGTGTCAAAATCGAAAGTCTGTAAAAGTCTATTCGGAGCTCCTAATTACGGTGGCCAAAGTATTGGGTACTGGTTTCCCACCAGCAGGAAGGATGCACGTGCTAGCAGGAAGGTGCCGTGCCTAACAAGACCATACCCGGCTTGCCAGCCAAGACTCGGTCGATCAGAAGGGACCTAACCACGACTCTAAACTAGAGATGGGGTGCTAAACATGCAAACAAGCAAGCCTTCTCCGAGAAGGCATTGAGAATCAAATTCCATCGTATGAAGGAGAGCCAAGCGAATAAATTAACTTGATGTGAAATGTATGCAAGTGGCTGAACCTAAACCAGCGTGGGATCCTAGCCTCATCCAAGGTCATGCAAAGAACCAAAGACACCGGTTGCTGCTGCTGTTTGCAGGAATGCCCATCTCGTTATGCAAATTGGCTGAAACATGGTTATTTAGTGCCAATAAAGTGCCACCGCCACCGGTTACTGCTGTAGTAAAGTCATCTACGTTAGATACTGGCATCTCACCAGGACAACTGCTTAGAGAAATTAGAAAATGTACCGGCGTCAAACAGTAACACAAAGCACAGCGCATTCAGCAAACCTTTTGGGCACCGCGTGTCTCAAACCATCTATTTCAAGAAGCAACAGTCTGAACACATCTTCCATCTACTTACGATCTGTAGGAAGTGCAGTGCCGTGATGGGATTGACGTTCCACGATAGCTTGTCCAGGACGATTGCCTCCATTCGAACGACCTCGGACACAGTCAGTTTCGAGATGCCGTGGGACGTGCTGATCATCGTTTGAACGATGTAGTCAATCCCCGGTACTTCCTGGAATACATTAAATGTAGCATCACAGAAGGAGCTTTTTTTTACACCAATTACCAGGCTGCTACACGAGAATTCAATGCCTATGCGCAGACGTTCATGTTTCTGAGCTTACGGTATCCTCTTCGGTCAATTTGATGGCAAGGACGAAGCAGGCAACAGCAGCACAGTTGACATGCCTAGGTTGTACCTACAATGAGTCACAGCAGAAACCAGTGTCAGCACCAGCAGCAGCAGCATCAAATCAGCATCCGGGCTCAGCTAAAGCAGCCATGTCACCATCGAATCGGTGTGAGCTGCATGCGAAGCAGGTCAGTGACACGACTTTACCAGCGCGATCCTATCGACTAGTGTGGGGTGCAGCACCAAGACAGGATAGGATCGGTGCAAGCAAGAAAGTCACGGTCAGGCTTCGAGAGAGGTGTGAGAAGATGAGAGAGGCCGATCGCTTTTGTACAAATGCTAAAGAGGCAGTCGTGCATGCACAGATCTGCTGAGGCTTGCCGAGCATAAGGCTTACAGGGTCCGAGCATGTCTCAACCGCAGAGCAGGCCGGACGACGTGCCAACGGCACGTGGCTTCGTGCAGCAAGCGTCGCCCAGGCGTGCCTCGGGGGAAGGCCATCAAAGTCTTTAGATGGGACCAAAGCTTGCCAGACAGGGCAAGGCCTTTGGGGCACTGCCGAAGGATATCCGTATCGACGCACCAATTACCTTTCAGACGGGATCACACGAGCGTGATCCACGGGTAGATCGATCTTTTTCGCAGAGATTCATGCTCTCCCGAATCAGAGTATCGAAACGCTTATTGCAGAAGTTGAACTCTGCCCTTGTGGGCGGCACACATACCGAACACGGAATCTACGTCCTGACGAGGCTCCTACTGTTTTATAAAAAAGCTACCAATCTTGTTTTACAGCATGGAAGCCCCACAGAGGCAGCTGCCCGTGGCTTCGTGGACATGCCTGGGCGGGCCCAGACCTGGTGGGGATGCTGAAAAGGAATTCCGTGCGGCGCCCATTCAGCACGCCAGCTCCTCATCGAGTGCGAGACCGAGGCTTCCGGAACGCTCTAGCTAGGGCCGTGGCGGAGCCAGGGTTTTTATCTGGGACGGGCCAAGACCAGCACAATCTCTACGTAGGGGACAGGACTTGCAAGGTTTATAAGTAGGTGGGTCCAGGTCACGAACAAATGAAAAATTACAGCAGAAAATCATAATTTTTATTAGACACAAGCTCGGTGGTTACTCACTGAGTGGAATTAAATGGCCCCCCTCTGTGGGAGGGAGGCCAGGGCCCTTACTTCGGTGGCTCCGCCACTGAGCTAGGGATCTAGAGATCGGTAACAATGAAATGGTAACATTGTACAGTCAGCCCAAAAGCTGCTAAGGTGAAGGTTTTGCTGACCAAGATCGTGGATCGGGTCATGCTGCATATGTGAAGCACCTTTATAGAGATTAAGTTCTCTTACGAAGTTATACAAATCATATATATATATATATATATATATGATATATATATATATATATATATATGACACACATATATATTGATACATATTTATTGATATATATATATATATATATATATATATATATATATATATATATATATATATACATCAATACATAAGCAGGGGCAATCTTTCGGAACTTATTATAACAGGTTGCCTTAGGACCTTGACATTCAGACATACTGCTCTTGGTTGCTCTAGTCAGGGACAAAATTTGCCATATCTGTTTAAAAAGCAGCAAAAGCCCTTTGCTACGTGTTTGCAGGCACAGGTAACCGTCGGTGACCGATTAATTTAATAAAAAAAAGAAAATTCACTGTGAACGATCTTAGCTCGGCCAATCTAAATCCAATTATCACTTCTTTCTCCACATCCCAGCGAAAAGAAGAGCACAGCTTATATAAAACCGCTGGCACTTGGCCAAGTTTTTTTCATGCACTGGGGAAGTATTTGGAAGGAAACAAGTCTAGTCTCGGCTGGTCAAGCATCGAAGACAGAAAAATATTGGACGTCATACCACGTCACTTTCGCTGGCACTAGTTTTTGTCCACTCACCACCTACGTCGGACCCTCTCCCCTCCACAACTCCTTCCTATGGGCCTCGTAGGCTTGAAATGTCTAACCAATAAGGGACCAGGCGAGAGACCACGTGTTCAAGCAACCAATCAACAATACATCACGTGGGTACGACTGGCACTGCAGCTACCTACGGCCGCAGCCATCCCTCCACAGTCACAGGTCTGTTCCCCTTTTCACACAGGCGACATTTCACACGCACGCACACGTGCTGCACCTTTTCAAACAAGCAGCCACCGTTTCAGCAACCGCCAGCAGCTTCCCGTGTACGTGTACTGTACGCTGGTGCTCCACATAAGAGCCACCGCTTGACCTTGAGGCTGGAGACTGCTGCTCTTAGCAAGAGCAGTGCGCCGAGACATCTCAGCTCGGCAGCCGCACGCACTTTCCGTTGGTACGAAGCTGATACGCTGATTGCTGTCGTCAAAGTATGGGGTTGGGCGGTGGTGGCAGTAAGCCCATCTCGCAGTGCAGCTATGACCGCTGAACTCACACGGTGTCTCTCACGGGTAGGTTTTACCTCAAACCTTCCTCTGCTTTATGACGCCGGAGGTACATAGTAGTCCAAATGCTGAAAGGTATGCTGCATGCTACCTGATCGACCTCAATGCCCCATCAAGCAGACCTCAGCCATGTGACCAGTCATGTGACCCATGCCGACACTCGACAGGAGTTTACGGACAACTTGGCACAGAGGGGTGGGCACATGCTAAGCAAGCAACCCTGAAAAAACCTAAAGACACAACACCGAGCGATGGCAGACAGCTGCTACTGCACCGGGTTTCTGGTAGTGTGTGTGTGTGTGGGGGGGGGGGTGACCACTGCTGCTGCACACGAGCAGGACAATCAAAGATGCACACGCATGCACACAGAGCAGATCTGCGCACCCATGTCTGCAGCTTTTGGGAGCAGCTGTGCCGGTGGGAAAACAGGCATGTCGAACAATAGGCCTTGTGTGCCTGGCTCAGAGATGAGAATTTCTTTCTGCTATTGCATGCCACTGCTGCCAGCGACAAGCATCCGGTAGGCTGTCGGCACATGAAATAATAGCAGACAGCACCAGCCTCCTGCAGGCAGGCAGGCAGCGTGGTCGGCGGCGGCGGCCGTTACCTTCACGCAGCCAAGGAATCTTCTCAGCAGTGACACGGCCAGGCAGAAGCACTCCGGGTAGCAGCGAAGCTTGCAGTTCAGCTCCAGAAGCCAGCGCAGCGACGTCTCATACACCTGTGCTGCCGTTTGGTCATCCTAGGTAGAATGACATAAAAGAGATGGCCTTTCAGTCAAGAGACCTAAAGTATGAGGTGAGCATAATTCGGTCATGGCAACGCTGGCCAAAGACCGGCTAAGCCGACAGCAGACCATTCGTTATTCATGTGCATGCCGCCAGCATCTCTGTCACGGCTAATGGAAAATCATTGTGGAAAATAGACCAACAATCTTGTCTCACTAAAACTCTAAAATAAAAACTTTAGGAGCATTACGGAGAGCTGATCAAGAAAGATCCACAAGAAGTTCAAGAGAAGAGTATAATGCATATGCATAATGCTCACTCAGCCAACTGCTAAGCCCCTTGCTGTTAGAGCTCTCTAGCCAACCATTTCGTACAAGTTCCTGTCAACCACCTTGCTACTATTCCGAATGTGTTCTCCCCTTCCTAGTTAGAGATCCCAGAGTATTAGTCATGTACCTCATATGTTTTGCTTCGATGCTCTGCTCTGTACAATTAAGCCTACAAATGCGCAACGATCTATACTGGAACCACTTACATATCTTGTCATCGATGAACTCCACACAAACACCGACAGGCTAATGTAGCCAACGGAATCCGTGCAAAACGGAATATATAAGAATTGCTTTAGAACGCAAAATTATGATTTTATGAACACCTTTTGGCTAAGGACATTACCAATTCAAGATGCTAACAAAGAATTAGTTAGATAAGCTGGTCAGCCAATACACACAACAGCTAAAAGGTGCTATTACGCACTTTCAATTACTGGTATTCTATGCCTCTTTAAGTAATACAGCTGCTAAGTAATAAATTAATAAAGCTGCTAAGACACGAGCAAGCTAGGGTAGGCTCTCCGGCCCTCAATGTCACTGCCCAGGTCTTTCTACAAAGAGGAGACAGCGGACCTATAAATAACGACCATCGGAAAAGGTTGCTTGGTACTCTCCGTTGCAGCGACATCATATTTGCAGCACACCTTAGAATCAGATAATTAGGCTCGAGTAATGCTACGTTGCGTTATAGACACTGCGCACAGCAGGAAAGCCTACGGAAGTCCCTTGAGTGCTCAGCGAGCTGGAGTAACTTCCAAAGAGGGACGAAGCGATGCTAGGCCACCCCAGCTTCCTTACGTTAAGCTGAACAATAAAGAAGATTTCAAAATAGATACAATGCCGTACATACGTATTTGATATCGCGGCTTAGTGAGAGTGGTTTCCAGTCCAAAACCTCGCTGCGTAGAGCGTCTTTTAACATGCAGTTGAGTTTATCTTCAGTAAACCCTCTCATTGCTGGCCGTAGGCAGGCTCTAGCGTCGCGATCATATGCTGGCTTCGTCAGAATTCCTATTGAAAGCGATAACGAAGCTCATTTACGATCCACATTGTCCTTCAGAAGAACGTCACACGCATAGTAGTACCCGTCCGAGCGCAGCTGATGATACGGGTATCCATTGGGGCACTTCCGCACAGCTGATCAGTGACCTGGATGCCTGATAAACAAAGCGAACGCGATCGGACGCACTCACCTCACTCTGCGACCATTGGCCGATAAATCACGGTGATGACGATACTATATACCATACCTCAATACCTTTCAGAACAGATTTCGGTCAATTAGTACTATATTTATTCCATAGCAGCTATACCCTATTTGAACCCTCGAGATGAATCAGTGGCCCCTGGATGCCACAGGATGGGCTGGTGAGCAATGGTATCTCACTATTGATTGGTATATAAGTTCAAAATTTATAATTTAGAAATTTTTTACATATTTAGGCGTTTTTGATTTTTCTTTTACGTTAACATAGACATGGCTAGCTCAAGCTCCTATATCAAGGCTGCTGAGTCAGCGGTGGCAAATGGCTTTCCGAGTGCATATGAGAAGTATCTTAATAACTAAAAGGTACATAAATCGAGGTTCATAAGAGGCGTTAATTTCAAGTAAAATACCGCTTTGTTTGGCCATATTGCTTAGCTAGAGCCTCTTCAGTCCAAGAAGCCATGAATTAACCAATGGACGTAGACCAAGCACCAGCTGTTTCTAGGAAATCCGCCAATAGTTGACATCGTCGTCTGAGCGACTTGGGGCGCCAACGTTAAAACGGCTGTGCAATTCACTAGAGCGTATTCCAACCCGGCATCCAACAGCCTGCATCGCAACTGCCTCGGCTACTCCATACTTAGCTAGAGATGGGAGTAACCGATGCTGGGTCCGCCTGGGTCACTGGAGCTGAACCGATGTCTCCCAACGCAAGCAGCGGCTCCTTTCGGAAATTGCTGCTCAAATGTCCGGCGCACGAAGATCGCTCCTTTGAGCTGATGAGACAGTGGCTCAGGAAGCACAGGCAAGAAAAGAAGAAGCTAAATGAGGTATTTAGATATTTAGATAGAAACCGTAATCGTGCCTTAGCACTTCTGCATGCCGATCCTTGACAGACTTGTACCAATCGTAGACAAATCAAGAGAAGACGGAATTGCTTAACATTTTAACGTCCTTAAAAGACGTCATTAGCGCAGCAGAAGGTTGCGCTCCGAAGATGAAGCACCTGGTAAATGTACGTACTTTTAATTTACTTATCGCTGATATCCTTCGAGGACTTCTGCCAGCAGCGATATATAGCCTATATAGTAAGACTCTTTTTTGCTATAGGATGGTAGCGGCCAAATGCTTTCGCAGCGAAATCGGGCAGCGAAAGACGTGAGGTGTTTGAGCACCATCTACGGTTATCAGCCAGAGGACTTCATGCTCGCCATAGACCTCATGGATCACTTCATTACGAAAGTGAAGGTAGAGAGCAGTTAGTGGCGATCGCGACCGGGTTAAGTCCGCTTGAGAGTGAAGCTCCTTGTGTTTTATTAACGTTGCATAACAGTGGCTCCGGCGGCGGCTGTTCTTGTGGCAGTCTCACCGAGACACAGGGGGCGCGAGTTCGCGGTAAACGAGACTCTCCTTTATTACTCTCAACGGGCACATACATGAGAGAGCGATCAATCGCATC
This sequence comes from Cristatella mucedo, assembly GCA_009760855.2. Taxonomy (NCBI): domain Eukaryota; kingdom Metazoa; phylum Bryozoa; class Phylactolaemata; family Cristatellidae; genus Cristatella; species Cristatella mucedo. Next base: position 2,684,218 of record WPIO01000034.1, read on the forward strand.
AGGCGACACGAAATATAACATGCATTAGTGGGCTAACGCTTCGCTGAGTCAATGGCTTACCTATTCGCCGCAGGTGAGGCATATACATTAGTTTCAAGGCGCTTCGCTAATTACAGCAGCAGAAGCCGCAGGCACACACCACACGCTCACCCAAAATCTCTGAATAACTATGTTGTGCATTGCATGTCCGGCCTGTCCAGCCCACAGTGCTCTCATAAGCTTTCCTTAAATGTATTGTTTCAGCTTCGAAGAAAATTTAGTCACGTCTATGCTTACAGATTTCACATTGATTTGGCATTATCATTTGGTGCTAGAATACCTACAAGTTGAAGGTTTCCTCGTGAAACGTCTACACACTATACAACGTTCTTTCAGTCACTTCTCCATACCTACGCATGTGGAGCACCAACTTTGTGTTAGTAGCTGGACAACCATTTTCCATGAGTAATGAACTACTGTTAAATCTTTTTCAGGTCGCTTCCAAGTACGTGCCGTGTACTGCTCTGGCGTGCTTTCTCCTCTCCACTACTGTCAAACATGACGAAGAAGCAGCTCCGGTCACTCAGCGTCCGACACCTGCTCAGCTGCTCCAACTTTGCAACTGCACTGGCTGCTCGGTCGCCGATCTCGAGCGTATGCGAACGATCATTGCCACCAAGCTAGTAGAGAAGCACAATGCTGACAATGCCTTGCCCCGATACTTGGTGCTTCAACACATTCACGGGGCCTTGCAAGCCTGCTTTCCGGCCGTATTTAGCCATGCCTCTCTACGAGGGATGACGTCCGTGATGGCCACAGCATTTTGTCGAGGAGAGCTGCTCCTCGCGCGGGTAGGTGCTAGTCTGCTGCTGCCAACAGCTTGTATGCATTGGTGAGCTCTAACTCATCGCCAGTGTGGTGGTTCAGCTACACTATCCTTCATGTGCAACTGCTTCAAAATCTCATGCTTCTAGCACGGATTCTGGGTCTTGATTTCATCTGGTTTGTGTTGAAGAGCCTATTTTACTTGTGGGCACTCACATCAGGCATGCATGCTACGAACAATGCTTGCACATGGTTTGTCAAATTGAGGTTTTGGCTGTTGCATGTCACTGTGAGATGAAAGAGACAGTTGCTTCCAGCAATCGGCTTAAGGCTTGCATTCACTGTGCTTGCAGCCTTCGGTGCTGAGTCTGGCAGTGGTGTCCTACACACTGGACGATCTTGGACTATCGAGAAATCCGTCCGTCAGCAGCCTCTTCATTCTGCTCAGAAACGCATGCAACGTGAGTGCTGCTACGCACTTTGACTGTTTCACAAAAAAGTGGTGTAGCTGTAGATTGTCCAGTGTGCCTAGCACTGATTCAATGGACTCTAGAAATGCTATAAATGACTCTAGGAATGCTGAGAAACGTTGCTGTGGCGCAGCCCCCGTGCTATGGATTGCAAGTGATGAACTCGACGTGAGTCGAGGCTCGCAGCCGAAGATGGCGGTGGGTTGGTGGGGGGCAACGGTGGGGAGAGGGGGCTGCTGCTTCTTCTGCTTGTTCATTGAGGCTCCGATGACGTGACAAAGCAGTGCTGTCCCCACTGCTGCTCCGGAGCCGGAAAAAACGAAAGGAATCTCTGAGGGTTGGAGGACTCTTGAGTCGACGCTGAGAGGTGGCCTTGGGTTGGAGTTTACTTCTCTCTTGGCATGAGTTGGTGACCGGGTCGGTCTACTCTATATCACTCCTTTCCTTTAAATGTTGAGCCATGGCACAGTATCAACACCACCACCCCCCCCCCAGCAATCCCACAGCGTCCCAACGAACCGTACCCTCCATACTATCCGGCAACCGCAGGGTGTCTGGTCGAGCCCGGACAGGTCGAAGATGCTGCCCACTTATACCATGGAGTAGCTACTTGTCTCGTAGCCAGGTGCACGGCTAGGATCTAGCAAAGGAAGAGGCCAGGCCTTGAACTTGCCAGAGGAAACCTATCCTGGAAGATTCAGTAGGGGATCAAACCTGGCTCTCCCCTTTCCCAATGCTTGTAGCTAAACATGGTGGATGCGCCCAAGTGGGCCCTATATGGACTAGGTATAGGTCTATGTCAGAAAGCTTTTACTGCACTCTCACTGTGTACTGTGTTGTGATGCAGATCTTCTGTACTCTTTTTTGCAATGCTTGCTTCCGAAGCGAGGGGGTCTGCCGGGTTACAGCGCTGCCGCAGGCCTCTTTTGGAGCATGCCGCCCTCGGTGATTGACTGGTGTGTGTACGATCAATGTCCAGCCCTTCTTAGCCTGTTCCTGGCAGTGCCCCTGCTTGGACTCGGTATTTTTCCGTCTGCAAATGGCATGTGCTCAACCTAGTTTGAACACTGACGAGTCTATACAATGTACGACTCCTTGTACTAATATGCACTATGCATGTATATAGGATGTATATTTATATATAAACCACTCTCGCTGTCCTTGCCGGTAGATTGGAAATCTTAGTTAAGGCTTGAGTCAAAACGTTGCTCCACAGCCATACCTTCTTGGTGGGACGCTTGGCACAAAAATGAATAGCCCGATTTATGACTTCTTGGCCAAAAAAAGTGAGTTGATTCAACAGCCTCATTTACATAGTGGCAGATGAGCACTTGCAGTAGGCAATAAAGGTTCGCCCACTGCAGGATTCTAGTAGAGGGGTAGACTAGTAGACTCCCACGACCTAGGACAGCATTTAGTGGGTCCCTGTGATTCGTCTTTGATGTGCTTATGCGTGCTGACACTGTGCACGCTGCCACTAACCACATTTGCATGCTGACCCTGTGCATGTCACCCGTAACCATATTATTCATTTCGTTTGTTTTTCAAGCATGGTTTTACTTACCATTCAATTGCATTTCACTTTGCAGCAAATGTAAAGCGCCTAGAGAGAGATTAAGTTCTCTGAGGGCGCTTTATCAAGTGAATTATTATTATTATTAGGTCGTGCTGGACACAGCACCTTGGGCCAGTGGGCTGAGACCCTTATGCTGCCTAGGGCTGAGACTGGCGTGTGGCATAGTTGCCCCTTTTCTCATGCTGTTTGAAATGCATACAGGCAAACCTCGCATGCATGCTTACACAGCTGTCTGTACTAGCAGCACCGTCCCATAGGTCGGCATACGGCGTGTTCCCTTGCAGGTTGCAGACGCCGAGCTGCGTGAGTGTCAGAGTAAGATGGCGGCTCACCTGTTTGACCGCCGGCAGCGGGTGGCCGAGCTTCGATACAATACCAGCCTGCAGCTTGTTCGGCCTCGGCGGAAAGCACTGCTGAGGCCGAGCTCATGCCAGGGTCTGACAGTTTTGCCTGTGATTCCCGAGGTGCTGTGATGACAACAATACTAACCGACAGCCTCTGGCTGAGCCTAGAGGTTAGTGAAAGGCAGACACTGTTTGCTCATTCTCATTTTACAAATATCAACCGAATAGTCTGCATAGTGACCTCTCTTTATTTATCTCATTTATTCCTTTTTATTTTTTAGTGGCAGTTCAACACCAAACCAGCCGACACGTCAGATCACGTGATCATCAACTAACCACGGTCGCCATTTTTCTCTAAGATAGTACTTTCCTAAATATTTGTAATGCAATGTGGTGCGTCATGCGCACTATTTGTACTAGTCTACACACCACTAACTGCAAGTCAGATCAAGGATCAACTCCAAGTCGTGGCTAGAGCAACTTGCCACGTATTTAGTCATTGGGAATGTTCTCACTATTCTGGAATGCTCCAGCAGCCCTAGGAAGATCCTTCTAGTTACCTTGTCTCAAGAGGATGCTAGTTTCGCGTTGTAGATTGCTGTTAGTCTATTTAATGCTAGCTAGGAGTCAGCGATTGTGATAAAATATAAAGGCAAGACGTTGCTAAGAAAAAATATGTTGTATTGTTATTTTAAAATAAATTATGACTTTTCTGACAAGCTTTGGCTTTTCCATGAGCGCTGGTCGGCCAGTGAGTGAACGCCGATGGCGCGCGCCCATTGTTGCAGTGCTGATGAGACACGTGACCGTGTTGCGTCAAGTCACGTGTCTGTGACACGTGACATGTTACGCCATTGCATTACAATCCGGCAGCCGTGGCCACCTGGCCAGAGGAGAGCACTTAACATGTCAGCTATGGGCTGCACGTCGAGCTGCTGACCACTCATGTCTCAGTGTGACGCGTGACCTCGAAGGCACCCTAACTCGGCAAGGCAGTCGTGTGATAGCATAGCCCAAACGACCTGCGACTCTTGCGGTTGAGGGCGCCTGTGCGGCAGAGCACGTGACAGCGGCGAACCCGTGACAGCGGCGAACCCGTCTGTTCCCACGCTTGCGGGATGCCAGCGTGAAGCGCGACGGCTGAGGCTTCATCTGTTGCTCTCTCTTCTCCTGCTGACGGCCGGCGCGGCCGGCGACAGGCTGCACTGTCTCACGAACGGCGTCACGCTCAGGTCGGGTTCTGCCGCCTACGAAGCACCAAAGGCAGCAGCATTGCTGACTGACACCGCTGAGCTTCGCCTGACCATTCTCTAGGGTCACTGTCCTGTCGTGCCGGTCCAGCGCTGCTGCCGCTGCCCCTCCCCCCTGCAATTCGGCAGGCCCGTGTACCGGCACGCTAGAGGGCAGGTCGTACCTGGTCGCCTCCGTAAAGGAGGCTGTCCTTGTTGGTGCCGAGCTGTTTCTTGCGAAGCAGTTGCCTCTTCTGCTGCGGGCTGCCAGCAGTGGCCGACAGCGGCCGATGCTGCTGCTGCTGCTTGCGCCCGCTGTCGCAGCAGCGCTCTCGGCCGAGCTCGGCAGAGCTGCTCGCCGAGCTCGGCCGAGAGCTGCCGCTTCGGCGCTGGTGCGCAGCAATGCTCCTCGCCAGAAGCGACGATTTTCGCACGACCAACTTTGGCTGCGACTGCGGAGAGCCGCCGCCGCAGGCGCCGCTGCGCCCGGCGCCTGCCGCCGAATCCGGCCGCGCGGTTACGCAGCAGCGCTCCTCGTACACATGCGCCGCGCTGCTGCTGCTGCTCGTGCTTGCTCCGCGCGACACCGGCGCGACGCCGTGCCACTCGCGAGGCGCGCAGCCTCTGGCCGCGTCTCCTCCTCCGCTGTTGCCCGCTGCTGGCAGCTCGCGGTCTGCCCGCATGCCGCCGTCCGCGGGCGGCGCATCGGCGGGCAGCGCCGAGGCTCGCGACGCAGTGCCCCCACCGTCGTAGGCTGCCCGCTCTGTGGACTGCCACAGGTCCGGCGGTGGCAGTAACAGCAGGCTGTCGACTCTCCGGGCCCTGCACACGCGAGCACACACACAGCAATGGCAGCCGTTAGCAGGGGCGACACCGGCGATGCTGCCGTTCAGGCGAACGGCAGCTCAGCAGCAAATCTAGGTAGCTTGGCGATAGATTAGCGTTAGCTGCTCTGTCACGTCTCTTTCTCTTTGAGGCCCTGCCAAGTGAGCCGAGGACAACTTTACATACTTGTTCGCAATCAAGTCTTGTCTACTTTCAGCTACACTAAATTGCTAAAATTCGGGCGTGTTAAGTTAGACAGTAATGCTTTATCTAAATTGGTCCACAGATTTGTGACATCCCGTCTGGACTTCTGTAACTCACTGCTTGCTTACCAACCGGCGTGTGCAATTAGGCACTTACAGTTGATGCAAAACTTGGCAGCTAGGCTTGTCTGTCGTGAGCGTCGCAGTTGCTGCATCACACTACTTCTTGCCGACCTGCACTGGCTCCCAGTCAAGCAATGGTTCGACTTTAAGGTTCTGTCACTCACTCTTAGGACTCCGGCCATTCTCTGGTTCGAGCCTAATTATCCCACCAGGCTCGGCATAGTGCCACCTAATTTCCTGAATCTATTGTTCAGCAACTTTGTTCAAATTGTTCAGCAAATTGTTCAGCAACACCTCATAGTACCTAAAATCCTTTGAGGCTGTGGCTTTAGTTCATATGCTTTCACAATCGGGAACTCACTTCCGACTGGCATCACGACAGATCTTGACTTTACCTCATTTGAACAGAAGCTAAAAACGCATCTATTTATCACAGCATTTAGAGGGTCCGTGAAGCTCGTCATTTGAGTGCTTACATGTGCTGCATATGCTGCAACTAACCATATTTGCAAGCTGACTCTGTGCATGTCACCTCTAACCATGTTAGTGTTGTCATTGAGCGTGCTACCACTAACCATTCGACCATGCTTCCTGTACAGCATATGTAAAGTGTCTAGAAAGAGATCATGTTCTCCGGGGGCACTATACAAATGTATTATTATATTTATTAGGCTTTACTTCGACAAAATACAGCTGATTTTAGCCACACCGTTCGACGTTCGGGCGCTCAATCTAGAAGGGCGACGTGCACACAGCACCTGATTGCTCACGTGGTGGATCCCATCTCAGTCAATTGCCCTATTGCGTTAAAGCAGTGCTGGTTTGGTCCAGCGGCTAAGGTGCTCGCGCCCGACCAAGGTCTGGCTGAGGTCGTGGGCTCGAGCCCGGAGGCATATGTGAAGCGCCTGAATAGAGACTAAGTTCTCTTGGGGCGCTATACCAATGAATTATATTTTTTTAAGCACTCGCATGCTTTTAAGTGCGTGCAACCGTGGCTGGCTGACGCCGTGGCAGTTGGCGCACAGGTGGCGCTGACAAGGTGGGCTACTGCATTTTATATTGTCCGCCGAGGCAGCGTGGCCGCCGAGGCCCGAAGCCTAGCGTTCTTTAAATTGGGGCCTGCAATTATATATATATATATATATATATATATATATATATATATATATATATACACATAACTGTGAGGGTCTACACAGGCAGGCTACTTCCGTTCATCTTGCCTTCGGCTCAGAGCTCCAGGCTCTTCAAAAGAAATATAGGGTGCACCGATTTAGTCTGATGAGCTATGCAGCCTCGTTCTGGTCAGTGCACGTTGGGTTTGCCCCATCTCTCGCTGCTGTCTCTCTAGGGGGAGCCGGTCAAAACTGTTTGGACTGGGCTGCACAAGCCTGCCACGTGACCATGCACCTTTCTCGGGTGCATGGTCACGTGGCAGCTTCAGGCTCCAGAAATGGAAGGTAATGCTCTCTTTTTAGGCTTAAGTTTACAGAGGTATCTAAACGCCGCCGGTGCCCTTCAGTGCACGGATTCACAAAAAATCAGGTATGGCCATTTTGTCAAGAAGCAGCCGAAGACCCCTTCCGGTAGGTAGGGGGCAGAATCGGAGTTTGCTTCCACAAGAGGTTACCATTTCCTTTTAAAGAGTGTCTAAAACGTGCTCGTGGAGGTGAAGCTTACGAGACATGCCGAAGGATGGAGGCAGGGGACCGTTGACAGGCAGCATTGTCGCGCCGTTGTTGGGACGTTTGCGGCAGACAGCAGAGGTTTGCACCACCTGTGAGCGTGTTGCTGCGCAGGCAGGAGGACCTGCAAGTAGGCAGGTGTGCAAATCTGGAAAGAATGCCACAAATGCATGGACTACCTTGGCTGCTGCCCACCCTAATCTAAACAGGACCAACGTTTTGCAGTGCTGCTAGCTAAAAGTGGGCAGACGTGACCTGACAGACCGTGATCTCCGAACCTGTTGTCCCCTAGGAAGTTTTAGTTTGGAACAGAACACAAGATTCTGCACGCTAGGCGGGAGGCCACACGGGATGTGCTAGTCGGGCCAATGTCAATAGCTAGGGTTTTCAATTTCTCAGTGACAGTACCTTTTCTGATGACTATAAAATGTAAATGAATAAATAAAATTTATTTGTATTTCATCCTAAGAAAACTTAAATCTCTATCGAGGTGCTTTGTACGTGTCGAAGGGCTCGAGCCAACTACCTTGTCGTTTAAGGGGAGTTTCTCACCCACTTGGCCACTTTTAGGTTGGTTTCATTCAATTATTCAATTCAAGAAATCTGACATCTGTCCAAGTGCGAATGTCAGCAAGAGAAGCTGCTTGGAGTTAAGTGAACTAGAGTTAGTAGAAGGCATGGAAGTATCAAAGCACTGGTTTAGCACTGCGTCATCTGCCAGTGATGTCCGGATGAGAGGACCTCGCTCAAGAGGCACTTGCTGATCAACGGTATCTGGCACGGTGGCGTGAGATCCAGCAGCATTGGGGAGGCTGGCACCCAACTGTATCAGCCCTGGTGGCAGTGCTGATTCTGTGGAGCAAATAGATTAAAGCCTTGACGACCGCTTACTTGCAAGATTTGCTGTGTTACTATAAGAGTTTAGCTGGTCTGCCACTGCTTGTTCCAGTGCATTTGGTAGGAATGGCAGAAGGGAGAGTCGAGACCGGTGGCAAGATAACTTACTTCTCGTGGTTCTCAGGCTTCCCGGACTTCTCGCTGAACAGCCTGACAGCCTTGAAGCATGCAGGGACAAAATCTGAGGCTAAGGACGTGGTAGTAGTTCGGATTACAGTAATTACAGCCGGCAGTGGCATGATGCAGGCATCTCAGATGAAATGAACAGAGTACTGATAAGCATGGATCTGGTAAGCAGAGGCAAGCTTGACAGGTAGACAGTGAATTAAGAAACGGAGGGTGAAGATTATAGTAGTAGAAATGTTATTTTGGACTTGGATTCTCTGATCGACATGCTTTGGAACAGCTGTGAGTCACCATAAAGTTAGTTAGTCAAAGTCAGCATTTGTGCCTGCTATTGCTGCTGCATTGTCGAGTCTCTGCTGTTGTCGACGGCCGAAACTAGAGTATAGTAGTAGTAGGGATGTTACACTTGAGTTGGACTCTCTCATCTGTCTTGCTTATAGAGAAGTTTGATTTAAAAACGATCTGCCAGACAGCTGCAAGCATTGCTAGGCATGACACTGACCAAGAAGCGGTTAAGGAGATAGTCGATGGAGTCGACATGCACATGCCAGTCACGAGTCCTGATCTCGTGACTGTTTTCCCGAGCTTACATTATGCATACTAGCTTTGGCTCTGCATTGGCCTTAGACCGAAGAGCTCACTGGCACAGTTCTCATGCAAAGCAGTTCAATCAAAATGAATTTTAAAACCACATAGCTTGACAATGCACTGGGGCAGCTCTCAGGCCCCGGCCGCAATACTAGCCCTTGCCTTGGTGGGTCTGACTAGGGCACCTAGAGCAACCCGTAGCCGGCGGACCAGCCAAGTGGAGAGGAGCGAGGTGTCTGTCAGTCTGACATCGAGATCCGCTCAGGTTAGAATGGAGCTTTGGTCAGACAAAGAGTGGTCAGGATGTGAACCGACAACTGTACTCCAATAGACAAAGAGCGAAAGGATGGCAAGCTGGCGCCGGAGCAATCTAATAAATTACCGGCAGAAGCGAATAGGCCGAGGACGGACACCAAGAGCTGGGGTCCGACAAAGTAGCAGCTACGCTCAAGGTCATGAGGGCAGAGACGGAGTATAAACGAGACGACCGACAGTGCTCGGGGCTGCAGCTTCGGTAGTCGATGCGAGACTACGCCTCGAGAGCACCAGAGTCAAACCTACGGCGACGAACAGCTATGTGCAACTTAGACCTCGCGGCTGTGCTCTGTCGGCTACTCAGTTAGCTGCTCATATCTGGAGGTGCTGTAGTGGTCCGCCTTCGGGGTCAGGACCATCTCTAGCGACGCAGGCGTGTGGTAGCTTATTGTAGTCGTGCTTCGGGAGTTCTCACGAAGTTAACTACGTCGGTCCGGCGTTCGCCTCGTAAAGCACTTTTGCCGGCGGGTAACAATTACTAACAGACACACAATAAACTGTTGCTTTCGGCACCCAGTTGCGCCGCTTGTGTTTTAACTGCGCTGCAGCGCTGCACTACACCGTCAACTGGTAGAGAGCCGGGGGACGAGCTTCTGGCGGTTACAATAAGAGGATGGTTTTCCAGAACATGGAATCGAAACAAATCTGAGATAAAGTAATTGGGGTACTGGCGACAGGTAGCCTCTACGATGGGCAGCTCATATTTTTAAAGACTCGCTACAAGTGATTCGAAGGACTTTGCTTTGACAGCACACTGAACAGTTGAAATGTGTATGAGTAGCAAGCTCCGGTTGCTACTTTAACATCATTTTTCATTAAACTCCGGCTATGGAAGAAAGAGAAGCAAGTGAGAGTGAAAGCCAGTGAGAGTGAAATGGGTAACTGTTGGGCAGTTATGCAATCAACAAGGTCTGGGTAAATGTCCCCTGTGCCGGATTAAAGTTGCTGATACTAGTCGTTGAAGTCGCCGGTTAAAATAACAACAAGATTCAAAGCAACAAGTTTTTAGAGGGGCTAAATATCCTTAGTGAGCGGATCGAAGCAATTGATCTTGTGTAATTGATCCCTATTCAAGGTCGAGGTTTAGCCCTGTGCCTAAACCATGGTCATACCCTTGTTTGACTGAAACCAATAACCGTTCCCAACCAAATTATGGAATGAACTAACAGAAACGTGGCCTGGCAGACTACGGGTGGGATTTGAGATCAAATGATTAGCCAAATTCAGCTCAGAAAAGTCCGACATTGCTGCCTCTATCTCTCTCTTTCTTGCAGACCCACTCAACCCGGTCGTGCTCCATCATCTCTCTGATCTCACAGCAGCTGCTTCTGCTTTCGACCTCTGCTCTCGTCTGGCTGTTGTGCAGTTATTTTATCTTCTCTACCAGCGTCTGGCTCGATGTATAGCTTCTGCCACTCTCCGATTGCACTAGGACTCCTGCTCTCAGCTTTCTCTGAAGAGACTCGGTGCAAAAAGGATGACAAACAAAGGAATTACCTCACTGGCCCGCCATCACGATAATGTTCGTGGGCAGCTATCTCCAGCATCAGCATCTGAAGATCGGCTGCCTCGGCCTTGTCATTGCCAGATGAACTCGGACAATGGCCGTTGGACATTTGATGGTGGCAATGGCTACTGGCATCATCACTGAGACCACTGTCCTTGGCTTCTGAGTAGTCTACCGTCATGTGATCAGCTGACAGACGAGAGATCGCCATGTAAGTGCAGCCATCCAAGGGTCGCATAACTGTTTCCTCGTCGTCGTCGTCGTGCTCATCAATTCCCATACGGGCCGTCCCATGGCTTCTTCTTCTTCTCCTCTTCCTCTGCTTCTGCAAGGACCTGTCAGAGCAGCGTCTCTCAAGCTCTCAAGTAAAAGCGGGCCCGGGATTCGTAAAAGAAAACCGGCAACTCTCACCACGTTAGCCGACTCACCTTCTGGCCAGACATAATACAAGGATGACGACTGCGATTAGCAGAACTGCAGCAGTAGCACCAAGTGCATATGACACATAACCTTCCGCAGAATCCTGAACGGCAGCAGCAGCTTCGACTCGATGCAGAGCTAAAGCGAGATGCAGCGCAGTCACTAGCTGTGCGCAAGTCACACAGTTAGCATAGCATAGCACTTTGATGCCTGCCCGGGCTGATGGCTGCAAGTGACACACACACACACAGGCGACAGCTCTAAGCGTGGCTGCCTATGCAGGCAGCAACCGGAGCAATCAGCAATAGCACATAGCAATTCATTAAATGCACATGTTGACAAGTGTGACACTTGTGCCAAATGTGAAGCCAGGACAGCTCCTCCAAATAGCAAGCACTCCTACTAAGGCTTATGCACGAATTCGGTTTTATTAGTAGTCCCACGCTTAATGAATAAGGCTAGACACATACATAGGCTCAAAGAATCGCCAGGTCAATGGTTTCTACTGAAAAACGAATGCATATTAGACATAAAGTGCCGCTGACTACTAATACTGCTGCTGCTGCTACTATTACTACTACTAATAATTAATAATTAATAATAATTTATAATAAGAAATTGCCGTTGGTGTGGCAGTTACACGACTCACAAGCCTAGCTGCAGAGTTCATGCTTCGAATGACCCGCTAGCTGTACTGCAAACATCGAGCATCGAATGACATGGAAATAAAAAGCAAGCTATTTGAAACCGCCGGGAGAGCGGCTATTTGGTGCCGAGGTGCAAGAAAAGAAATATTGCTCCCAAAGCCTGGAACTCACTCTCGTCTTTCCTCACAACATCTCCTAACTTGACATGTAAAAAGAAACTAAAATACCTCTATTTATCACAGCATGTAATGGGTCTCTGTGTAGCCCATGGAGCCAGTGAACAGAAGGAACCAAGGTACTTCTGTTGTCGGGCACTAGGGTTCGTGTTGCCTATGAGTGACTGAATGATGTCTTTCTATCGAATTAAAGCAGTTTCAAATGGACAATGCAACCCAGCAGCATACAATCCTTGTCTAATCACTCCGTGAACCTTTTGGCCAATATTTTTTCTTAAGGTCCATTGCAGTTTTGAGATATATATGGCAGTAGCATAACCCATTTTTTAAAGCTTGAGGAAATTTACATCCACTGCCACTGATTATAATGCTGCTATACTGCTACGATATGCTTTTTTGTACTTGGTTCATGGCCATGAGACAGCACTGTGAGACGGATGTGACACACATCCATAGAATATATACTTGCTACTAAAGCAGCAGTGGTGCATCGGTGGCTAGGCCTGATTTGGCATCGGCTGCTCCTAGCAGCCGAGACTGGTTGATCGTAGCGCAAATCAAAGGCAGTCGAGGGCACGATCGCTGGTCACACGCTTCACAAGGCCTCGGGAGGAGTTTAGAAGTTCTACGTGCGAGTATACCTGAATACAGCTAATAATAATAATAATAATAATATTGCACTTGATAAAGCGCCCTCAGAGAACTTAATCTCTTTCTAGGTGCTTTACATTTGCTGCAAAGTGATACGCAATAGAATAGTAAGTAAAATCATGCTTGAAAAACAAACAAAATGAATAACATGGTTAGGGGTTACATGCACTGGGTCAGCATGCAAATCAGCTGGAGCAACTTCCAGCATCTGAAGTCTAAATGCTGTAGCCACTACTACACTCAGCAATGTCAGGGGAGCGCTAATGTCAATGGCCACGTAATAAATGTGAATTAGGGGTATCCATCAGATACAGGTTCACCAAAGCTGATCACTAACGATGCACACACAAAGCTTCTTTTGGATAGGACTAAATGGAAAAGGCTGTGCTCTTTAAACCACATATTTGGGCATACAGCTTCAACCATGCAAGACAGAATGCAAGCATCAGCAGCACATGCTTGCCCTTGGCACTGCACGCACACAAATACGGTTTTAGATTGAACGTCACCACGGCTGCTCCTGTCCTTGGTGGTCTACCGTCATCCATCGCTAGCACGGTGAAAGTGTATGCATCGTACGTATAATCTAGCTGGTTTCCTTTCAGCGTCAGCTCTCCATTCTCGGAGATAGAGAAGAGCCTGCAAGGCACGAACATCACGTGACCGCACTACAGAGCAGCTGGACTGTTATAAATCTCAAACAAAGCAGATTTAGAACTGCAAAAGACACATCGATCGTTCTTTTGCAATGGATCTCATCTTCACACAGCAAGCAAATGACCCATAGTCTCCGATAGATGGTTTGCATTTTAAAACAATGGCAATATGGCACCAGCTACTTCCACCATAACTAGCATCGGCCACTATTTCAATCGGCCCTTCGTTGCGATTCGTTGGTCATTTATTCTTTCTTCGTCTGCTACCCGCCATCAAAATACGACTTGCATCTCCGGCCAGCTCCACACTTGTACACGAGACACCTACAGCCGGTAGTTGACCAACGCCAGGCAAGCCTCGAGGGCAGAACGACACGGCGGTGTTGGCGAATGCCAGACAAGCAGTGGAGCGCACATTTTTCTTATCGAGCCGGCTCCTTGTACCAGCAGGGCGATGCTCCCCACATGCCGCGTGCGACTACAAACCGTCTGCCTCGGTCCACCCGTGCTTGGTATGCACCAGATCTCTCTCTCCCCCCTCTCTATCTCTCTTTGCCACCTGTCTGGTTTTTTGTCTGCACTATACGTCAACAACTAAAAGTACACTTATCACATGGCTCACACGGTGGTCCCCTTCCGACAAAATATAACTCATTTGCATACCGCCCTAAAAAAAACTACTTCCATATTCACGTGCCTATATATATATATATATATATATATATATATATTTACCTCTAATCATTTTATCATGCCTTCTTTGCAGTATCTGTTAAGTGCCTAGGAATAGATTCAGTTCTCTGATGGCACTATAAAATTCTTTGCCACGGGGCTGGAGCCCACGACCTCAGGCAGAAAATACATTCACCTTAACCACTCGGCCCAAAAATTACTTACTCACTTTACTCTGACCTGCAACCTACGAGGCTTGACAAGACAAAACAGGTTGGCAATCGCACCCGTGCTACCGAGCTTCTCTCTCTCCCTGCATTCTGTCTGCTCTCTCTCTCTCTCTCTCTCTCTCTCTCTCTCTCTCTCTCTCTCTCTCTCTCTCTCTCTCTCTCCCTCCATGAGAGCTGAGAGAGAGGAGAGAGAGAGAGAGCAGACAGAATGCAGGGAGAGAGAGAGAGAGAGAGAGAGAGAGAGAGAGAGAGAGAGAGAGAGAGAGAGAGAGAGTGAGAGAGGTGGATACAAGTTGATGGCTCATTGCTGAGAACATGCCTCCTTCTATAAGTGGTGTTTACTCATTCTTTCTGCTGCCTATCAATCTTAGGCAATACCATCTTAGCCACAGATCCGGACGACACAGCGGCAAAGCTGCGATCTCGGCTCGCTGCCGACCGAGGAAGATGAAACCGGCCGAAACAGCGAGGGCAAGCACCATCGAGGAGCATTATGGACAACATAGCGGCCGATTGTTGCAATGTTGGCATCCTCGCACAGCAGGGCAGCAGCAGTGAGTGCACGAAGGCTAACCTTCAGCCAGCTACATACTCAGCAAATCTCGCTCCGACGATGCGATAAGTGAGCATCGTGCCGATATCCCTGTCTGTTGCATGTACCTCGCCACAGACGGTCGAGTTTACAGTGAATTCGTAGTGTGCAGCATCAAACTGTGGATTGTTGTCGTTGGCATCAATGACATTGATAGCAATGGTAGTGGTGTCTTCCTGGAAAATATACTTAATCTATAAGCAGAGAATGAAATTTGACTGCACTGTAAAACCTTGCAAACTGGTTGCTTACAAGGGGACCACACAATACAATATATATTACAAACATTACATATTATGCAAACTTGTTTTGGAGCATGTGGCATTGTAAACAGGACTGAAAAACAGCAGCTAAATCAACTCGATTATGACTGACATTTATTATTCATGGCTCTTGAATTATAGCAGCTAGAAATCGATTTTTCGATAATCTGTGGCCAACACTGCATAAAAGCAGATGCCGAGTTATAGAGTTATCACGAATGAGCGTGGTAGTGTGTGGCAGATCGCATTGGCTAAGCCGAAAATTCATGCCTGGTGCCGCAAATCTACATTGATCACAACGATGATGACAATGCAGACGACAACAATGACGATCGATAAATGATGACCCCTTGGAATTTATTAGACAAAAGCTAAAGCCCTCCACATAACCCACGTGCGTCGCTTGAATCTAGCACGATTGCATGGTAGGTGTCAGCATGCGTCACAAGAGCTGTTACCAGAATCGCTCATGTGGATGGAAGCACTTGCCTGCTGCTTCGGGCCACTGACTCTTGCCACCATTTCATAGCGATCTTGTTTCTCAAAGTCCAGTGGCTGCCGGAGATAAAGTTCTCCACTGTGAGGACTACAATGTCATGGTCGGCATAAGTAAAGTAAGTGGTCGTTGTCATAAATCTTTTGTGGCCATGCGCCAGTGTTCTCGAGTGCGTGTGCCCACTCGTGTGCACAGCACCAGTAGCAGCGTGCATGAACAAATGTGCATGCGCAGGCATGTCTAAAGCATGAGCCGCCTGCCAAGCTTTCGGGCAAAGCAGTAGCATGGCTACAAGTGCAGCATGTACAGAAGCTGACGACTCACCCTAGGAGTTCGAGGCTAAACATTGCGGAATCGTGTGATGCATCCAGACTGAACAGCACCTCTTGCTCCTATAATGCCAGCAAACATGCAGAGCCACATGAATACAAGCAACTGGGAGGAGGCTAAAATGCTGGAGTTGGTTTTTATGCGATTCGTCAGAGCAGCCGCCCTGCCGAGGACCCTGCAATAAGCCAGGCCCACGAGTTGTAGATTACTGTTGCCCCCCCCCCCCCCCCCCCCCGCTGCCAGTTACCATCTCACCTCGACGGTGTCTCTCACTATGAGCGTCAGCAGCTTCATCGGCACGAGAGAGTCCTCCATGACGCACAGCTCATATAGCTTTCGATCGAAGTGCGGCCCTTGCCGGCTAGCCGGAAGCACACGTATTACGACCGTTGTGCTGTCACGCTTGGCCGGATCGTCCGCTTGGCAGACCTGGGTGTTGAGTTACAAGTTCATTACGTGCCACGCCCACCGACCACCAACCAACAGCTAAAAAACTGCTGCTGCTGCTGCTGCTTTATCCCTCGCGGGTCCACAGTAATGTCTCTTTGCAGCACAGCCAATAATACGCTGGGTGGGATTCCTAGTTATGAGCGCCTCGGGTTGGACAAAAATGAATCAGGTAACCATCCCGGTTCGGGGTTACAAACCGAATCCAATGGGCTCTTAGGAGTACTAGCTGACTTGACAGCCTGTTTTGCATAGCGACAGAAGAGCCTTTACGGCTATCACCACAGCTTGCAGTGGCAATAAAGGATCGCCCACTGCAGAATTCGAACCCACAACCTCGGGTCCAAGGTAGTGAAAAGCAACCGCCTTACCTAGTGTGCCATCACGGCTCACCAAGGTAGCTTCACAAGTGTACCAGCATAATAAAGCCTTATAATAATAACAATAATTCACTTGATAAAGCAACATCAGAGAACTTAATCTCTCTCTCTAGGCGCTTTACATTTGCTGTAAAGTGAAATGCAATTGAATGGTAAGTAAAATCATGCTTGAAAAACAAACGAAATGAATAATATGGTTAAGAGTGACATGCACAGGGTCAGCATGCAAATGTGGTTAGCGGCAGCATGCACAGTGTCAGCACGCATAAGCACATCAAGGACGAATCACAGGGACCCACTAAATGCTGTCCTAAATAGGTGTGTTTTTAGGTTCCTTTTAAATGTGGTCAGGTCAGGGGATGTTCTGATGCAGGTCTTACTGGCCTACCAGCATGTGCGATCAGGCGATTGCAGCTGGTGCAAAACTCTGCAGCTAGGCTTGTCTGTCGTGAGCGTCGCAGTTGCCACATTACTCCACTTCTCGCCGACCTGCACTGGCTACCAGTCAAGCAACGGATTGACTTCAAGGTTTTGTCGCTCACTTTTAGGTCCCTTCATTCTATAGCTCCAGCCTATCTGTCAGATATACTACCCCATCAGGCCAAGTATCGTACCACCCGCTTTTCGGAATCCAACAGTCTAGAAATACCTCATACAAACCTTAAATCCTTTGGAGACCGTGCATTTAGTTCATAGGCTCCCAAAGCCTGGAACTCCCTCCCGACCTGCGTCAGAACATCCCCTGACCTGACCACATTTAAAAGGAACCTAAAAACACACCTATTTAGGACTGCATTTAGTGGGTCCCTGTGATTCGTCCTTGATGTGCTTATGCGTGCTGACACTGTGCATGCTGCCACTAACCACATTTGCATGCTGACCCTGTGCATGTCACCCCTAACCATATTATTCATTTCGTTTGTTTTTCAAGCATGATTTTACTTACCATTCAATTGCATTTCACTTTACAGCAAATGTAAAGCGCCTAGAGAGAGAGAGATTAAGTTCTCTGAGGGTGCTTTATCAAGTGAATTATTATTATTATTATAGGTCGGGAGGGAGTTCCAGGCTTTGGGAGCATATGAACTAAATGCACGGTCTCCAAATGCCTTCGAATGGATCAAACGTCACAAGTTTCCAAAAACTCGGAAGGCAACATAATTCACACCAATTTATGGAGTTGAGCCTCTAATATGCTAACAAGTGCCATCACACTGCAAGGGTCGCGTGAGAGCATGCTAACACCTCCCTCCATAATGAGTTCAGAAACCCATGGTTCCCTACCTTGAGTGAGTGGAGACAATCTCTAAACTTGCTAGCCACCATAATTTCTTACCGAATCTTCCACACCATCTCCTGAATAGGAAGCATTCAAAATATCTGTGTTTTTACCTATTTTTTTTTATTCCAGGAGCGATGTTAGACCATTCTCCCAGGCTTACAGGTACTGATTCACAATGTTCCAAAGGGGAAATCACGATGCAGATTGGAATGACCCTGGTTACGAATCCAGTCTGGGAAAAAATTAGGTTCGTAATGCGGAACCTCATTGTAATGATAATAAATAATATTAATAAAGATGAGACATTTTTAGAGTACCCTACGAGAAGCAGATCTCTTTCTAGGCACTTGACACACGTGTCTTCCACCCCAGCCTACGTGTCATGCGTTCTTGTCTTCCCAAAGAAAATACTCTTTGCGAGTGCACAGCCACCGTTGTATTGCAAGTGCAAAACTAACCAAAGCTGGTAGCGGCGCCACACGAGCAAGGCTCAGAGAGAGAGAGAGAGAGAGAGAAGGAGAGCCAGAGACAGCTAAAGACAGAGAAAGAGAGAGAGAGACACAGGCACGGACACAGATAGAGACAGAGACCGAGACAGAGACAGAGAGAGGGAGAGAGAGACAGAGACAGACAGAAAGAGAGAGAGACAGAGAGAGAGAGAGAGAGAGAGAGAGAGAGAGAGAGAGAGAGAGAGAGAGAGAGAGAGAGAGAGAGACAGAGAGAGGCAGAGAGAGACAGAGAGAGACAGAGAGAGAGACAGAGAGAGAGAGAGAGAGAGAGAGAGAGAGAGAGAGAGAGAGAGACAGAGAGAGACAGAGAGAGACAGAGAGAGAGAGAGAGAGAGAGAGAGAGAGAGAGAGAGAGAGAGAGAGAGAGAGAGAGAGAGACAGAGACAGACAGAGACAGACAGAGACAGACAGAGACAGACAGAGACAGACAGAGACAGACAGAGACAGACAGAGACAGACAGAGACAGACAGAGACAGACAGAGACAGACAGAGACAGACAGAGACAGACAGAGACAGACAGAGACAGACAGAGACAGACAGAGACAGACAGAGACAGACAGACAGAGACAGACAGAGACAGACAGAGACAGACAGAGACAGACAGAGACAGACAGAGACAGACAGAGACAGACAGAGACAGACAGAGACAGACAGAGACAGACAGAGACAGACAGAGACAGACAGAGACAGACAGAGACAGACAGACAGAGACAGACAGACAGACAGACAGAGACAGACAGAGACAGACAGAGACAGACAGAGACAGACAGAGACAGACAGAGACAGACAGAGACAGACAGAGACAGACAGAGACAGACAGAGACAGAGAGAGACAGAGACAGACAGAGACAGACAGAGACAGACAGAGACAGACAGAGACAGATAGAGACAGACAGGCAGAGACAGACAGGCAGAGACAGACAGGCAGACAGAGACAGACAGAGGGAACTGTCTCGTCTGAACGAGCAAACGCCATTCAAAGCACTACACCGAATAATCGCACACAGATACCATACCTTTAGCTGAAGCAGGTAGAAGAAATCCTTCTGGAGCAACATTGGGTTTTTGACCGTCACCAAACCTGTAGAGCTATTCACTTGGAACACGTCTCTGGTGATATCGTCCACGACCAGATCGTAGCGAAGCTCGGCATGCAGCGTCAAGTCGAGATCAACCGCACGAACAAGCAGCACTGCTGATCCCTGGATGGATTCAGAAGTCACCGATCACTGCGTAAGCAAGGCAGCTGAGCGACATGCAAATGCTCACGCATAAACACGACCGAGGGTAAGTCATGTGAGCCAAGTGCCCGATTCGAACTGAGAGCACGGTCTGGCCAGATGTGACGATCATGCCGCAGATCGGCTTTCTAGGCTTCGATCCCAGTCACCGGTGCCAGATCCCTGATACTCTCACAGTCAGATCACGGTGCTTGGTCTTCTCTCAATTAACTAATAATCGATTATTATCCATACAAAGTTTTCTGATTATTCAACGTATATTACTAGCGACGAACAGCCCCTGATAACCGTCATTCCAAATTTCAGCTCATGCTACCGTTCTCAAAGCATAACACAAGTACTCAAACGGCGGCAGCAGCTGTAAGGCAGACACCAGTCTCAGACACCCTGGTTCTACTGTTCCGAAAATTGCCCATACATTTGCCAAAATATGCATTTCTGCCCAGACATGCGATCACACTCGTGGGCGTTTGCCATTCGAAAATTCCTCGAGAGACAACCTCCGGAAAACCAGCCACTAGCAACTATTCTTTACCAGGTTGTAACTGATTTTAACAGTTGCCATTTTTCTATTATTAGTTTGCCATAATTTCTACAAGGCTCTGAGCCAATCACGAGAAAATATGTTGGGTCGAGGACTAGAGCAAGTGTGCATTTCTTACGGCAGTTGCATTATCAAAAATGGTTGCTTCATATGGTGTGCCGACAAATTCTGGATTCTGGTCATCAGCATCTTTGATGTTGACTATAACTGTTGCAGTGGTTGTTCGTCTGTCGTTCTGACAGCCACTAGTGGCACAGTCCTGTAGAAAAAAAGGCAAATCCAGCAGACAAGCACACGATTAGTTTCACTTGCAGACAGACTAATCACTGCACACGGCTTAGAGCTGCACAGTCAAAGCGCTCTTACTAGGCTAGAATGCTTGCCGCGTAGCCTCGTGTTTTTGCCTGCTAGCTACTAGAGCTATTAAGATTCTTGCACGAGGAACTCGGCATAACATGGCCACCTGCATTCGAACGTACGACCGGTGTGTCGGGGTGGGCAATTTAGTACAAGCGTGTCACACACAAGTTTTTTTAGCATTAAAAGCATTAATGGTAATGGAGCTGGAAGGCAGGTGTGTTCAAGAAAAAGATGCAGAGCTGCCAACGAAGCTTGGTAAGTGCACGCGCCAACGGATGCCCAGGGTTTGACCTTTGAACTTTTTCGTGCACATACATTCTTATTTCTGCACAAAAGCATCGAGGCGGGATTGCAACTCATAGCGACCACACAAAAGGGGACAACAGAAGTCAGCTGGTTCAAGCACACCATTTACAGCACATCTGGAAGCAAAGAGGTTACAGAGGTTGTGCTTGACGACCGTCTCGGCAGTGAAGCGCCAGCAGCAGCAGCTTACTACTGCTGCTGCTGCTGCTGCTGGGCCCAAGACCGACTGACCACACGTGACGACATGCGCTTGTAACTTCAACGAGCCCTACACTTAACCCGATGCCATGTGTCGTTAATGCTAACTTCCCAGGAAGCATCTATAGACGGACCGGACTCTGCCCGAGCTGCCAGAGCTCAATATAGCGCAGTCCCACTCTCACGGTCAAGGAGGCGCCTGCTGCCTTCACTCAGCTCTTCACCTTCACCTTCGCCTGGGTCTGCAGTAATCTGCTGCCGCCACTCGGGTTCTCGCACTCTGCGCATTAAGCATCCTTGTTGCCCGAGGTCGCTACGTAGCCGACGAGTGGTCCTCACCAAAAAGCTTGCTTCCAATCCCATCACACACTATCACAAAAGGACGGCTAGTTGGCTTGCATCCACAAGGTCGGACGTCGAAGGCAGAACCTGCAGCAAGCCAGCAGTTATTGCCCTGCCTTATTGGCTACACGTACGTATCCTGGCAATGGCAATCTCCTTCCTAAATATGGAGTCGAGATGCAGGCTACCGTGTTTATACTCGGTAAGTTAGGCGCCAGGACGTTAAGATGTAAGAGCAGGATGCATAATGGTGGAACAGATGAGAGCATGCTGTTCTGTTTCCGGCTAGTGCCCCTTCGGCAAGGTTGCAACGATGCTTGCACGAAATTTAGCTTTTTTGCTAAGGTTAGCGAGTGGCTCTGAAGTGAGAGCCAATTGCCAACTAAGCGGCTCACAAAGGGTCACTGCTGGCAGGAGTACCCAGAGGACCTGTCGCAGAGTGTCATGTATCATCGGCCCCTGATATGATCTGATATGATCCAGCCTCCATCTGCTCCCCCTCTTTTTTTCCCTCCTCTCTTTTCTCCCGAGCCAGTGTGCCACTGCAGACACTGAAACATGCAAGCAGCAACAGCAAAGTCCACGCATGCCAATGCTGTGTTTGTGCATATACGTATACACGGGTGTAGTCACATACGCACGATATAGAGAACACAGTCTTAATTGCAGCCTATGCAGTTTGCCTTGGACCGATTATCTGTGGCTTGCAGCACATGAATGGGCCGCTCATTCTTCCAGCGATTATTAGCGAGACAGAGGGCTAGCACATATTGACTATTGATTGTGCGGCTGCATGAGCAAACACTGTGCAAAAAAATGCCGGGCCAAGACCATCCTATTGGTTTTCATTTGACTCGGCTGCCTCGCATTTACTCGACCCAGTCGGTCATCACAGCGAGCTTGGTCAACTGTGGCCCAAAGCGGTGGACCCCACACAGTGCCCAAAGCCTGTCACCGTCGCTTGGATAGAGCCAGACAACTGACACGGTGACAAATGGAGGCATGCGACCGATTTAGAAATGTCTCCACAACGATCACGGCAGCATGCCGAAGCACTTGACTAAAGCAAGCAAGCTATGAGACAGCTAGAACTTATTGGCACCGCCAGACAGACGGCACGCCTCATGCTCACTACACTACCGTGACATCGCCGCTCAACCGAGTCTCATGCGAGTCACTGATTGCAGAGGCTCGCGTGCGACATCCCACCTTGTACAGGAAGCAGCAGGAGCCCTGCTGCCATATTGCTGCCGCCACCACTACTGGTACCCTGCGCTTTGCGGTGTCAGAGCCCGAGGGCACGACATCATGCGCTGTGGCATGGTAGCCCTCAGCAGCAGGGGGGGGGGGGCAGCAACAACAGGTGGGGCAGAGCGGTGGCAACAACAGCACATATCCTACCATAGCTAGGATCTGGAAAGACAGTTGCTGATACATCTCGTAGTCCAGCGCCCGGGCAAGCTTTATAGCAGCATATCCACCAGCTTTGCCTTGCAAACTAAAGCATACCTGCAAAATAGATTATGTTGGACACCGTTCTGACAGCTGTGTAGTAGCAGCAGCAGCTCACTATAACCAAAACCAATCACATTATACGTATGAGGACACCGCAGGTATCCCTGTATAGTCGGGTGCGTTTTTGCAGCTGCTGTTATTCACAGATGTTTTAGTATTTCTGTCTGTGGCTCCTACACGTAAGCAATAAGGTTGCAGGAATGGTGTGTCGACTGTATATAGAACCTCACTGTCCTCTCTCACTTTCCCTCACACTCTCTCTCCTCACACACACACACACACACACACACACACACACACTCTCTCTCTCTCTCTCTCTCACACTCTTTCCACACTCTGACACTGCTTGCTTTCTCTCTCTCTCTCTCTCTCTCTCTCTCTCTCTCACACACACTTTCTCTCTCCGCTCTCTTTCTCTCTTGCTCACACTCTCACACACACTATCGCTTGCTCTCTCTCTCTCTCTCTCTCTCTCTCTCACTCACCCTTACTCACTCACTTTCACCCTCTCTCACTCTCCCCCCACTCTGTTTATCTCTCACTCTCAAAATCTGCTTGACTGACGTTGAATATGAACAAACTCTCGTTCATCGAGGTCACAAATACAGCACAGATAACTGGAACACAAATGAAGCTGAGTGTCATTCAGCTTTGCTTTGGGAGAGGCACTTAATTCTTCTGTGGCACTTGGTTGCACCTTGAATTGGCTAGCACTTAGAATTGTGCCCCGTATGACATATGACAGCACCAGATTCGATTAGCAAGGCTGAAATGGTGCACTGGGCCATTATCACTGCTTGGCCGCAGCATTAAGAAACTTCCATTTCAATTGCCAGGCAAGTGGCCCACTTGTGCCCAGTGTGCTGCTCGAATAGCTGGAGCTGGCTGCAAGTAACACCTCGCTGTGTGCGTGTGCACACCACTTTGGTGGCACCACGAAGTCACAGCCTAATCATTGCAGGGAGTTGTGGCTCGTGCAAGTGTGTGCTAACGCCTAGGGACGTGGTTGCCCCGGTAGGAGAACTAGTAGCAGTAACTAGGAACCGAAATAACAGTAGCGAGCTGCAGCAGAATCAAGTGCATCTACTAGGCTCACAGGGGGTCCACGTAGAAAGACAAAAATGCGTGGACGAATTCGGAACTGATGCATCGTCTGCATTATTGAGCCTGCCATGACAAGCATGTAGGTTCAATGACAATTCGTCGCAGGACAATTTGACGTGGATAGTTCGGGTTATTTTATGACGTTCTGTTAAGAAATTAAATTAATGTTGTGGCTACGTCTGCATAAACAATCAATTGATGTGTTTTTTTCATAATCCAGCACGCCGAATTGTCCTGCGACAAATTGTCCGGTTACCAGCATGCACCTGCTGGCTTGCCGATAGCTAAAGTGCAAGGACGTTTTCTGAAAGCCTGTCGTAACCAAACCAGTCAGCAGCAAACAAATGTCAACCAGAATCAGCTAGAACCATAGCAGGAGAGCTTGTACAACCGAAGGACACGGCATGGAATGTATGTGCACCTGCACTAGCAGTAGCGCTAGTAAGTATTCGGCCGTCGATGCTACACAGTCACTGAGACTCTGTTTTACTTGTATGCTTGCACGAGTGAGAGAGAGAGAGAGAGAGCTGTCGCTTTCGGCACTTGCGCACGCAGCACAGAGCTGGCGGCTCACTCTCACTCACGAGGCAGTGCACGTCACGAGCTCATCGCGAACAGGCACGCCCGAGCACGCATGAGCTGCGCAGCTCATGCGTGCTCGGGCGAATCCAAGCATTCCTGATCAGGCACCCTGCACCACCCCCTGCTCTCACGTCAAACTGCATCAGACCTAGCAGAAGGGCGAGCGTATCATTGTTTATTGCATTCCCCATCGTAGGATGGGGCAAAATCTGTCCGGGCAAATCTCAGGCCCAAAACTTTCGAATCGGTTCGCCAGACACCCGGTCTATCCGATTGCCAGGGCAGCGATCGCTCTGCGTGGCTACTATTAGGACGGAAAGCTACGTGTGCAGAGCGGCTTGATGAAGAGAACCTTGATGAGTGCTTGGAAAAAACTAAGGAAACAAGAAGGCAGCAACAGAAGGATAGAGAAAAGCTGCCACGCCCAAACGGAAGCCTTGAGAGCCACGAGAGCGGCAAACTTTTGACGGCACTGGAAACACTTGTAACCACCGGTCCCTTCCCCTCCCCTGCACGCAATCCACCGAAGGCGTGTCGGCATAGAGCAGCAGGTGAAGTGCTGCTACAGAAGCAGCTGCTTAAATAGCTGCAGTAAGACGTCGGTTAACAGGAAGGCTGTAAACTCCAGGGCGAAGCACGAACCGGTCCCATAAATCAGCAAGAGTGGGTCAGCCTCAATAATGATAATGATATTAATAATAATACATTTTATGGTGCCCTTAGAGAACTGAATCTATTTCTATGCAGTTTACACATGCTGTAAAGAAAGCATTACCAAACGATTGGAGGTAATATCCGAAAGCAGCAGGTACAGTGTAAGCACAAATATGCTCACAAAGGACGAACCACAAAAACCCACTGAATTATGATGCAGACTCGTGACAGGAAGACCTGAGAGTGACAACTCCCCCCCAAAATCCCTACCCCATACCCAATGGGCACGTGACAGAGCAGCCGGAAGAGCACTGCCAACGGACAGACAGCTGGTCGGCTGGCTGGAAACTTGTAGGCTGCTGCTTGCAAGGCAGCAGGCGTGCACCATCCCTCCAGAAGAGACTGCGCAAACATTTCGCCCCAGCTAACTGCTTCGAGTGGCAAGAGTCGGAGCCGATCGCTGATCGCGAGTGTGATCGATCTCATGCGATTGCATGATTGCGAGCGCAGCGTGCGCGATCGCTGTCCCATCATTATATCATCGCGATCACATGCGAACGCCCGCGAGCGCCTGCGCATCGCCGAGAGGCGCAGTCGAGAGAGCGCTCGCCGGCGGGCCCTGCACTCACCGACTGTGCGCTTGGCTGAATGCGGTACTCGACGTTCAAGTTGTCTCGATCTGCATCAGTTGCCTGCAGCTGTCCGACCTCCGACAAAACCGGAAGCGCCTAAAAGGCAAGCAGCGCAGCAATGGAGGCGATTGCTCTCGCTCACGCGGCAGTGCACGGCACGAGACCAGCGCGCACGGGAGCGCCCGAGTACGAGCGACACAGCTCGTGCTCGTGCGCGCAGGCGAATCCGGGCATTCTTGATCGGGCACTCTCTGCAAGTCAGCGGACGTCCTCTCTTACGTTTTTGTTACGAGGCTGCTGATCAGAGCTGCATACAAATCTAAGTCATCGAGAGTGTGCGCGCTGCTGCAGTGGCGGCGGCGGAAGGAAGGAAGGAAGACGAGGAAGAATGCATCACAGAATTGGGATCGCGCGAATGACCGGAGGACAGCAGTGAATGGGCAGCTGTGAAAGCTTCCATCCAAGCTCACTCTGTGTGCCAGCGGCTGGCCTTTGTCGCCGACTGTTCTCTAATGTTCGGGGGCTCGAGGCACATCAAAGGGCCGCGCTCTTGCGTGTGTGTGTGTGTGTGTGTGTGTGCCGAGCGGCCCTCTGCGGCAGGTTTACTTGCTGTCCACGCTCGGCCAGGTGTCCGGGTATCCAGCTTTGTCACGCTGCCGGCACCACTGGCTCAGGCCGAGTGAGCGAGCCGACGATGAGTAAGAGCGCAGGAGGCACTACTAGAGGCACTGTCTGCTGCACAGCTGCTGCTTGCTGCTAACCAGTGGGCAGCAAGCTTTCACTCGATCGTACCTCCACCGTCAAAGAAGGCCCTCTCCACCCCACCTCCACTCTCATCCACGGACTGAAGACTGATCAAGAAAGTAAGCAGCAGGCTGGGGACAGTGTGCAATCAGCCTTTATTCTCTGCTTCCGGATCACGGCTGCAGGTCACAGCGAGTCACTCGTTTGGTAGGCGCTACCGAATGGGCTCTCGATGGACAAAGCCAGCCAGCGGTCAGCTGCAGTCTGGCAGCAGCGCTGCATGCTGGGTTGGAGGGGGTAGGGGGCTTGTGCCACTCCGTCGCTGCGCTTGCTCTGTGGGCACAGCTTGTGGCGGCGCCAGCTGGTCCCGAGCTACGCTGCCGAGTCACAGTCGAGCAGTCGTCGCCAGCATCATGCAGAGGACTGCCGCTGCGCCTTCCCACGCGGTGGGTGAGCTATGATAGAGCCGCTTCCGGGTGGCCAGGTGCGTGCTACGAAGGGTCAACACCGGCGGCCGTCGAGCCCTTCTCACAGGCCCATGCGACGACAAAAGGCAGCTGCTTACCAGAAAGAGGCCACGTCTTTCGCTTCACCCGCGCCCTGAGCTGTCGGCCCTTTGGTCTGTACCGCCCGGCAGTTTTTGCAGTAAATCACGTGCGGGCTCATTTGTTCTAGAGCAACCGCTCGACAGGACCATGGTCGAAGCTGGCTTCGGCGAAGCGATTAGAGAACCGAAACCGACTGCTCTGCACCAGAGCAGTCGGTTCCCTAGTTGGTCGCTGGTCTCTCGCTCGTATCTCTCCTCAGCCCTCTCCCCTCAACCAGCAGAAGGCTGCTGTAGCAGCTGCTGCAGGACTCGTGGGCAAAAGGCGACTCCGGCATGCGAACCGAGCAGCGGCTGACAACGATTTGGCTGAAAAAATTGGGAGTCTAAGGCTGGCGGGCTGGGCTGGACTCACAGCTGTACAACTGTGCCGAGTAGGATCTCTATTATACCAGGCAATGTAGTAACAAAACAGTCTGCGAAGCTAGTGCCGCTTTCGCTCCTCAGATCGGTCCTTTTGATCCTAGTTTCCCCGCTGCCGCCGGCGCGCACTCAATGGCAGCGGAGCACTGCCACGCTAGTGGGACACGCTTCGCTGGCAGCTGAGCAGGACGGCAGCAGGCCGCCGAAGCAGCTACCCACCTCAGACACGTTGAACACGTAGAGGCTGGAGGGCAGAAACTGTGGGGCATTGTCATTGATGTCCACGATGTAGAACCAGACGTCAATCTGCAGAGGCATGACAAAGACGGAGGCACCTGAGCATGCGACGGCGGCTACGAGGCACGACTCAAACAGCGATCAAGCTGCCCCCTAGCCGAGCCCGCCGGCTGGACTTTTCCCTGGCTGATCGCAGCTAACAGTGGCAGAGCAATTCATGGAATATATCCATGGAATAATAATAATAATAATCCATGGAATAATCCTTGCATGGAAAGGGGCAGCCCGGCATTCAATACCAGACTGTCCCTAAGATTAGACACGTCGATGCTTGAGAGGAGACCTTCAGCCTCCAAGTAGCAGCAGAATGAATAGCAGAGGCCCCCTACACGGGGGGGGGGGGTGGGGGAAGAGGCATCGACCAATTAGATCGATCGATCAATCGAACAATCAGATCAATCGACCTCCTCTCAGACTTTCGACAGCAGGCTGGCAATAAGCAAAGCTCCACACTGAGCTCTACGGCAGACCAGTGCTCTAGCGAGTGACTATCTAAATCTCACGGTGGCTTCAAACACATCGAGAGCCATTGAAGCACAGTGCGATTTCCTCGGGGCGTGGCACGTACTGACGATTTGCTTATCTGCTGCCGGCCAACACCCCTTTCCAGCAAGCAAGCAAGCCAGCCAAAAGTGGGATTAACCTCATACCTGTGGACGAGGCTAACACTTCGTCTGAGTTTCCTTGGAGCAGTGACACAGATTTGCATGGGTATGCACAAAACACACACTTACACTGGCACAAACACACACACCCATAAACACAGACACTCTCTCTCTCTCTCTCTCTCTCTCTCTCTCTCTCTCTCTCTCCCTCTCTCTCGCCCTGGCCTCCCTCTCCCTATCTCTGTGTCTCTCTCCTTCCTTCCACTCAATCTCTATAGCTGTATCTCTGACACTGTCTTTGTCTCTGTTTCTCTATCGGCGTTTCTTCTGAGTGGATCTGAATTTCGACCAATAATTTCAACTGACAAGCAAAAAATATTATCATGACCAATCGGCAAACCAGGGCTATCCAAAGTAGTATAACTTCTTGTCCTCACAGAAACCACCTGGGTGCTAGCCGTGCTTGCACAGGGGCGGGGATCACGTGGCGGCAGCCGGCAATCAGCACACGTGAGCACTGGCACCTGGCCGGACGCTTGGTGACCGGCGTCCGGTTACTCACCTCAAACGGAACGCCTTGCAGGTTTTCACAGCCGATCTGCATGTGCTGCGGCATGTGAGGTTCCGGTACACTGTCAATGTCGAGGACACGATACACGAACAGCGTATAGTTAATCGAGCTAAATGCGAAGTAGGGGCTCGGTTTCAAGGTTTCCAGCTTGCGTATGGAGGCCGGCGAGTCGAACTTTAGAGTGCCCACGACTGAGCCTGTAACGTTAGGTGCTCAAGCCGCTAGTGCGCTAGCTCTGCAGTGCGATCCTCAAACTTAAGCACGAAACCTATGCAGCCGGGCCTGCATCAGTAATCGCTCAACAGAAGGCGATTGCTTGCTTGCACAACGGCCTCTTGTTTCAGCAGGAGGTGCTTTTCGAGGAGGGCACCAAAGAACGACCGAATTTGAGCAAACAATCTCTGATACGCAGCCTCTTTAAACCGGCGCCGAGGTGATAATGACGGAAAGGTAGAATCGCTGGAACGGCTGGCTCTCGAGGTGGCATCGGTGGATCCGGAGGTGCACCGCCGGACCGAGGCTCGCCTCCGGAAGCCTCGAGGCTCCATGCTCCCCCCAGTCTCCTTCGAGCCCTGCTCGGTCTGCCTGCCCAGCCGAAACATTCAGTAATTTCACGCCGTCAGTCGAAAGGGCAGTAGCGTTGTCTTGCTAGCAACGTTACTCGCTTAAGACCTGTTTCGTTTTCGAGAGATTTATAGACTCTGTGCATATCCCATCTAACAATCTTATGCTTGATGACATTGCGCATGTTACCACTAACCATTTGGTCATCCTCATTATAGCATATATAAAGTGCCTAGAAAGAGATCAAGTTCTCTGAGGGTGCTACGAAAATGTATTATTATTATTATTACTCTCTCCCTGCATCCCAGCTGGACAGCGTCTGATGAACCTCAATCTCGGTGCTCCAACCGATGATGATTTGATGATGATCTCGGTGTCAACCGATGGAGCACGTGTCTCTTAGCACATGGGCAGCACTGGCGATGCAGTCGGCCAGCCATTGCAGGTGCAGCATCCCTTCGGCCCTCACTGCCGGGAAAAACTCGTGCTTTCTCCATCTGAGCCCAGCAAGCATGATTTCCGGAATGGGCGGAACTGGTATTCGCTGCACTCTCGGCGGCTGCGGCACTTGCTGCTCTTGGCTTCGAGGCAGCGCCGGCACGAGCACTGATCTGTGGCAAGTTGAGCCCTTATATATAGCACCTTCATTTGTACTCTGACAGTACCGCTGTGACGAGTGTGAAAGATATCGCGGGAGATTATTGAAAAAGCTGAAAATGTAGCTACAACCGGCTCACTTAAGAAGAAAAGTTTAAAATTGAATGGTACATTAAATTATGAAATAGCGATAAGTAGGCTTTTGATCACGGCAGTTTCAATGACGTACGCAAAATCTGAGATTATCTCTCTGCAAAACGTCTTGATTCTTTTATAAGCATTTTCAGGAATATTCGATAAAAATATCCTTTAAGCATCTTCAACTGCGTGAATTTTTAAGTAACTTGTTTCACGTTTTTCTGCGGATACATGCCAGTTGACCTACATACGTTTGACTTTACAAGCATCCCGTAAAAGATTCAATGCTGATTCGCTAGCCGGCACTGACCAGTGGTAGGAGAGCACACACGAATGCACCGAATAGATCCGAAGGGAAATGTAGTTCATTGGGAGACGACAGAAAGTGAAAATTTCCAGAAGTAAGAAGGTACCAACCATTGACAGCAATAGATCGGGAATCAAAGAGAGGACAGCCCATAGAATATGGGCTGTGCTCTCTTAATAATATAAATAAGGTGTACATCCACACTGATTCTCACTCACCAAAGCTAAACAGAGGCATTATTTTTGTCCCCAGCTAGATCGTTTGACGTTCAGGCCGACATCCAGTGCAAATTTGGAGTTTTCCGAAGTTTTTCGGGGATAATCCTGAATTTAAATGCACAGCTGCGGTTCGGAGAATAAAAACCTTAAGTTAGTTAGCCGTAGCAATTGAGTAGGTGGCCTGAGGTGATCTAGGTGAGCCTGAGCAAGAACCAAATCTGGTAACTCTCACTTATTGATGGAATCTCTTTCCCCGGTAGGAGTTGAAATTCGTCTGCATTCGTATCGTTTGTTGCAGCTTCAAGCCACGTATTCTAATCCGGGAAGGTACGTAGCCCAATCGGCACAATCGATGTGGCTGGTAAAGGGCTTTACTTGAAGGAGCCATACAGGCTATCTCGTGCCGCGGCATCGGCTCCTTTAAGACAGTGGCTCCAACTGCTGCAGTGACCATGGGCTGCCGACCAACAGCAAGCGTCTCCATTCTCTCCTCACAGGTTCTCTTACCGTTTCTTCTTTTTCCTTAATCGAAGCAGCTGGGTACGAACAGCCATTCAAGGCAATGGTCATCAATCTTCCGATCATCACCCGATTTCTTAGCTCCCAATCACAAACTGTGCCTTAAAGTTCAGCAGAGTTTAAGCTGAATTCCTGCTCTTGCATGTCGACCTACTGGTCGGCTACCGAATGCAAATTGGCACGACGGTGGCGCTATTGTCGAGGCCTATCCAGGAACCATCCACCCGATCGTCGAAGTTCACAATCGTACTTGTAACCATGCGCTCTAGTTTGCCACCCCGGCTAG
Organism: Cristatella mucedo; assembly: GCA_009760855.2. Lineage (NCBI taxonomy): Eukaryota > Metazoa > Bryozoa > Phylactolaemata > Cristatellidae > Cristatella > Cristatella mucedo. Next base: position 2,715,953 of record WPIO01000034.1, read on the forward strand.
GCGGCAATAGACGATGACGAGTTTCGAAAGTATGCACAATTAATTGCCACACCTTTGGCAAGAAACAGGCAGCGATTTTCCTTCGATTTCTGGCAGCGCTTGCCTCAAACCGATTGGGCAGCGATGGGACAGCCAATCGATCGCACTGGATCGGCTGCCGAGCGTCCAATTCGTTCGTTTCGTTCGTTGTGTAGCTTCAATACAAGCCGAGCTTCTCCAAGTTTTCAAGGCTCCAAGTTTTCGTTTCTATCGCCTCGACGGCTGCATAATAGTGAAGCCGGCGTCTGCTGAGAGTCCAAGTGCGGACTCTCTTGTCCGGAATGATTGGGCCGAGGCAGACTCGACCGAGCGGTCCGGTCCACGCGGACCGACGGACGGACGGACGGATGGTCTGACCGCTCTGGCGCTTACCTATCGGAAGCTGCTCCGGCACTTGTTCAAGAGACACCGACAGGAATCCTCCGTCGACGCTGCAGGCGTGCACCGGAGTAACTGCAATGGAAATATAATATATATATATAATAACACACACATATATATATATATAATATAAAATATATAAAATATATAATGGAAATTTAATATATATCCTAATGCGAGAGCATCTGAAGCTGCTCACGACGAAGAGACGCACACAGACCTCGAGCACCTCGCTTGGATTAGCTCGGCAGACATTATATAAATTATACCCAATCGCGGCTCGTAGGCCAGAGCTTCTCTGCTGATTCGGTCAGGCGGCAGCTCGACCGGAACCTTGACCTTGGCCGGCTTCTCACGCCAGCCTGAAACTCTAGTGCTGACAGACTGCAAGGTTCAGCTGCCAACTGTCCGCTCGGACCTTGACCGTCGCACCAGTTCCGACTCTTCGCTTGCTCGCTGGCCCTGCTCACACATCGGTCTCCCTTCTCTGCCGCCTGCACGCCGGCCGTCCGACCGTCCACCGATTGGGGAGAATCGCTCGCTTTCAGCGGCTTCTCGTTCAGCTCGTTCAGCTGTTTCAATGGCTGCCTCGAGGGTCCACCTGCAGCCACAGGTTGGGAGAGAGCCGCCGCCGCTGTCTCTCGAGCTGTCTCTCCTTCTGTCCCGCCTCCTTTCCCTGAGGCAGCTGCTCTCGAGGCATCTAGAGCAGCTTTTTCTGATGGGCACTTACCCCCTACGCCCACCCACCCGTCTCTCCCCGAAGGCAGCCACACCGTTGCCTCGAACGTCTCGGCTCGAGTACGAGTACCCACCCCCTACACGCGTGCAGCAGCAGCAAGCTTGCCACCAGGGCTTGTCGCATCCGACGCCGGCCTCGTCGGATGCGACAATGTCACGGCCGCTTACCAGCACGGAGCGAAACCACAGCCACTGCTGCAAGCAGCAGCCGCAGGGGCGACATCGACGACGTGGCGAGGTGACGGCCGCCCGCGGCCACCGAGGCACGAGCCGCCTCCGCAGCTAGGCGCTCGGCACAGAGCGTCGTCGAGCTCAGACGGAAGGTCAGCGACCGATCGACCGCAGGGCTGCGGCTGCTATCCACCGGCAGACTGTAAGAGCAGAGCCCAACCGTGCTGTCGCATGCAATCACGTGACTTTTCGTAGTAGCAGCAGCAGCAGCAGCAGCTGCAGCGCCGGCACGTTCGGTCGGCAGAAGCCGGACTGTGGGCAGCCTGCCAGCGAGCAGCATGCCAGTGGCTGTGGCTGCTGGGTTGCTTTCTCCCTAATTCCCACTTTAAGCCTACTCAACCGTCTAACGAGCACCAATCGGCGCCGTGCCGCTTCAAATGCATGGCCAGCTTACACGCTCCAACGCGACGCCGGCGTCAAGCGCTGCAGCCCATGGCGGCAAGGGGGCGGGGCAGGGCGGGGCAGTGCCAGATCGACGCTCGGCGTAAGGATTTTAATATGCAGATCAAGTTCAGCATGCGATACGACTGCGCAGCCGTGGGGGGGGGGCACGCTCATCCAACGGCACGTCTGCTCGATGGCGAAGAGCGGCGACCTCGGAGAGCAAGGAACTCACCTTCGCTAGCATGCGCTGCTGCTGCAGCGCTCCGGAGCTCAGCTGCCGCCGCTTCCCTGCTTCTCTCGTGACGTCAGACCGCAGAGCAAAATGAGCGACAGTTGACACACTGCAGAGGCTGCCGTCTCGCTGACCGCTTCGCGCTAGACTCTTTGCTCCCGGTGCGAAACTCGGAACTTCCGATTCCAGAAGCAGCGGCGTGTTCGGGCACGCGGTCTGCACAGTCGAACTGCGAACGACTTTCGGACAGGCTTGCCCGATCGTTTATCGGCGATCTGTTTACGTCCCAAACAAAGCCACGATTTTCACGACCAACAAAGGCCGTCGCAGGAGGCGAGCGGTCTCGGCTGAAGAATGCCGATAGATTGTAGGTCGGGTCAAAGGCGCCGGCGACCGACGGCCGAAATCGAGGCCGACGCCCAGGCAGCGGTGGCAGCTGCTGTGCGAGACTGATACGCCGACACGCAGCGCAGCAGCAGGCGGGCGGCAAGGGACTGCGACGGACGCTCCCGCCGGATGCAACCCTGAGGCTCGGAGCGTCACTCCCTACTCCACGACCCGGGGCGTGGCAGCGAGGGGCTGGAACAGGGCTGGCAGAGCTCGGCCGCAGGGGGCAGGAGTTCACCGGCAGGCGGAAGCAGGGGGGCGGGTATAAGCGGGCGGGACCGGGCGGGAGAGGGGGACGGAGCCAGCCCCTGGCCCCCGGCTCGCGTTGTTCGGCGGAGACGCTCGCGTCTCGGCGGGAGCGTCTCCGGACCCGCAAGCACGCATGCGCACACACGCACGCTCGGCGATGAGGGCGAGCGACCGGTGGAGAGAATTTCTCCAGGAGGAGGCCGCGGGTAATCGTTTGGTGTTTCGCGGGGCGTGCGGAGGCAATCGGGACTGGGTGTGGGGTTTAGCTTTTGACAGTGAAGTGACTTTCTGACATTCGCGGTGACATCGAGAAGTCCAAGGATGGGCCTTCGTGCGGCCGGCAGACGCGCCGGCTGCCGGGGCTGCGCACGCGCGCGCGCGAAGAGCTTCCGGCGGCAGCAGCCGGCGCTCGCTCGAGCCGCTGGTGCTGCCGGAAGTTCGTCAAACCTCGCGAATCCCGGTAGAGTCGGGCCGCCGCGTCCTGGTAGACTTTGCTTAGCCCACGGTGGGCTCCCCGTGGACGTTTTGGCGTCCAATGTGGGCTGCCCGCGATAGGCCGCGGGTTAGGGTGGGGCGCGATTAACTGCGATGCTGCCTTGCGTGCGCGACCAAAGCGTAAATCGCGGATCTACGCAGATCGGTCGCAAGCGCCAAGCGAACGTATCCGCTCACCGCTCGCAGCGGATTTATTTCTCACCGCTCGCAACAGAACTATTTCTCGCGGCTCGCTTACTCGGCGGTGGCTTTCCTGACCGAATCGGGCTAGAAGCACCTCAAGTCGGGAAATCTCTCCGCCCTGCCTGCCCCTTACAGCGAAAACTCATCGCCCTCGCGGATGTCAGAGGCCCGTTAAAATGAGGTCTAATAAATCCACGAGCACCACCCTCCGCAGAGTGAGTGAGTGCATCAATAAACGGTGCCAGCGGTGCAGGCAAGCCGTAGGCTAATCCAGCAGCAGAACATGCACATCCGCCATAAAGCACATCGACGGACGGGCCTGCGTACCTCATCAAACCATAAACGACACTTTGTGGCTTTGGCTTGGCGCTGCTCAACAGCGCTTGCCCACCGCTACCGTAACCTTGCCTAGACAGAGACGCAGGCAGAGGAGAAGAGCTAACGGAAGTCCTGCGAGGAACGGGTGCGGATGGGTACAAGGAGGCCGGCTGTAGCGCCCAACGTTTGGGGTAGCCGAGGCATTTGAAGACGCCATAGAAATGCATTATTACTATTACTATTATTATTTTTATTATTATTATTATGGCACACCTGAGCGACCTGAGCCGCCCCCTATTACTCCACCGATTACCCGATCGTCGCCAATGGCGAAATTGAGTCCTGATTCCACGCGACGAGCAACCGCAGAGTTCATGTCGAATAAGCATTCTGATTGCGCTATAATTTTGCACGAATCGCGGGTCTTGCCCCTTCCCCAAGACGAGAGTGAGCAGAGCGTCTCGCCTACAGCGTTTCGGGCGCAGTCCTAGTCGCCGTTGTACTAGGACCCTGAGCTCGTTGGCTCGAAATCGAGATCGAGGTACCGTGCACAAATTGTTTGAGACTTTTTTCGGACTTTTAGGGATTTTAGCTAAACTGCGTTCGCAAGCAAGAATGTAGCTGCGCATTACTACGTCATTCTTAATTCGACTCTCCTCGAAAACACTCGCTACGACAAACACGCGAACCCGATGCTACAAACGATGAGTGCCATTAACGAGGGAATACTGTCCTTGTACTTGAGGCAACACCTCCTAATGCCAAGAGCATAGTGTTCGAAGAGCGAGAGTTCCAATGCCCAAGGTCGCTGCTACCTCCGCTAGGCGTCGCTTCGCGCTCTTTCCCTCTGGACGCCTCTGCAGCAGCCCCGACCGCCCGAATCGCCACACCCAGTGCCACGGCCCAACATCGCACAATCGACTGACGGCAAATGCGGCGTCGTTTGTTCGTACAGCCGTGTCAGGATCTGCTAGGGGCACAGCACTCATGGCAGGTGATTTATTCAACACGGACGCTGGCGACCACGTTGAACAGTCTGCCGTGAGCACTGAGCCCGTAGCAGAACCTGACACGGCTGCGTGAGGAGCAAACGACACGCCGTATCAGCTGCGACTGAGGGCGCACTTTCTAACCCGCAGCGATCGCCTTTGAGTGGAATCGACCTCGGTCCGGAAGTCGGTGGAATCCACCGAGAATCGCACACAATCTCCGAATTCTGTTCGCTAGCCTGAATGACAGCTCCTGCCACACTCGAACCCGGGTCAATGAAAAAGAAAAGAAATGGAAACGTGCACGCTTGTACGTACGCTCGCATCTCCAGCTCAGCTTTACGCTCACCGAGGGTGCTCCTGCGGTCACCTCTCCGAGCGGGACGAGCGGCCGCTCGCGTTGCTTAGCACCGACGACTCAAGTGGAGTAGGCGGCAGGCCACGCGCACGCACGCAAGCATTTCCGCGCTTCAGATACGCAGGGCTGAGGTCTCTCCTATTCCGACCTTGCCAGATGTCCTGCCGTCGCGCACGTCATCCAAGGCGTAGCACTGACGTCACGCTCGCGGCTCTTCAAGGGCAGCGGCGTCCGCACTCGCTCACCAGCAACTCGGCATCCCAAAAATTAGGCCGCCGTCTCGCTTCGCGGTGAAATGCAGCGGCGAGCGGCCGGTGCTGCTGCTGCTGCTCCTCGTAGATGTGGAGCCGTCGGCGACGGGCGGCAACTGCTCAACCGAGTGCAACGTTTAGACGATGAGGGCTCTCTGCGACAGGTCACGCAGTTCAGCGATTGTTGGAATTGTAAGACGGCTATTGGCATGCGCGACGCGTCAGCTTTCTAGGCTTTATCCGCCTAAACTCGCCCTCTCTCTTTCTCTCCCTATGTCGCTCGCTGTCTCTCTCTGCCTCTCTGTCTCGCTCGCTTTGTCTCTCTGCCTCTGTCTCGCTCGCTGTCTCTCTCTACCGCTGCCTGCCTGTCTGTCTGTCTCTGTCTCTGTCTCTGTCTCACTCGCTGTCTCTCTCTGCCGCTGCCTGTCTGTCTGTCTCTGTCTCTGTCTCTGTCTCTGTCTCTGTCTCTGTCTCTGTCTCTGTCTCTGTCTCTGTCTCTGTCTCTGTCTCTGTCTCTGTCTCTGTCTCACTCGCTGTCTCTCTCTGCCGCTGCCTGTCTGTCTGTCTGTCTCTGTCTCTGTCTCTGCCTCTGTCTCTGTCTCACTCGCTGTCTCTCTCTGCCGCTGCCTGTCTGTCTGTCTCTTGCCCCTCTCTCTCTCCCTCTCTCTTTTGCTCTCTCACTCTCTCTGTCTCTCTGTCTCTGTCTCTGTCTGTCTGTCTGTCTGTCTGTCTGTCTGTCTGTCTGTCTGTCTGTCTCTCTCTCTCTCTCTCTCTCTCTCTCTCTCTCTCTCTCTCTCTCTGTGTCGCTGCCCGCCTCTCTCGCTCACTCGCTCTCTCTCTATTTCTCTAATTACTGGAAATTAGCGAAAACCTGCATGCAGCATCTAGGGAGCCAAGCACGAACTAAGTAGCTTCACCGACAGCCAAAAATCTCCCTGGTTTGGCCCAGGGAAGTAAGATAATCGCTCTTCACGGTCAGGGTCGTGGGCTGAAGCTCTGCAGCATATAAAAAGCGCTCGGGTAGAGATTAAGTTCTCTTATGGCGCTATACAAATGAGTTGAATATGTTTTCTCTTTTTCCAAAGCCTGGCTAGTCCTACGAATGCGCCGCCGGGCGTCGGAACGGTAACCGGATCCAGAAATCAAACTCGCTCAGATCGGCCGTATTTCTCCGGGAACCTATCAGAAATAGCTGGATCTCAGAAAATTTTGGTTAATGCGTCGTCGATCCGGAGGCCATCGCTATTTTTGCGGACGTCTGCAGTCAATCATGACAGAGAGTGATAGTTTTTCTGGCGCAGCCTCGCTGTCGCCGAAGTTCATCGCATAGACCGTCGGCATCTAATGTCGCCGACATTGGGCGCATCGTTTTACAATCCCCGCGGACTTCACTTCGCTAAAGGCAACCACGATGCGTCCATCGCAAGGGCGGTGGCCAAGTGGAAAGGGCGGGAAATAAAATTTGCAGCAGGCTGTGCTGGCGACGGGGCAGCCAAGACAGAAAGGCACGCGAGACCACGACGGAATTAAACTGCAGTCAAGGAGACGGTATGCCGGTCGGCTCTTGATTCGGCCATCGATTCAAAGCTTGCAAGTAGAGCTTGCAGGAGAGCCATGGAGCGAGAGATGGAGCACTGCCAGTTGGGGCGAGACTTGCAAGGTTTTCTTGTCTGTCTTCCAAGAGAGTCGAGAATAGAGACTTCCAGTGGACATAGTAGGTGCTCCCGATCTGCTGAGCTTCAAGCTCAGAGTTTCAAGTTTCAAGCCTCGATACGTGGATTTTTACTTTTGGCTGACCAAACGCAGTTTGTTTGTCAAGCCGTTTCGAAGTAGCAACATCAATCCTTTAATGAAGCACCCTGAGGGAGCCGAATCTCTAACCAGGCGCTTTACAAATCGCTGCAATAGAGCCAATGACCAAGAGCTAATGACAGCCAAGGTTTCGCGCTTGGGCAAGCACGCAAAAGCACGCAAGCAAACAAGCTCGTGACCTCCGGTTAGTAGCGCCCAAAGATTAGTAAGTAGTGTGCACCGAGTCGCGTGCACAGGCGAAGCACCCAAAGCTCTGCAAAAAGGACGATTCCGTTGGGCGGGGCTCTACAAAAACGCTAATCTAATCGCTCTCTCGCCCGTAGTCGCGACGTACACAGTTTCGCTTCGCACGAGCGTTGCGCATGGCCTCGTGAGAGCATAAATTTGGGACGAAGGATTGCTGCGCAGAGCGACAAACCTGCGCCAGGGCTAGGGGCAATAATAATAATAATAATGACAATAATACATTTGATGTAGCGCCCTCAGAGAACTCGATCTCTTTCAAGGCACTTTAAATTTGCTGCAAAGGAAGCGCCATCGAATGGTTAGTGGTAGGCCGGCGTGAAGGCACGGTTCGAGTTGTATGCCCGTCTTCGACTCGGCTTAAATGGCATCGCTTGAGGTACCACGCCTGTCTGGTCCACGAGCGGCTTTCGCAGACAAGGCGCAGCAGGACAGTTAACTAGTTATTAACCGACTAACTAACGATAACCAGGGCGATTTACGCAGAAAAACCTCTGCCCTTAACCGTAGCCTTCGAGCGACGAGAATTTGAAGACCCTCTTTGCGATTTCGGGTCGTTGGTTTCTCCCCCCCCCCCCCGCGAAATGTCCCCCCCTCCCCCCGCCAGCCACCCAGCCCGCCACGGCACTCTTCGCCATGCAGTCGGCTGACCGAGCGGCGGCCGCCAGGCGGCGCTCGCCGATCACCGTAGCCCGAAATCGAATAGCTGGCAGCTCGGTGCACAGCAGTCGATATAAAAATGTATTGCTCGCTGACCCCAATTTCAGCGAACCTGCAGCGCCGATGCAACATAAATTTCCCTGATTCGCATTTTGAGCTATATATCGTTCGACGCCTCGTTCCTGTCGTTGGGCTTTCGCGATTCGAGTGGAAATTGCAGTCACGTTCGTCTCGTCTCCACTTCCGGTGCTAAGTGCCTTGACCGATTGGAAGCACCGCGCGATGAGGCGGCTCGAACCGCTCATTCGCGAAAGATGGACTGGCTGTACGTCAGCTTCCCTGGGGGGGGGCGCTTCCCTGCAGCTGTGGGTTCGAGCCCTGCTGGGGGCGATCCTGTATTACCTAGTGAAGGCCGTAGTGATACCTATAAAAATAGAGCTGGCGAATCAGCTAACCTTTAACTTTAAAACTTCTTTAACCGCTCGTGTCGCTGCTTCTCTGGCCGAGCCGAGTTGTGAGTCCGGACGGCGACGATGGAGAGGCATGCTTGTCGAACAATTACTGAGCAGGAGCTGACGCGCCAACTTCCCAGCAGCCTCAGATTATCGCACTAATCGGTTGCGTCTGGGGGGGATCTAATGCGTCGGCAAGAGAATGCTTCTAATCTAATTGCTGTAATACTTTAAATTCCAAAAGCCGCCTAAAACTGCAGTTTCCTGCCTGGTTTTTTAGTGTATTATCCTCACTAAACCAGACCATTGGGTGGCACGGCTCGAGAGTCCCCACCTGCTCAGTGCTCCCTACGTAGACAATAGATCGGGCGGCCTCAAGCTGACTGGCTGGTCCTACAAAAGCAGCTGCATGCCTTATTTCTGAAAACGAGCCTCCGTCCGCACGCGAAGCCGCCTGCGCATCGCCCGCAGACATCTTAACATCCTGTCGAACAGTTGGCTTCATCATCTGAACTGCCTTAAGTTGCAACCCTGAGCAGCCTCCTAAATCTCCGATCCGCCTAAAGGAATTAGCGCTTTAGCCGCTGTGAAAACTTTGTTTGCCTCAAAGAAAAATAATAGGCCTTCTGCAAGTCGACACAAAGCACGCGTACCTACGGCGATCGGCCCCTGAAGCCCTATCAGCGTCAGCGACAATTAGCTACTAGCAGTGCTAAAAGTCAGGCTTGCTTGGACAGGGATACTGTATCAAAATTGGTCCTTACAATTGTGGCATCCCGTCTCGACTTCGTTACTCCCTACTTGCAGGTCCACCGGTATGTGCAACCAGGCTCTTAAAGTTGATGCAAAACTCTGCACCTGGACTTGTCCGTCAAGAACGTCGCAGTTGCCACATTGCACCACTTCTAGACGACGTTCACAGGCTCCCAGTCAAGCAGCGTATCGACTTCCAGGTTCTGTCGCTCACTTTTAAGTCTCTTCACTCTTTAGCTCCAGCCAACCTATCAGAACTCTCTGCCTAAAGGCTAGATAGCGTACCGTCCACTTTTTCTTTTTACTCAAATCGATTAGCTATACCTCGTACGAGCCTCAGATCATCTGGATACAGTGTCTTTAGTTTTTATACTCCCAAAGTCAGGACCACACTCACGATTGACGTTACGTCATCCCCTGACTTGACGTCATTTAAAAAGAATCTTAAAGTGCACCTGGTTATCATGCAGTTTTAGATTGTCTTTGTGATTCGTATTTTGTGTGCTTATGCGTGCTGACACTACATATGCTACCACTAACCATATTTTACATGTTGACACTGTTCATGTCACCTCTAACCATGTAATGTTTGATGACAGTGTGCATGCTAACACCATCATTTGATCACGCTTTCTTCACTTCTAAATACGTCACTATTGATGACATTGTGCATGCTACTACTATTCATGTGATCGTACTAATAATTTGATCATACGTAAATTGATAACACTGGCCTGCGAAGGAAAACTTTTTGCTAGTTACTTTCAACCTAATAATTGGTCAAGTAAATTTTGGGATGTTCTTTCAGAATCTGTAAGTCGTTTTAAACCAGCCCGTCAGGATTTTTAACAATTTGCATTTTATTTTACAGTACTTTCACATGCAATATCTAAGGTTCTTACAATCGTTTAATATAACAATATCACGTTGGTTATTTTCAATGTAAGCATAAGTCTTTCTATATTTAGTCAAATGCTTTTACACTGCCTCGACCTTGACTTTCTGCCGTGCCTTTCAGCGGCAGCTGATCTTTGGCGCTTCAGGTCAGGTCGACAGTCATCATGTCAGCCATCGTAGTAAAACTCCAGCGGCCTTGATATTTACGCTCCAGTTCACATACGGTGTATGTCCTGATAGAAGCTCTCACCCCTGTTCCTCACTGAATGCTCCTAAATATGATGGGAAATATCATGGCGAGAGTTTAGAAAGTGTATATCAACAATCATTCTGCTGCCAAGTGCCGCGTAGCACTGGATTGTGTTCGAAACAATTCGCCCGTAGTCAGCAGACTTGCGATTGCCGAGAACGTTAGCTACAGCAGACTTAAATCCATTCTATTCCTGAAAACTCTAATCAAGTATTTTCCGATGTAAACTGTATGTCATTGAAGAATTCTCTGACCTGTAGACTAACAGAAATGCCGCTTTTATCTTTGCCTCGCTAATTTGTGGAACATTTTCTTGCAAGCACTTGATGGGAAATCCTTCGTGGTTCAGAGCCTTAGCATAGTTTTTCATTAGTTCACGCTTTACGTGCAAGGTAAGAGGTAGCACTTTCTTGCTACCGACAAGAGGAGGTTCTCGGACGTTGTCACTCCCAGGCGCGCAATGTGTTCGCTCTGGCCAGTCTGTCTTCGGTAATGACCACTGGCATTGATCATTTTAATTTCACGAAGAAGTATTTTCATGTTTCCGTAACTTCCTTTTTAGTGTGCAGACTATGACACCGGCAAAGAGGAACGTAATTTCCGTTGTGAAATCAAACTCGCTTTAAACTGCCATTCAATAAATCAATGAAGAGTCTCCAGTCAGCTGGATCGTATACTTTTTCCATTTCGTTAGCTTGATCTTAGACGTTGCTGCAATAGACTACTGAACCATTGTTCAAAAGTACCGACAACTTTTACTATGTCTATACCATGAATACCATGAAAATTTAGTACTAGGTGCAAGGAAAACTTCTCTTTTTAAATCTAGAACAGAAGAGTTCAGCCGACTCAAAGGGCAGGTCAAAGTCTCTCACCCAGTCATCAAGATCAGATCAAGAAATTATTTTAGGTATTGGAACATCAAAAGCATCATACTAGTCATCAACGTCGGCTTCAATTGAACTCAAATCACTGTCAGTTAATAGATCATCAAATGTAATGCGATGTAATGTAATCTAATTTTAATCAAATGTAATGTTAATAAATCAAATAGATCAAATGTAATGTAACAGGTAGAACAGGAGCTCCTCCCACCTCGTCACTGTGCGGTACAGGCATCACTGTGCGATACTTATCACACTGTGCGGTACAGGCAGGTCACATAATGCAATGTAACGTATCTCCGTCTGTAGCTCCACCAAGCCATAAAGACCATGTGGGTGTTAGCCATAAAGACCCTGTGCTTGTCACCCATAACCACGTTATGCATGTTGTTTATGAAATATGATATTACGCGCCATTCAATCGAGTTTCCCTCTGCAGCAAATCTAAAGCGCCTATAAAGAGATTGAGTTCTCTGAGAGCGCTGTATCAAGTGTATCATTATTTTTACCATAGCTCATTGCTATTGAGTTATCGCTCCTTCATGAACATCATGTGGATCTTGCCGCCACGTACGAAGCTTGCGGGTGTTGCCCCCACCCCCAGGATGGAAATCTCGGCTTCGCCTCAGCAATGGACGATATATCTGCCCAACTTAATGGGATTCCACGTAATAGGCGCTTCGCACCTACTTCAACTCTACGCGTTTGAGTGATCTCGTACTTTCGAACACACACGGCATTGCCTAATTAGAGATATATTCCAGGTAAGCTTTGAATAGCCGTAATCTCCTCCCATGTAGGGGAGGCTTGAGTGCTGATGATGGAATGCGACGTAATGGGTCATTCGAGAAGCAGTCGCTGGCAAGTTATTTCAGAAGCATTTACAGTTTGGTCTTTTGTATGCTAATCTTTTGCTAATTTTCTTAATTAATTTTTTATCTAATGTATACTGAATATGGATTTAAGTAGCAACGGCGTCCACTTCGCCCTGCCACGAACCTAGCCTAGCAGCAGGTAAGGCTCGCGGGCTAGTTCCGGTCAATGGCGTAACGTGACCTCAGTAACGCCGCCACCTGTCGGACGGAGGTGGCTCTCGATTGCGCCATGAATGGCCGAAAAAAACGCTCCGCGCTTTGAGATTGAGGACGTTGCTAAAAGCGGGACGGACATTGAAGCACGCAAGCGGTACCGCGCACGAACGCAGTTTTATGACCGCGAGCAGCACTCGCTTGTTCGGGTAGAGGCACAACGCGTGCAATGTGAAAAGACCTGAAGCTCTAAGCAATATTCTGACGACGACAACCCAGCGCTCAATGTTCTGCATGCACGCGGCACTAACAACAAACCGTAGTGGAAAAAAGCCAAACGATAGCCTGTATATTACGGCTGATACGACAGGTACGGTAGGACTGATAGAAGCCAGGTCATAAATCAGACAATCTCATGCATACATTATCATACATCGTGCTGCTCATTAGCCATACATTATTGGGGCCATTTCGTAAGAGGCTCGGTTGTAGTTCAGAGGTCAGCTCTCTGCTCGTAATCGAGTTTGAGCTGTCAAACTCGTCGTCCATAATAGCACATTAGATGCCAAACTTCGGGATTCAAGAAAATCCTCAGTTGAAGTTCTGCAATATTTGATGCCGTGCTTGACCGCGATTAGTAAATTGAGGAAGAACATTGTTCATTGATTCATTGATTCATTGTTCTTTCCTTACGCTAGTGTGTGTAAATGCTCGGGCCGTGGAGCTCCCGAGGCAGTACTGAAGGTCGAAATGTAGGTCGAACAGAATATATCAGCATTTAAGCGTATTAGTCAGGAGAGTATGGATATCCTGAAAGCAGAGGTGTGCGTATACGTCTTAATGAATAGTCAGGAAAGTCTACTGCAAACCTCGTGGCCAAACAGCCTTGATTTCTTCATAATGCCATTCTAATCCATTAATGCCATTCTAATCCTAATAATGCCACTCTTAATTAGAATGCCATTCTAATCAAAATGCTGATTCCCTTGCGTTATGTTTTCTCCAGTAGGGTGTGGGCTACCAGGCAGCTAGGCCTGCCGCTCTTGTCCATTTGACTATAAGCATCCTAGTTAGATCTTATGGCGGCATCGTCACATGTCGGTCCTGATAGACAATCTGCCATCGAATGTCAGCTGCGAATAATCCTGAGAATCGAGGTACGAGGCAGCAAATTGAGTTCGCTCATGACGGCAGCTGGCTTGAAACTCACTACTGTTAATTTAGTAGATGTCAAGGCCGATAAGGTGACATATGCTGAACAGATGCAGGCCATAGTTATAGCTCCGTGTGTTGAAATCGGCAAGCCCGATATACTGGGTGCGAAGCCAGAGATTATGATTTTACACGTGAGCATATCAATGGCTGCTGGTAAATGTGCAAATTGCAGAAATTTTAAGGTGCCTAGAAAGAGGTCGAGTTCTCTAAGGGAGCTCTATCAAATGTATTATTATTAATTATCAAGTGTCCGGTATGTTGGCCTAGACTGGCAAGTTGAGGTGCGCAGTGGTCGTCCTTCCTGAGCCGATTATAGCCACTGTGGAGCCTGCGACCATTGTAACTTGCTTCAAGACCGCGATCGTACGAGCTGCTGAGGTTGCTGGACTGTTGCTCTAACGCTGGGCTGCTGAGCTTCTTTCTCTGACGGCAAGCTTACCAAAGATGATGTCTCCACTGCAAGTTAATGTGACTGTAGCCAAAACTTGCAACACGTCAGACGAGGAACTGTTACAACGTTCATTCAGTGTAGTGGCAATGCCAAATGTCGCATGCCTCTGCTGCCTGATAATGGAGAGGACTACATGTCTAAGTCTCGAGCTCTACGTTGTAATGAGGACTACTTTTCGCGTGCTTTCCGACTGGCGGAAACTTCTTCTCTCGCGTGTCATAATATCTGCGTTTCTGTGGCGACACCATTGACTTTGCAAACAGGTGAATGAGATGCCATCGTCGTCGTTTACGTGAAAGTCGATCGACGGCGAGTTGTTGCGACCACGCTACGGTTGCTGAATCGGCGTGCCATAAAAGAAAATGCATTGGACTTCGTGTTTCTATTCGCAGTAACTGTTCGCTGCGTTTCGAAAGTTTGCCTGTGGGTGTATGCTTTTAAGAGACATTCGACACTGGATGTTTTCCATTACACCTTACAGAGTGCCTTGCTGAAATAAAGGCAGACAAGACTGGATTTCTGAGGCAGCGCCAGTAGCGAGACGAACCCGCAGTTGCTCGAGCAGGAAGGTTCGGGGAAGGTCTGCTTCTCCCAGGGTGGAGATGTGCGCTGATCTCGTTTCAGTAAGAGATCGTTGCAGATATCTATTGAGGTAGCACTTCGACTGAAGGCGCACGTCTGTATCCAGCCAAGTGAAGTGCTGACTACCTGAACACGTACGAAAAGCCGAGTGCTGTGGAAACGCTTTAATGTCCAGCTCCTTGGTGGGACGGCTGTCGGCGAGAACGATGAGGCCTAGACAGCCACAGCGACAGCTAAGAACATGTCCCGAAAATACTTCTCAGTAGCAATTTTGCTTAGAGCCTGACGAGGTGGCGAAGCCGAACGTTGAGACCTATCGCAGCTGGCTGCTAGGTTTTTTTTTCTCACGACCGAGGAAGGCCTTTATTTAAGGAGGAGGCTGTAAAACGGCGGCGCCAGCTAAACCAGCCGCATTTTGGCTGATAATCAATACTCGCAATAATGCAATTAGGCTAATCAATACTAGCAATAATGCAATTAGGCTATCTTGGCTGATTTAACAGCATCATTTTTATAGCGGCAGAAGAGCCTTATCGGCTATCACCTCCGCTCGTAATTGGCATTACAGGATCGCCCAACTTCAGGATTTGAACCCATGACCTACAATACTAGCTGATTTAGCAGCCTCTTTTTGTGTAGCGACAGAAGAGCCTTTACGGCTATCATGACCGCTTGCGGTGGCGATAAATAATCACCCAATGCATGATTCGAACCCACAACCTCGGGACCGAGATCGCGAAAAGCAACCACCTTACCTGGTGCGCCACCACGGCTCACCTCTTTAGCCGAGGCTTATAAAAGCCGGCGCCATGAGGTAGGCTGGTAGTTGCTATTCCGAACTCGTCGTTGGCTTTGATTGGGCATTTGAGCTATTTTGAGTTCTAGGCTGGAGAGCCATTGGTGTACGACGTGGCCGCTGTTGAACGGCTGGAACTGTCCGCTGCTGTCAAATAGACTAGTCTGCATTATAAATAAGGACTTGCTATGCCAAAGTACGAGCGTTCTTCATCGCTGCTGTGGTCCTACTACTGTCGACATGACTGCGTGCATTGGTGCAGCACCTAAAATTTTAACAACTTTTAGAAGCCGTACTAGGAGGTTCAGGCGTCACCCGCATTCGTCGCGCTTCGGCTGAGACTAGCGCCGCTACGAGCGCTTCGTTTTCGGCTTCCTGTTCGAGACTGTTCTGGACGAGGAAGCCGCGCGCGAGAGGTCGTCGCCCGCAGGTTATTTTAGACGCTGATAAAACAAGGTCTTTTAAGTTATACTGAATATTGATTTTAGTAGTAACAGCGTCCGCTTCCTCACGTCACGAACATAGCCCAGCAGAAGATAGCGCACTCGGCCAAGTTCCGGCCAGTGACGTAACGTGACCTCGGCAGCGCCGCGGCTCTTGCACGGAGATAGCTCTCGATTGCGCCGTAAATGGCCGAAATAAACGCTGACAGTTTTGAGATTGAGGACATCATTAGAAGCGGGACGGACATTGAAGCAGGCAAGCGGTACCGTGCACGCACGCGGCTTTCGTCTGCTAGCCGGGATGTCAGTTCCTCCCTCTGTCGTAAGAGAGTGTTTTGTGGGTTCCGCGCGAAAAGCGACGCTAGCAGCTAGAAGGGCCGCCTAGAGATCTCTGTGACTCGGCTAGACGACGAGACGACGACGAGATTCTCGCGCTTCACTGCTTCAAGTACTGCATTTAGGTCCCCGCCCGCTCATGCAGGGCCGTAGCCGAGTAGGCCGCAGTACTGACTGCCGCTGCCTCCGGTCCTCGCTGGCCGACACTCACTCTGAGGCTGCCTTATTCCACGCGCCACGTTCGCTCGCGCAGGCGGTGTGTCGCTGGAGAAAAGATTGGCGGACGTGCGAGCCCAGCGGCGCAGAATCGATGCCGAGCTGGCGGAAGTGACATCGAAATACGTCCTAGCGTGCGACACGCGCTCGAAAATGAATGGTAACCCGCACGGCTCCGAGCGCGCGTCGCCGAGCTGTCGCGAGCGCCTGGATGCGAACGCTGGCGCAGGCGCAGGTGCGGCATCTGGACGCAGCTCGTTCGCCCCTAGCTGCGAATGCGAGGGTCGTCGTGCGCCGTGCACGGAGTCATGGAGTACAATGGCGTAGTGTGGCGCTGTCACGGGGGGGGGGGCACCCTCTCGTACTTGATCTCAAGCCAACCGGATCCGGTCACTATTGGCACGTTGTCGGATTTTGGAACAGCGAACGTCTCACAATCGAAGGTCTTCGTATTTGTTATATACTATTTTGGGGCCGTGGCGTGATATTGGCCAGGGCGAGCAGAGCTTCCATTCATTAGCAATGCGTCGCCTGGCAAGTTACGTGCAGACACTTTGTAGCAACGTGCTGCCACCTGGTGAGGAACAGTCGCCGAATGTCGGCTCAAAATCCGAGTGGCTTCTCCTTGGAGTCGAAAGCCGACGTTGTGGCTAGCTGCTCTGCCAATTGCTAGAATGTCTGCTGCACATTACGGCCAGCGTAGCTTGAAGGAGCCTTCAGCTGATGCGTGATTGCTGCGTTCAGTGGTCGGTTCGCGAAGATCGGCGTTCAGTGGTCGGAGCTAGCTGATGGTCGGTTCGCGAAGCCGACGAGCAAGCTGCTGTAGCCAGCGCGACAGCATTTTGCGGTAGGCACTGGCCGCTCGTACAGCGAGCGGAGCGCTGGATAGGTTTTCTCTGCCAAGGCCAACTGCAGTGGCATTCGCTTTGTGCTTACTATTGGTACGGTCCAAGCCAGCGGTTCGCATATAAACCTGGACTGTTGCTGAGTGCAAAAGAGTGAGGGAATGGCTTATAAATCAAGGTGAAGAGAGTAGGAAAACAGTAGAATCCACTGAAGATAGATGTATTGGTGGTTTTCGAACTTGTCTTGACCAAAGTGACCGTGTTCCCTTTTTTTGCTGCAGAATCGCTGAAGGCCGCCATTTTGAAAGTTGAAACGACAGCCCAGCAGGCAGCCAGGTTAGTGTCTTCATTAATTACTACTAAAATAGTACTAAAAGAATAGTTGTACAAATATAAATCCATGGTACTGTGATTGTCCCATTTACGAAAATAGGATTGAATGCATGAATTAGTAAATGCACCCGGGCTTGTCTACCGCCGATAGGTACAATTGTTTGTCTGGGTGCAGACAAACATTGAGGCATAAATCGCTTTGACTGCCCAATCGACCGTGAGCACCTGAATTATTTTGCATTGCACTGACGCACAGTTTTGCCTGGTTAGTAAGCGTTATTTCCTAAATGCCAATGCCTCAGAAGTATAAACATGGCCACTATCCCTACAAACGTTTGCTTATCTGACCGTCTGTGAGTAACTTCAAATGAACTCATTTCTGATGAAAGAATTGAAAAAGTCGCATCCGAAGGTCCACAATTAGTAAGAAAAAACAGTAAATCAATCTAAAATAGCATGCATTTACTCTGAAGTCATACAAAAATGATTGCACGCAAAAATAAAAATACAATTCATTTGTACGGTGCCCCTAGGAGAACTTGATCTCTATTCAGGCACTTCACATATGCCACGAGGCTTGAGCCTAGGAACTCGGTAATCAAATGCAATCACCTTGGCCTTTGGCGAGGCAAGCGCCTTAATCGCTAGACCAAACCAGCGCCAAGAAGTTCACAAATTCATAGATGCTAGAGATTTGAGCTATGGAAGGGAAGGGAGCTC
Source organism: Cristatella mucedo (assembly GCA_009760855.2). Classification (NCBI taxonomy): domain Eukaryota; kingdom Metazoa; phylum Bryozoa; class Phylactolaemata; family Cristatellidae; genus Cristatella; species Cristatella mucedo. The sequence goes on from WPIO01000034.1 coordinate 2,734,104, forward strand.
AAGGTAGCGCGATACTGGGGTGGTAGATTAAGGAACATGATAGGAGGCACACTCTTGATAGTTCTGTGGTTGGAAGGGTCCTTTCTCCAGAAGTACCTGTTGCTTTAGTGATCAGTTGGTTTCTGCCAAATTCTTGGGATAGCAAACTGTATGGCTCTCTTTTCTCCGTTGTACCATCCTCAACATACCAGAATTATATCAATTAAAAAATGATATTGTGCACTGGACCGAATAGTGTGCAGGAAATTTCATCCACCGAGCAGCAATTGTTAAACTTACCTTCGAGAGTACTTTTGCAGTGTTTGCATGTGAAATGAGATTCCCATGGCTTCACTGTTATGCCAAAGTGTACTTCGTAGGCCTCGTAAATCTTAACAGATACTTTCACGTAGTGCTTTTTTGCTTTTGTCCTGATGTCCTTTTGTCTACATATGTAGCAAAATGCAGCTGCTAGGTGAAAGCAACCTCTTGATACAATGCCAATCAAATATAGCTATTAACTATCCAGTGACGCCCCACCTTCAGGGAATGAATGCAGCACGCAGATGAGCAGAGGAATAAGGCAGCGATCAAGACTCTAGATCAAGTCAAGCAAGTCAAGACTTGTGCACAAGTCAAGACCTACTTGCCATCTTCATCCACTCACCACTTGACATATAAATTTACCATTTCATGTGCATGTTTCACTCAAAGAGCAACTTTGTTAAATACTTGCACATCCTTTACATTTGAAAGAAAAAAGAGCTAGCTTTAGCAAACGCAACTTTTAGTTGCATTTGCTGGCCAGGGTAACGCCTCCGAAAGTTGATGTGGCATCAACTCCGAAACACACGAGCTCCGAAAGTTGCTTACAAGCACTTTCGTGCACTTTCCTAAGGTCTCCCAGCACTAAGACCGAACCTCTAGTCAGGCTTTTAGGGGGAAGGGGGCGTACCCTCACCACCCCTGCAGCTTGCAGGTGCTTCTTGTTTGGGGTATCATAGACGGCCGCCCACTGGCTCGGGGTCTAGTAGTCCATCGCGTCTGGATGCTAGTGGCAAGAAGAAGCGGAACTGCGGAACAACGAATAAATCATTACTGCCTTAGGCTTACGGACAGCTGTATGATAATCTCGGCTCACGGAGACCAGGAGCCGGCAAAGAAAATCTTACAATGATGGGTTACAGCCAGTAATAAGAGACTGGTATAGTTGCTCCAAAATTATTTTGGGCGAGCAGAGATGCGCCGATGCAAGCGGTGCCCGTCGGCCACTTTGGAGTGGGCCAGCGGCCCAGTGTGTATCTGCAGGCACCCAAGGGCTACTCGGTGAGGGGTCAAGTGAAGTCCATTGGCAAACAATTAAAAAGTCCTTAATAGGCACAAGAAATTAGTAGTTTCTTAATTTAAGTACTGCATCGGTATTTTATACAAAGCAGTCGTTTTTTGCAATTTTTTCATTTGGATATACTAAGTGAATGTCAACGAGTATGCAGACTATTTTTACTATGCAATATTATATATATATATATATGTGTGTGTGTGTGTGTGTGTGTGTGTGTGTGTGTGTGTGTGTGTGTGTGTGTGTGTGTGTGTGTGTGTGTGTGTGTGTGTGTGTGTGTGTGTGTGTGTGTGTGTGCAATATATAATGTGCAATATTATAGTTAAATAGTGAACTACCGATTGTTGTCTCCCATGGAATGGAGAGTAGATAGATTTTACCTCCGACAGGAACGGCCCCACAACCTCTCGTCTTCTGGTTCAATGCTTCACCGATTGGTCTATAGAAACTTTCGGCTATCAACTCAGGACATAAAGTCATGGCTTCCAAACTGCTTACGTACCGATGAAATTTTAATCAACTCTTCTCTGTTGATTGCCGAGGTTGCTGAGCTACTACAATATTTCAGACTTGGCTTAAATGTTAGTGCTAAAAATCATTATTGTTCTTGGATAAGAGTTGCCGTGGAATTCAGTTTTACAGCAGTGGTCAAAGGCCCGCTAAAGTGAAAATTCGGCAACCTAGTTAGTCTAAAAATACAGTTCTCTGTGAGTTAAGAAAATCTTTGGCTCGTGACCGGAACTAAAAAGAGCTCCAACCTCTAGGATTGTCTTGCTAATCAATACTGACAGTGCAGTTAGTCTCTGTGCATGATTATAAAACCTGTCGTTAGAAATAATTAACGTCCGTCAAGTTTCCTTACTATTACTGGCCTGCTCAGGCTGTCCAGTAATTAGCCTGGCCATGAGAGGCTTCGACCAAGGTCAAGGTGATTGTATTTGATGACCGTGGTCGTGGGCTCGAGCCCCGTGGCGTATGTGAAACCCCTGAATACAGATAAAGTTCTGTTGGAGCGCTATATAAATGAATTATATTCATCTGCAGTGCATGTATTACCTGAGTCTGCAGATGGCGATTGGATGACCTGTCCATATTTCTTGGCATTAGCTTGAGAATTAGAGTAGCATTTTATACCAAAGTATAACGTGGCATTTTGCAGTTCAAATTATAAATTGGATCGATTTTTGTGGCTTGCCTTACTTCAAATTTTGGTTGCAGCTTGGAAGAATCGTGCGAAAGGCAGAGACAAAACATCCTCGCACTGAAGAAAAAGCTGGACGAGGAATATGAAGTGTGTCAGGCAAAGACGTAAGTAAAATATCTGTGTGTAGCTTATTATTATTATTGGCCTCCGTCAGAAGCCTCTACCGAGCCTGATTCCAATGTCAGTAATAAGTACGGTCCAAAACTCTTACGCAACAACAGCTACTCTCCTGCCGCCGACTGTGGCACATCCTTTTCAGTGGTCCTGAGCTGCTACTTCCATGCTACTCACTACCTCAACTGCTCTCCTGACTCAGCTATGCTTCCCACTTTCACTTTGTTACATGAGATGAAATCTGTTGGCTACCGAATGCGTACCGAAAGCAGCTTAGGCTGTGAGTGTGCTATAAAAAAAACTCCTGCGTAACACCCACATAGTCTTTATGGCTTTGTGGAGTTACAGACAGAGATACATTACATAGCTGTGCAGACGGAGATACATCATCATCATCTCCTTAGACGTCGTCGGCCAAGCATCAACATTGTAAGAAATCTCGATTTTTAGTCGGTCAGTGCGATCTTTTTCCACCTGCTTCCTCAAGCCCACCTCAAACTTAAAAGTTGAATCAAGCTTGACCAGGAACTAGCAGCTGCTTGGCGATGCGTCGTGTTGATCTCCTGCTTAGGGCTCAAACTGTTTATAGCTACACTCCTGCTTTCATCTTGCCTGTTTTTGTGCCTTTCTACTCTGAATGTTTCACCTGTCTCGGGCCTTAATCAATCCTAACCACAGTCCTTAATGAAAACACTTTTGCCACCGGCTTCATGTTTTTTTGCGATGCGTGATGAGGTTGGTGCCATTTCGAGCGGTACATCTCTGTAGCTGTGGTTATTTTCTTGGCTGTGTTGCAATCTACTCAGAGTAGCAGGAAAATCATAATTGAGAACTTAATTTGTATGTGAATGGCAATATCAGAGTGTAACTCTTTTTCAGAGCCTCTTTTCACCAAGAGCTCAATAATGTTGCTTGCACCCTGTCAAAAGCCAGGGACTTCTACGTAAGTACCAAACAGTGAACCTGCTCTCCTACATTACCGAAAACTTTCTTTTACTAGCGACTGTTAGCTTGTTAGCAAGGAAATTATCCGGAAATGCTGTTGTTTTGTTCATAAGCAATATCAGGCTAATAAAACCGTGATACAAATTTAATAGTAATACCAATTTTCTACAGTGATGATAGATTTGTATCAATGATCTATGCATCTGCTATTCAAATTTTTCTTCTGTCTTTATTAAAGCATTTTCTTTGGCTACTGCTTGATGGCACCAGTTATGCTTTCAGTGCTCTTGCAGTATAGGGTCTTGCTTTAGATTTATTTGAACACACTGTAACTGTTGCCACACTTATCAAAGGCAGTATCCATGCTTTTAAATGCCAAGGCTGCCCTTTTGGTCTGGCTGCCCATTTGGTCTTGTCGGACTTTACAAGTCCACGTTCATTCATATTAAGGTAAATTTATTTTTCGAGTAATATTTTCTCACTCTCTACAGACTGAAGGTGCCTTGCTCAGAAAAATTGAAGAAATGACCTCCCAAGCTGTCATCCTTGACCAAGAATGTAAGTTCTGGCAGCAATTTATGATTTAGTAGGCTTTTATGCATATGGGACCTGAAATTTCTCAAGCACTGTCGCAACGATTTTATTGAGCGAGAGACACAAATTTCATGTGATCCGCAACGTGCCTTTTTCAACCCATTCGGATGGCAGAATAATCAAGTTGCAATTAAGTAAGCCTTTCGAAGTCCTATACTGGCTGAAACTTCAGTAACCATTTGAATTTATTGGAGTTTTCTTAAAAGCAGCCAAGTGCAACTGCCAAAAACAGCCACTGGTCTTTAATCCCAACGATCTTTGAGAAAGAAGTGCCTATCAAGCCGAAGAGTGTTCAGTAGCTCACAGAGAGCGTGCGTGGCTATTGGTGGGCTTGCATGCACTCGACTAGTAGAGTAGCCGCTGCTCCATGCACTGCTCGAAGATGCGACTGCCGAGTGAGCGGCTGGAAGCAGCAGCAGTACGAGTTCGAGCGTTGGGGGTGAGCTCCACATGGTCATTAGGGCCGGGCTGACCGAACTTCGTCTATCGCCTGTCACCAGTATGAGAAAGCTCATCTATCCAATTGACCTTTCGCCGACCCGACGACACGAGGAGAGTCGTATGCAGCTGCTTCAGTGGATGTTAGGCTAGACACATCGGCCAAGCGTCGGTGTGTCTAGAAACCGCAAACTAGGCTGAAGAAACAAAGGCCACTCTAAACGCTGCCTTCGACCGATGGCTGTTTGGCTCCAGCCGAATCTAGTTATCACTCCTTAATGGCTTTTCTTCTCATCGCTGGGACAGCGTTACCAATTGCGCACTTGCTTGCTACCTGAGCTTTTGAGGCATTAGCCCATCGTGTCCTTCAAACGAGTGTTGCTACAACACTCGTTTGTTGACTTCGGATGAGAGTTAGGCAGGCAGTCGTCACCACTGAGACAAGCGTAGGACACTTTCGGCCACCTCAGGCACCGACTTAGCAATCTCGGGCAGTACAGTCTTTTTATCGCATGGCTGCATCTAGCGGTCGCATAGCCGTCGTGCACTGGCGGTTAATATAATAATAATAATAAATTTGTATAGTGCCCTAAGAGAAATTAATCTCTCTCCCCCTCTCTCTCTCTCCCTCTCTCTCCCCTCTTTCTCTCTCTCTCTCTCTCTCTCTCTCTCTCTCCCTAGGCACTTTATATAGGCTGTAAAGGGAGCATGATCAAATGGTTAGTGCTAACATGCACAATGTCAACAAGCATAGCATGGCAGTTTTAGCCTTTGCCAGATTGCTGTCTGCAAATGTCGACTCAAAGTCGCAAAGGATTCAGAGACGTGCCTTGCGCTAGCTTTGCACCCACGTCGCGTGCTTTCAGAGGCTTCCCCGTGCTGCTTTGCAATTCGTCAGTGCACACGGTCTCACCACTCTCGGCCGATCCTTATGCTGCTGCCACCGGGGCAGCAGCCAGGATTAAGCATGTACGGGCGATGCCTCAGCCTTGCAAAGTGGGCCCAATCGCAAGATTTCGAGAAGGCAGGCGATCGAGCTGTCCAGCATACCTCGTAGGATGGGCCCGTTTGGCTTGGTCAGGACCCCTTGGCTCCTCCCTCAGTAATAATAATAATAATAATAATAGTAATAGTAATACTAATAGTAATGAAATTTGTATAGCACCCTGAGAGAACCAAATCTCTTTCCAGGCCCTTCAGATAAGCTGTAACTGAAGCTAGCGTCCAAAAAATATGAGCCGATTTAACAGCCTCTTTTGTATAGCGACAGACGAGCCTTTATGGCTATCGCCATCTCCTGCAGCCACGATAAAGTATCGCCCACCGCAGGATTCGAACCCACTACCTCGGGACCGAGGTCATGAAAAGCAACCACCTTACCTAGTGTGCCATCACGGCTCACCAGCAGCACCCGTTGCATGTTGGGGTCAGCCTGAGATTAACGAGTGATAAATAACCGGTGCTCCATCCCCCTTCCAGCTGCTGCCTCCTCCAGCCGCCGCCTGCCAGTGAATCGGCTGTCGCGACAGCTTGCCCTACTTTCTACCTTTTTTCTTCTACGAACTCGCCTAACCGGGCCGATCCCTTTAGATCTTTAGACCCGGCTTACATTGCTTTAGAGGGCCCAACTTTCTCTCGATGCACGTGTTCTTGTGGTTTTCAGTTGAGCAATGCAATTCGGAAGTAGAGGTCGCTCGGTGCCGCTTGGAGGCAGTGAGACAGAAAGGCAACGATGCAGAGCAAACGCATATCGACAGAGAGATGCAGCACCTCGTATAGTAAGTTCCTTTTTATCTTTGTAGGAATGCTTGCTTGCTCATAGAACCGTTAAGCTGAGACCACTAACCTATGCTTATACAGTTTGGCGTGCTTTGGTGGGATAGTGGATTGTGCAAGGTTCTGCGAGAAACCGAATGATTCACCCTTCGTCACTGTTCATATTTGATTGCTAGGAACTGTGCTGCCGGCGCTGGTGAATACGACAGGCACAGATGCTAGGTGTGTTGATATTGATTGACCCTGTCCTAAGAGGGGTGTTAATGCCTGCGAGAGTCGGTCGTCCTTGTAATAACCACGCGAGGACTCGTTAAGCACGTTTGCAGAATTGCCCTCCTTCTGAATGCTGATGTGTGATATAGCCATTTTACTGTACATCTTTGTTGTCATACGATGTAAATGGTGGTCAGAGTGTGAGCAAAACTTGATTTGACTCTAGCTTGAACCTTTGTGTCCCTCATTAAACACTGCTACATACGTGAGTTGCACTCAATAAAAATAGTAATACGTTTGTTTAGTGCCTTCAGAGAACGTGGACTTTCTAGGCACTGCACATGCACTTTCATTGCATCATTTTTTCTACAAATTGATGCATCTAATACCAGTGCAAGAAGTGGTAATTAACAGTAGGTCTATAGAACTGGTACACTGGCGCCCACTCACCAGTAAGACCGAGACAAACCCGATCGAAGATGTGATGTACGCTGAATATGGCGCGCTTGGGGCACAGTGGTTATGTAACAACGGGAGCACTCAAAGGCACGGACCGCTTACTGTGGAGATCCTATATGAGACAGCCAGTTGAGATGATTCGGCTTCGGGGCTACACGGATGGAGTAGTTGCCTACCGAAGCCTGGTTAGGAGGCTGAAGCAGCACGCCCGAGCTGCATTATCCAAGGGCCGACAAAGGCGTTGCCCAGTGGAGTAGAAATGGGCAGCACTTGTAAAAGATCACCCCTAACCGCAGCGTATGCAGAGAGGAGCGACGTTGCATGGATGCACGATGTACGGGTATGGATGCATGCATAGAAGGGTAGTTGCAACAACGCACTCTCGCATGGAAGGGTATGGAGTTCGTAAGGTAGGATGGGTGTTGTACGTTTGGATGGGTTGGCCAGGACCGGCAGGTTAGACGTTCGGCAATTGGCCTGTATGACGAGCAGCCTCGGGATTGGAGGCTTACACTACATTGGAGGCTTAGCAGTGCCTTGCAAAAAGCCGTTAGCCGTCGCTCTCAGCTGAGTAGGCGTTTAGCATGTGCTTGCCCATTCGGTGAGCCAGTATATTTGGAGTACAGAGTGTTGAAGACGAGGTTTCGTCGGCGAATCTTGTGAAGCCAGCCAGCCTCCATTTGAACCATGTCAAGGGAGAGCCGGTTGCATAGTCAAGGACTCGGTGAACGGAGGACCACCGTGGTTGCTTCCACTGATCCGAAGCCACTCTCCGGCGCCGTAGGTTATCGGGAGGACTTAGCGTATGCCCGGACACTAGGTAGACGAAGCCAAGAGTATAACCTACCCTCGGAAAAGAGAGTAGGCAAGGGTGGTTGCTGGGGGAAGGTTAAAGCCTCCCTCCTCCTGGGTCTGATTGAAGGAGTGAGGCTGGGCCAAAACCCCAGCCAAAACCACGGCCGATCAAGCCCCCTTTTATTGCAAAAAATACCCCCCTTCGGAGATTCGGCAGCTCTCTCCGGCGTGGCTTCCAGGATCGCAGTGAGGCTCAAGAGGCCGCTCGGGATTCGCTCCACCATTTGTTTATTGCTGGGATGTATGTGACAGCCCTGTGGATCTGTCATCAGGCTGAGTGGCGCGACTGAGGACAGCAAGTCTTCTGTCTCAAAGACATCAAACACTTCAATCGCAGAAATCTTGCCCGCCCAGCCCAGTAGGTTGCGCTTTATAGACGACCGCCGGCGTAGAGGGATCATAACCCTGTCTCCCACATACTTCTGAGGCAGTCCTTTTATTCCACGCATTTGCTTGCACTGCCGAGCCATTGTCCGTGCCAAAACCGGCGAGGCGGCAGGTGGCTGCTTGGTTGGATGGATGCCTTTATGAGCACGGCTATTTTCTAGGCCACCTGAGTCAGTCAGGGGTCTCTCGAATGGGGCTGAGAAAAGAATGCTTGGCAAGAAATCGGCTCCTGGTCGCGGCGTGTTTCCAGAGGCTCTGTCGTTATGCTTTAGGGGGCGATCGAATTTTTTGAGAGAGTTACGAAGGAGGCACATTTTTCACATAGGTCTCAATAGGAGCAGCCACTTTGGTAGCGCTCAGAGAGAGAGAGAGAGAGAGAGAGAGAGAGAGAGAGAGAGAGAGAGAGAGAGAGAGAGAGAGAGAGAGAGAGAGAGAGAGGGAGGGAGAGAGGTACGGTACGTGTATGTGCAAACTTTTGCAATGCATGCCGAGATCGGTTTCTGGAGGACCTTTCATTGTGTCTGAGGGGGAAAATCACGTTTTAGAGTTTAGGATTATGCAGTTCGTCCTAGACAGGTCTCAAGAGGCCGGAGGATCGGCAAGCAGAGAGCAGCTCTGAGCTGTTTCTCCTGAGGGAGGCTACCAATATCTTGAGGGGTTACTTAGTGGGGGGGTGGAATAGTTTTCGAGTTATCACTTCAAGCTCTGCAAATGGATTTACTCATTTTAAAGGCTTTCCGGTTTCGCTATTTCGGTGCAGATATTTAGATTACCAAAAAGGGACATAACCATTTTCATACAAGTCGCAAAAGGCCATCTTATCGGTCATTCTTTGGCACCCAGAATAGGAGACTGCTTCCTGAAAATGCTATCGTTTCTTGGAGGAGAGGCTAACTCGATGGCTGGTGCAGCCTCAGTGGTGTACAACTTCCTTGTCTCTCGCCCGAGTCGTAGGACGCTTGCAGGGTTTTCCTGCGGCCCTCCACCGAGGCACAATTCCATTGGAGGGGGTGGATCCAGAGGCATGTAGACCACTACGGTTAACGACAAAGTGGCTCTGCAACGATGGCAGCACGAGCATTCAGTTGTATGCGATGGTGCATTGGCAAGGTTTGTTGGCACTAGCCTATAGCTCGGCATTATGGGGTGTGGCACGTTGTCAGGGCCTTCTCATTTGCAGAAAGACTCTTCAGACCCTCAAGAAATTCTTATACACTCTTTTGGAGAGCCCAAAGCCCCCTCCGAAGAAATGTGTACCCGTGATGAGAGTTCGAAGAAGGTCCCTCGGCAGGTCTCGGTAGCTTGTCCAAAAGGGCCGGTCTCCTTAACAACCTTCCGAGTAGCTTGCATGCTTTAAAATGTGGTAGCCCTCATCCGGAAACCTATCCTGACAGCATGCTAGTCACAGCTACAGCGGCCTTCTCTCTCTCTCTCTCTCTCTCTCTCTCTCTCTCGCGCCCGGTGCGAGCTAGGCATGTTGAGCCATCCAGCCATCCTGGCTTCCAGAGGAGGGGCTCTAAAAGAAGGTTGTGTTGGCTTGTGCAACAGGCATCGCTTCCGGGTCATCCTCCTTCGCAGGCAGGAATGTGAGCAGGCAGGTATGAAAGCAGGTGGGTGCATATGGACAAGTGTGGCTTGGGAAGAGTGACCCTGTCACATTCCGTGGCAGGGAGAGGGTGACATATTGCCTAAACTATTCAAAGAAGGCGCTGCTTGGAGGGGAAGGGTTGTCAAGTGTGTCGCCGGTGTCAGCATCAGGTGCCCAGCGAAGCCTCGAGCCAGTCATCTGGATTCTGCATCAGTGGAGCCACACAGCAAGTCGGCTGGCCTGCGACCTTCCAGGTCTGAAACGATGGTTTCGAAGTCGAGTGTTGGGCCTTATCGGTGGCTTACCAAGTATACACGTGTATATGTACACCTGTATACTTGCAATGCCTTCTGTGAGAACTGCCTGGCACCGGTGCCAGTTTACAACTAAGCAGCTTGGCGACGTCTCCCGAGTGTGCAGGCTATTGTACATCTTTCCGATTTGCCCGGAAAAATACTGCGACTAATATGCTGTTGGCTTTTAAATTACTTTCCCTCCAAGTAGCCCGGGTACGGCTTGGTAGTAGTAGTAGTAGGGCGGCTCTTTTCGAGGGAATCTAGCTACTGCACAACAAGCGAACCGACTTGACACTACACCACCAGGGTGGAATGAATGAGCTGTGGTCGGCAGTTATTTAGTAGGGGCTTCAAAGAGTTGTGATTGGGAAGTTGGGCGTGGCTGTGCTTGCAGCTGTGCAGCCAAAGTGCACTCGCTTCCGGTTCGCCAGCTCCGAGTGTCCATCTGTCCCTAGTCGTCACCATTGCTGCTCTGTATACAGCACAGCCACCCGAGGCTTTAAGGCAGTAACTTTGGCTGCTGACGTGCATAAAACGACGACCAGGAAAGTCTAGACTCGACCGTTCAAGTATCTTGATTCTCGATAGACCAGCTCGGTTTGATCGATGGAAACACAACCGGTCATGGGCTACCGAACTCCGGTATCGTGAAATGATTCCACCGATATCACTCCTGGCTATGTCTCAACAATTTACTTGTTCAACCTACAAAAAACGCCTGGCTGCTTACACATTCTGAAGGCCATGCACAGACCAGATGTAACCATAAATGCTGCCAGCCGTGAGGTTTGAACGATGCACTATTGCTCGGTCCAAGGAATGCACTACAGCACTTGTGCATATTCCGACCGAAGTCTCCACCGGACAAAGGGGGTCCATTCATATCCCTTTGCAGCAAATGTAAAGCGTCTAGGAAGAGATTGAGTTCTCTGAGGGCGCTTTATCAAGTGCATTATTATTATTATTTACATTCGCATTCTCTTGGCTAGGTTTGGCTAGGATGGCCACTAGTTTTAGTGTGGCTTAAAGAAGCTTAAAGCGCATCTGTATATTACAGCATTTGGTAGGTCTCTGTGACTCCTTCGTGTGTCTGTACCTCCTTACACTATGCCTGCTGCTTTCGGATGTCACCACCAATAATTTGGTTATGGTTTCTATACAGCATATGTAAAGTGCCTAGAAAGAGATTCAGTTCTCTGATGGCGATATACACACATATCGTTCTTATTATTATTACTGCGATTTGCAATAAGCAGCCGTGTTGTCCAGACGTTCTTATGGTTCATGCAACTGCCTACACATACACAAGCTTAAAAACTAACATTCAAGTCTTCACTAAGTTGGTCTTATATACCTACCTTAAATGCTAATCTACACCAGCGGGCCGTAACATAGCAATATTTTATCACTCTGCATGTACCTACTCCATGTTTACGATAGTCGGGTCGGTGCGCATGCAACTGAATGGAGCTTGCCTCCTCCCCCCCCCCAGACCGTCTCCGTTGCATTAAGTTGAACACCCAAATATAGCTATTACTTATTTCGGCGAGCACAGCGACGCATTGACGTTGCTTCGTAAGCTTCAGAACATATCTTGACTGGAGTACGACTCTTGTAGTGCAATGGTTTGCAAAGAGGTCGACGAGGCAACGGCTTGTCTGAGCAGGTCTGAGCAAGTTGCAGGACTAGCAGGCGTAGAGTCTACGATTTGACAACCGACGGACTCGGACCCTAAAAGTCTGCAAGCATCGGGCTCATCGATGGCTGCAAGCTGCTGCTGGTTGGTCTGCACTGACCTGAAATTATGCCAGCAAAATTACAATAAATTGTGCCGTTTATGTCGTCTGATGCATCATCCACGCTTACAAAATAATGAAAACAAACCAGATGCTGCAACAGCAAAAAAAGAAGCTTGTTGCAACATCGGCTAGTCTACATATGCTTGGTACGTAGCACTGCATCTGCAGCCACAGGATTTGGCCGAACAAGCAGAGACAGCCGGAGATCTTGGCAGCACGCTATTGCAAAATTCGGTATAAAAAAGATTTGCCACGGTCAGCAGTGAGAAAACCACTGCTGCCATCTGCGAGCGCAAATGGCACGCGATGGGAAGCTGGTGGCAGATGCAGCCCTGCCACAGCTGCTGCTGCTGCTATGCCGTCGGCTGGGTGACGTCGAGGCACATTGCCGGTGCTGCAGCACTTTCATCACGACGATGGTGGTGATGATCGTGTATGCCTATGACCTTGCCCATCTCTTCGTCGTGCTTCTCATCGCGCCCCAGCGCGAGGCCGGCGGCGGTGCAGGAAGAGCGGGGCAGGCAGGGAATGAAGTAGAGCATGGCGCCACTGATGCCGATGGACAAGCCGAGCACTAAGAACGGCCACATGTAGCTGGCCGTCGCATCGCGGAGCTGGCCTGCATAGAGAGAAGAGCATTTCGGCGGCGGCGGTGCATTGGATTGCAATTTGGCCAATCTTGCTGCCGCGGTCAGCTACGCTTGGCGGTAGGCTGGTCGATAGTGGACTTGCCTCTGCCAAATCCAGGTACAGGCTTGTAAGGCTTGCGACTAAGTCATACCGGTACCACTATCGCTATTCGGTCTGAAATAGTACTTCTGCTCTCGGTTTAAGACAACATCGTAGACGCCTTCCATCACTACTTGAGTTGTGTGGCTGCCCTCAATTCCAGCCTGCTTGCCCATTTCGAGCTACATTAAGTGTAGTGCTATGAACCAGCAACATGCTACCTAACAGGCTTGCCACCTGTGCTCAGCAGTTGGGTCTGAACAGATCCAAGTGTAAGGCAGCAGTCTAACAATCACTAGCTACATTGTCACATGTATGTGATTTTGGCATTGTTAAGTTGAAATGCTGAAAAGAGTAGTGAGCAAGTAACTTTCCAGGTAACACTTGGATTATTTCCAAGTCAATTACCATCCCAAAGCCTCCGGCAATCTTGGTCCAGTAAATGTGTGTCTTTAACCAGAGCGTTTTGGCTAGGGGGCCTGAACAATTCTGGATTGGTTTGTATACTACACTTTAGAATATACACTATAGAATATATAGAAAGTACTTGCACCAGTTGAACATCACATGTTTGCATGAAGGCTTTCTGAGGTCCAGAAGGCTAAAACTACTCTTCATTTTTGGTTATCACTTTTAGTAGGTACTCACTCAACCATTCCGAATTAAAATACACCGATTTCAATGCCTAAACAGCATGCCACGGTGTCTTCGATTTCGATGTTCGATGATGCTGCAGTATTACGTGATACTGGAAACTAGTCCGGCCTATGACTAAATTATGTGCTTCAGGATCTGTCGATAAGGATTAGTATAGCCAACGGGCCAACCCAAATCCTTCCTCCTCTGCAGGAGTATCTACCGTTATCCATAGCAGCAGTGCAGTCGTCTCAAGCTAGCCGTGCATATAGCGTCGCTGCAAAATGAGATTGATTACTTATCGCTTACCGCAAGCTGGAGGTCCTATGACAACGGCGATGCCCTGAACCAAAAGGGTCATTCCGAATGAGCTTGTCAGTCTGTCTAGTCCAAGAAGATCCACGAGAATAACGGACGTAAGGGATACGTAGCAACCTGAAACATAAAGCTCCTGCTCCTGCACTCCTGCGGTCGATTCACAATATGCACACAGTCTCGCTAGAGGTCACTTGTCGTGAGCTATGGAAAAAGTTGAGAGGCCTAAAGGAGTTCCTGTAGGGAGACACAATCCGACCGAGTCGTCCTGCGCAATCTATGAACGAAAGTCCAACTTTATACCAAACCTACAGTGGCAATATACTGTGACCCTGGAGAGAAGGAAAACCCGTTTGACGGGTAATTACCCGTCAAATGAGCCGGTGCCAAGCAGTTGCTGGAGGCCAGCCATCGCAATGTCATTCGCATGACCTCAGCACATCCTCAATTCAGCTTGGTAAGAAATTGGAAGTAAGAAAATTGAGTGATCTGCATGTGGTGCTTGCTAGGCAGTGCGCCAACGCGACTATGGACTTCCTTGACTTGACCAGTTACAAAATTCGAATAAGAAGCAATTACGACTCCTATCAGCCGTAGATTAGGCTATGGGTACGTTTCTATTTTCGGCCGACCATTGCAACATTTAGTGCTCACAGCCCCAAGCGCTCACACAGATTCAATCACATGGAAGCCCACGTTCATGCGAGTAGGCATTATTGTTGGCAGTCTGCTTTGAAGTCCAGTATTAACAGCATTTAAACCAGTAGCATACTCAGCGCTACTTGTCACATTAAACCACTTCTCGCCAACTCGCACTGGCTCCCAATCGAGCAGCAGCATTTACTTCAAGGTTTACTTTTAGGTCTGTTCATTCTCTGGCTCCAGCCTACCTAACAGAACTACTACCCAACCAGCCTAGGCATCGTACCACTTTCTGTTCTGACTCAAATCGTTTGCCTCGAACGAATTTGAATGAAAATGGTGCCCTTAGCTCGTATGCACCCAAAGTCTGGAACTCACTCCCGACTGACGTCACGACATCCCCTGATTTAAAACCTTGAAAAAGAAGCTAGAACCGCACCCATTTATCACAGCGTTCGCTGGGTCGTTGTGACTTGCCCTTTACGTGATCATGCACGCTGGCAGAGCAAGTTGGTAGAGCAGAGTTCTTACCCTGGGTTTGAGTAAAGCGATTTTGATTGTCTCCGTTCTCATGGCAGAATATCTCATGGCAGACCTTGACTGCTGCCTGATGCTGCAGCTGAAGCAGACAGCTCCCTGGATTAGCTCCCCTGCCGGTCTCTCTGGTCTCTTCTATGGAGCCACCGGGGAGACTGCTCTCTTACGCCTAGTCTGCATTGCAGAATTAACCTCTTTCCCATAAAATATTTAAATCTGCCGATTGTGGAATAGCTATCGTGATCAAGTGTGCCACCGGTGGTGCGGATCTGTACTCTCCAGCCTTTTACTTTCTTCCCGATAGCCTGCACGTTTTCGAATCTCGATATATACGGCAGCCTGCAGTTCTATCAGGGCACAGAGCAGGTCACAGCCTGCTACTTAAGGGGGAAAGTCAAGAAAATACCTATAACATTTGTCCGATAATCGAATATGTGTTTATGGTACCTTTCGAAAGGTAAATATGTTAGAACTGGGATCGGAAGTTCTGACGACCTCAATGTGAAAGAAAAATTCGTTATGCAAACCACGCCTAACCCGCATGTAAACCGGAAGCAACAAATATACAAATAAAAGATTTACCAATCTCTGCATTATATGGGACTTGTATCCCAACTTTTCGAACCTTGGTTGATCGCTATAGATGCTTGAAGCTTGTTGAGGTGCATACTTGTGACTTGTATGCAGCTTCATTTCCAGGGTTGGTTGGTGCCTTGTAAATTGAATAAATCAACTAATATTTCACGTATCGGAGTGAAATTTGAAATTGAGTTCAGCTCTGCTTTTTCACCATAGTTTTTAATATTTTTGATTTTGGTTGGATACGATTGGTTCTATATGTCAACGATTACGGAAATTAAGCTCCAGGACGTTTGATGATGTATACAGCCAAATGTATCGAACCGAAATCCAAAATATTAAAAACTAGGGTAAAAAAGCATAGCTGAACTCACATTTCAAATTTCACCCCGATACGTGAAATATTAGTTGATTTATTTAATCTACAAGGCACCAACCAACCCTGGAAATGAAACTGTATATAAGTCACAAGTATGCACCTCAACAAGCTTCAAGCATCTGTAGCGATCTACCAAGGTTTGACAAGTTGGTATACAAGTCGCATATGATGCAGAGATCGGTAAATCTTGTATTCATAGATTTGTTGCTTCCGGTTTACATGCGGGTTAGGCAAGGTTTGCATAACAAATTTTTCCTTTCATTCGGAAGTCGCCAGAACTTCCGATCCCAGTTCTAACACATTTGTCTTTCGAAAGGTACCGTAAACACATATTTGACTGTCGGACAAATTTTATAGATATTTTCTCGACATTGCTCCTTAGATAGACCTGCATTTTTTCCCAAACGCCAAATCAGAAGAGCCCATTACTTACCGATGAAGATGCCAAAAGTGCAGCAGTAGACCACCGATGTCCAATACACCTGGGTCACGGCACTGAGGGCTGTGGCAACGCCGGCGATAACGAGACCCGTATTGTAAATATGGAGACGGTACGCTTTTATGCTCGGGATATCGCCGAGGAAGCCGAATATGACTCTCCCAGCCGTGTTTGCAATGCCCAAGATGGACAGCAAAAATGCAGCGTCTGTATCTGACAACCCGCCTTCTTCACTGGCACGGTCGGGAACATACAGGAACGGTGCATTGAATCCGAAGTTTGTGAAGAAGTTGGAAATTAGGAACAAGACGAACGCTCCGTCTTTTAGCAAGCTCACGTCGAGCATCCCTCTGAAGGTCGTCGCCATATCTGCAGAACAGCAAGCACAGCATGGAAGTTTCTCCGATGGAGCCAGTGATGGTGTCGACACGTTGCTCGCAAGGTATAGGTCATGATTGGACACGTACAGCGGTATGTTCTTTAAACTGCCACCATAGAGAACGTCTTTCTTGCGTAAAGGTATATGTACGTGCGGCTCAGCGTGACCAAGCTTCTTATCGCGATCTTGATCTTCACCAAATGACTTGGTGCTATTTGCGAGGAGCAGCTCCCGACTGTGCGGGTATTTGCCGAATTCATCATTTGCTGCATCTTCAGTCACCATCATGCCACTCACCGTCGTTGCAGTAGTTCGTAGATCAGAAGGGTCAGTCTTAAGCTGACAAGCACCTTTTGGCATCTGCTGCTTTTTGCAGTTAGCTCTGTTGGCTTTTGCCTGCTTGCTGCCCTTCTTTGCTGGAGAGCTCTTACGCATTTCAATTGGCAGAGGGCGGAAAAGAGCCCCGAACAGAACACAGTTGAGAATGATGCCGCTGAGCAGAATGCACGACTGCTTCCAACCGTACTCTTCGACAAGATACTCGATGAAAGGTGCAAAGATGAAAGTGCCGACGCCAGAACCGGCTACAGCTATCCCGATCGCCAGAGCTCGTCGGCGTTCGAAGTAGTAGCCTACTATGACAACGGCTGGCATGTAAATTAGACCGAATCCAATGCCTACAAGTAACGAGAAATTGAAAAGCACTCGAGCAAGTCCTGACTTGTAATGAAACTTTGCTCTCAATAACGAATAAAGTTCATATTTCAAACAAGTAAATGCCAGCTGATTCAACTGCACCATTAATATATCATGCAGAAGAGCTGTAGCAGTTATCCTAATCACTTGCAGTGGGTAATAATATAGAATTGCCTGCTGCAGGACTTCAACCCATGATCGTGACCTTTAATCCCCTAAATAAGTCTTGTAAGTCCTTTAATAATAATAATAATAATAATAATAATAATAATAATAATAATAATGCACTAGATAAAGCACCCTCAGAGAGCTCAATCTCTTTCTAGGCGCTTTACATTTGCTGCAAAGGGAAGTGCAATTGAATGGTGAGTAATATCATGTTTGATAAACAAACAACATGAATAACATGGTTAGGAGTGACATGCACAGGGTCAGCATGCAAATGTGGTTAGTGGCAGCATGCACAGTGTCAGCACGAATAAGCACATCAAGGACGAATCACAGGGACCCACTAAATGCTGTCCTGAATATGTGCGTTTCTAAGTTCTTTTTAAATATGATCAAGTCAGGGGGTGTTCTGACGCAAGTCGGGAGGGAGTTCCAGGCTTTGGGAGCATACGAACTAAATGCACGGTCTCCAAAAGATTTGAGGTTTGTACGAGGTATTGGTAAACTGTTGGATTCCGAAAAGCAGGTGGTATGATGCTTGGCCTGGTGGGGGGAGTACATCTGAGAGATAGGCTGGAGCCAAAGAATGAAGTGACCTAAAAGTGAGCATCAAAATCTTGAAGTTGATCCGTTGCTTGACTGGTAGCCAGTGCAGGTCGGCGAGAAGTGGTGTGATGTGGCAACTCCGCCGCTCACGACAGACAAGCCTAGCTTCGGAGTTTTGCACCAGCTGCAATCGCCCGATCGCACATGCCGGTAGGCCAGTAAGCAGTGAGTTGCAGTTACCGCTAGGATAGAAATCCGCAGTGTCAGTCACTGCAATACGTTTTATTCAGTAACCTGGTTGCTGCTAACCTAACTAAAGAATGAGGTAACTAAAGAAAGACTCTAAATAGTATCAACACTACGTTTTAATAGGTACACAAGAAAAATACTACCGTTAAACTCAAGATGACTCAGTTTGCGTAACTTTCCTATCTATGGACGAGTTCGCTCGAAGAATTTAATGTTAGCAACATAAGGATGCAATTGCGAGAGCCAGTTCATATGCTTTGCTTTTCAGCTCATTCATAGCTGATAAGCAATGCATTTACTTTACAACCTCAATTACCCGATGGCTTATTTAGGTTAAATGAGTAAAACAAATAATGAGAAACAAGAGGATGAGAACAATAGATGCTTGAATCCAAGCTATGAACGCATTGCTTTGCAGGTGCATTGGTACTGCACAAAGCCTTTTTCGTTCTTCCAATTCGAGCTTTGCTTTGCCTAATTTTTTAAGGCCCTCTTAGTATGAAGCCATATTAATCCATTTACCGCTGAGATATAAATCCGTAGTGTCAGTCACTACAATACGCTTTATTTAGTTACCTGGTTGCTGCAAACCTAACTAAAGAAAGACTTTTAAAGAAACGGTCATCTCATTCGAAGATAGGAATGAGCCTCAGTGGAAGCATTGCCTCAACGTCGTAGCATTTCACAGCTGCACAACTCGGTAAGAATCATTTTACAAAACGAAGTCAGATTAGATGAGGGGAGGCTCAATACACTTCAGTGAATAGATCTTCTCCATGCTTAGCGATATAGGTAGTAAACTGAGCCAAAATTAGTCATCATTCAAAACCTATCTGTTGCCTCACAAATCTACGGTTTACCGATTTACCTTCTACAAAACAGAATTGGTCAAGCAATACTTATTTTTTGCAGATTACAAACTTCTCAAAAGACCCGGTGTAATGTAGCTGGGGAATTTTTAGGGGCTTAATAATAATAATACACTTGATAAAGCACCCTCAAAGAACTCAATATCCTTCAAGGCGCCTCGAGAGAGAGAGAGAGAGAGAGAGAGAGAGAGAGAGAGAGAGAGAGAGAGAGAGAGAGAGAGAGAGAGAGAGACCAGAGCGAGCACACTTACCTGCAACCAGGCCAAGACTGATGTAAAGAAACCACAGTCCGGGAGCAAATGGACTGATAAGAAAGCCAACGGCCCCGATGAATCCGCCAGCAATCGTCACCACACGACAGTTGTACTTGTTGACTAATGCACTGGCCAGTGGCCCTGTTCAAAAATAAGCAAGAAGCAGCAGTGAGCAGTGCTTCATATGCGATTGTTGCTACGATAAATCTCAGTGCTCTTTGGGAAGCTTTTACCCTCCCCCTTCCCCAGCATCAGCAAAAAAAATCACTTTGGGATGCACAGCTTGAAGCTCTCACAATTATCTGAAAATAATCACATCTTTCACAAGATAACGAATGTGCTTTTCAATCAAGGTTTTCTATATTACAAGCACTTCAAAAGCTCGTTGAATGAGGCTGCTTGCAGACATACTTGCAGACTTGCATAACCATGTCGTTGTGAGCAAAACAATCATGTCATTTTGAAAAGAGCACAGCGTTATGCTGGCGTGTCATCAAAATGGCACGGAAGTAGACTGATGGCTGCGACCACGTGGTGACCTAAGCGCAGTTTTGTAATAAGAGTAAAAAAGGTCAAGGTTTGGCCCTTCTGGTAAAATGCTCGCTTATGCCCCAGCTGACCCTGGTGCTGCCTGGTCCTGCTTGTCGCACTTTCCTTCCAGGTCGGCGGCTCACCGAATCTACCCCTGCGACCAATTTTCATTACCATTATATATAACTAAGATTAATATATTTGTATAGCACCTTCAGAGAACCTCATCTCTTTCTAGGCACTTTACGTATGCTGTAATGGAAGCATGGTCAAATGGCTAGTGGTAACATGCACCATGTCAACAAGTATAACATAACAGTAAACTGCACAATGTAAACGTGTAAAAAATGGTTAGTGGTAGCATTCACAGTGGCGGCACGAATTAGCACGCAAAGGACAAATCACAGGGAACCACAAAACCGATAATAAACGGGTGAGCTGTTAAGCTTCTTTTTAAATGTCAAGTAGGGGAAGTCGTGACGTCAGACGAGAGTGAGTTCCAGGCTTTGGAAGCTTACGAGCTAAAGGCGAAGTCTCAAGAGGATTTGAGGTTTGTTTGAGGTATAACGAAATGGCTTGAGCCAGAAAAGCGAGCAGTACGATGCCTAGCCCGGTGGGGCCTAGCCTGGTGGGGAAGTTGTTCTAATAGATAGGCTGGAGCCAGAGAATGAAGAGACTTAAATGTGAGTGACAGAATCTTGAAGTCGATATGCTGATTGACTGGGACCCTGTGCAGGTCAGTGATAAGTGTTGTGATGTGGCAACTGAGACAACAAGCCGAAGAGCTCCAGAGTTTTCCTTCGACTGTGAGTGTCTGATTGCAAACGCCGGGCGATCAGCAAGCAGTGAGTTACAGAAATCGAGACGTGACGTCGCAAATGCATGGACCAGTTTAGATGCGGTATCCCTGTCTAAGCAAGCCTGAACTTTAGCAATGTTATGTAGTTGAAAGTAGGCACAATTGACTGTGGAGCTAATGTGGACATTTATTGAAAGGTCACCTTGTAACAGGACACCTAGATTTCGTACAGATGCAACAAGAGATATATTGGCAGCTGCCTTTGACACTGTTGATCACGATACCCTGCATGAACAATTGAGAACAAACTATCTGGCAGACGAGGCGCTGGCAGAGTTCAAAGTGTTCATCTCTACTTGTCTAGTTCAATACGTGTGAGGATCAGGTCTCATCCCCCAGACCAGTCACCTGCGGAGTCCCACAAAGGTCCGTCCTCGATCATTGCTGTTCTCCATTTACACTCTGGAAAAAGTGATTCGGGCACATTATATATATTATCACTTGTATGCTGAAGATACTCAGCTGAATTTGCCATTTAAACCTTAGGAATCTGCTGCAGCGATTGATAAACTGAATGCTTGCCTGGCCGACATTCGATCCTGGATTTCGGCAAATTTCCTTAAACTAAACTATGATAAAACAGAACTGCTGCTCATAGGACACCCAAAGCGTGTGGCTGGACTATAAGGCTTGCTCTTCTAATAGGTGATGCTGTTTCGAGACCATCGCCGAATGCTCGGAATTTAGGTGTTGTCTTTGACAGCTGCCTAAATTTCGAAAGCTTTTTGAAGACTACTTCTGAAGCTACCCATCACGTCCGATCTAGATCCTCAAGATTATTAACTGTCGTCCACCGTGGCTTGCAACAAATTTAACTAGGTCCTTACTTCTGTCTCGACTAGATCATTGTAATTCCCTCTTGGTTGGGCTACCAAAAAAAAACCACTAGGCCACTGAAGCTGGTCATGAATATGGCTGCAAGACTAGTTTACGAATCCCAGAGGTTTGACCGTGTGTCTGCTATGCTGAACGAGATAGGATGATTGCTGGTTGATCAACGGATACAGAGCAAAGTTCTTATGCTGACCGACAAGGCTGGCCGACGGCTGGCTCCCTCCCTACCTAGCTGAACTGCTGAAACAGCTTCAGCCTCCTCGTGCCCGTAGGTCCTCTGTGGACAATCAATTAGCTTTTGCTGTGCAGGTCCGAGACTGTGGAACTCACTTCCACAATTCCTACGCAATGTCATCTACGCTCCTGCTACCGACTGTGGCACATCCTTTCCAGCTGTCCTGAGCTGCTACTTCCGTGCTACTCACTACCTCAACTGCACTCTTTGACTCCTGATGGTTGTCTTGCAGAGCTCCATCGGAGTCATGTATCTAAGGCACTCAAGCAAACGGTAGAATCGTCCTCGATCGGTTTCCTATCCCGAATGGCTGCCAGAGAATCCACCCTGGTGCTAGGGAGTCAATTCCTAACTTCAAAGGTGAGTTAAGTATTAAAGGCCTGTAAATACTTCAAAGGCTCACGGAAAACCTAGAGTCAAAGGCTTCAAGTTGCTGAGGTCCTCAAAGGCTTGACCTGTAGTGGGGCCTATGAGACTCAAGTCAGGATAGCTACAAAGGTGAGTTGAGCGTCAAAGGCACTTCGTTGACGATTATGTAGCTCGGGCACATGTAAACTCGCCGGCAGGCAGTAGGGTCCCTCCGCGTCAGTCCACGGTCCTGACGCGGAGCACGTGCACGTGCCTCACGAATCTCTGTCGCTCGGCTTCTGCTCTTCGGTCTAATTATCTGCACAAAAGACAGGCAGTGGTCGTCCAGGGTACCGATTCGATTAGGCTGCTGGCCCGGCCGAGATGTGGAGTGCACTGCAGTTAATCGGGCCCTAAACTCCGTTTGTGGCCTCGGTTCTTGGTAGTATGTAGTCTTTGCAGGTGCAGCTGAATAACTGGACGACCAGCAGTAGCCAGCCTCTTGCTTCTGGGATGGGAGGGGGAAGATGGTTACCGTATGCCAATAATAATAACTGCTGGTTGTCACTCATTCTACACCCAGTGGTACAGTACAAGAGCATGACAACAACTAAAAATGCTGTTACTTTTTTACATAGTTATGAATAACAAGAAACCGCCAGCAAGCACAAGAAAAGGGACTCTCCTAATATACTATATAATAATAAATAATACTAATAACTAATACAATAATTATTTATGACTAATAATAATAACTGATGATAAAATAAAATAAATAAATAATACAACACATCCTAAAATACCTAAAGAAGCAAAAATCATCTACTGAATTTCCAGACGAGTCACAGACAAAAAAATTGCAGTAGAAAAGTGTCTGGATGAGCAAGATAGAAGAAACCACTGTCTCATTTCCAAGTAAAGACAAAACTCTTACATCAGGATAAGTTTGAAGTTGCAATATGCGAGTTCAGCTGCTCTACCACACACAACTCGTTCCAGTGTCTTTGATATCCTGCACGGTAGAAGGGAAACTTGGCAGAAGTTGATCAAGCTCTCTTGGTCAAGTGTTGCTTTCTTAATTAGTGGCCTCACTACAGCTTTTTTGAAAGGTGCAGGTGCGTGACCTGAAGCTACGGACATATTTATTATAATAGTCATGCATGGCTGCAGATCTATGCATCATTAGAAGTAAGGCAGTATGAATAAGGTCTAGAGGAATCTAGTCTTCTTTGACTGAGAGAGTAATTTCACGATGAGGTTACTCGTGGCCTCCTTGAATGTAGACATTGAGGTGCTGCACGGAATTGAGGGAGAGGAGTGCTGTAAGATTGTTATTGAGAGACAGAAGTCTGGAGGTGATGTTGCTACTTTAGGTATGGTCTGTCTGATCTTGTATATCATGCTGATAAAGAAGCTAGAGAAACGATCAGCTAGATCACCACAAGGATCACTTGGTAAGGAGCTAACCTGGGAGCATTTAAGGAGATAGATCACGATAGACATCAGCATTCTTGTTGTGCTCCTTAGGATTAAACCATTATAGAAGCTAGACTTGGCCTTTGCTAGAATCAGTTGGTGCGACCTAAAGTAGTCTTTGTATGTCTGCCGATGGACAGTATACTCTGATCTTTTGCATGCTTTCTCAAGTCTGGACTTAATAGACTTTGCAAGTTTAATTGCCAGCAAGCTGCGGTGTACACCTGCCCACGGCAACTAGCACACTTTCAGTCCCCTCGAAGGCTCGGATCTTGTATATTTAAATTTCCTCAGATGTCTGGTAGACTAGAGGCTAGCACCCACTGTCAAGCAGACACGCATGCCCTTGTGCTCGCCGCTCACACACACACACACACACACACACACACACACACACACACACACACACACACACACACACACACACACACACACACACACACACACACACACACACACACACACACACACACACACACACACACACACACACACACACACACACACACACATACACACATACACACGTACACACGTACACACGTACACACGTACACACACACACACACACACACACACGGATGTGCACAGATAGAAACATGCACACACACGTACACACACAGCTGCATTCGCGCATACGCACACTCATGCACAAATAAACAGGTAGTCCAGTCTCATACATGCACGGTCGCCTCAGTCAAACGTACTTGGGCAGAAGCACTCAGAGATGGCCCATAGAGCTAGACAGTGCTTCAACCGTTAAACCTTATGGGGGAAAGTCAAGAAAATACTTTAAACATTTGTCCCGCAATCGATGTGTTTATGGTACGTTTCGAAAGACAAATGTGTTAGAACTGGAATCGGAAGTTCTGACGACTTCCGCATGAAAGGAAAAATTCGTTATGCAAACCACGCCTAACCCGGATGTAAACCGGAAGCAACAAATATACAAATAAAAGATTGACCTATTTCGGCATTATATGCGACTTGTATCCCAACTTGTCGAACCTTGGTAGATCGCTATAGAAGCTTGAAGCTTGTTAAGGTGCATACTTGGCTCTTGGTCTAGCGGTAAAGGTGCTCGCCCGACCAAGGTCTGACTGAGGTCGTGGGCTCGAGCCCCGAGGCATCTGTGAAGCACCTGAATAGAGATTAAGTTCTCTTGGGGCGCTATATAAATTAATTATATATATACATATTTGTGACTTGTATACAGCTTCATTTCCAGGGTTGTTTGGTGTCTTGTAAATTAAATAACTAATATTTCATGTATCGGGGTGAAATTTGAAACGTGAGTTCAGCTATGCTTATTACCCTAGTTTTTAATATTTTTGATTTCGGTTGGATACAATTGGTTCTATATGTCCACAATTAAGGAAAATTAAATTCCAGGACGTTTGATGACGTATGCAGCTCGGTAGAGCCAGTAGTCTCAGCCCCAGTCTCAGGAGTCTTGGGGATCGTGCCGTGACCCTAAACCCAAGGGACTAGCCACCCTGGCACTTTTCGGTGGACTTATATTGTTCATCGTATCAATGCTTTGGGCTCAAAGCCAAACGGGCACTTTGATAAAATGTGCTGCTACTCAACATCACTCTATGAATCTATAAAAATAATAACTCATCTACACAGCACTCCTGATAGAACTAGATCTTTTTTCTAGGTACTCAACGTCAGCTGAGAAGGAAGCAGGAGTCAATTGTTTATCTATCGCTTACAATTTGCTTAACTCACGCACGACTATCTATCCTTGCACCATCCTGTCACCCATGCCTATCTATTCTAGCTCTCCTCCAGTCCAGCATCTGACCATCTTGCTGTCTCCCCCCCCGAACTAAACTGAAATATTTCGGCATTAATCTGAAGAGTGGTCAGGTCGTATGCACCGAAAGTCTGGAAATCGGTTCTAGCTATCTGTCACTACCTGCAATAACCTTGCATCATTCAAGTCTCAGCTAACGACTCGCCCATCAGCTTCCCCTTCCCCCTTCCAGTGCTAGTTTTTTGTTGTTGCTGTGCACGTTGCTGCTTCGTGCTTACCTGTGCACTGATACAGCATATTTTACTAGCCAGAGGTCCTACTAGCTGGTGGCCCTGACTGTCTTTTTGTTTGCTCTTGGCAGGCTTGCCTCAGCATGATACTTGCTTGCTTTTGGCAGGCTTGTCTAAGCGTGATACCATGCATGTCCCTAATGCTTTGTTATTAGTTCTCTTGCATCCAGTCGTAAAGAGCCTGGATAAAGATTTAGTTCTCTTGGGGCAGTATACTAACGCCCTATTGTAATTGCTGGTAGTATTCCTGATGAAGTGAGAGCACACCAGAGCTACCACGACAGTAATCATATCTTGAGGCTCAGCTTCCTCTCTTTGACTTTGATAGTGACAGGAAACGATAAGATGCAGTGGTTGTCGTGGTTAATGGTTTACAGAGGCCGCAGGCAGCTGTGGCTCCACTAGCCTGATTTGCAGGTACAGGCCTCGGCGCCCGAGGGCCACATGTTGTGATTGCTTGGGCAGTCCTGTGGCTGCCTAATCGGTTTTCCAGTGGTACATGAACCAAGGGAAGGGGGGTAGAAGAGAGTGGGGGTGGTGTGGGGTGGGGTGCTCCAGTAGGGATTGCGGTGCTAGACCGGTGTGAGCTTGCCGTGAGGGCTCTCATTGAACTCTTCGTTAATGCACTGAGGTATTTGCTGTCTAGCTGCACGTAAATGAAGCAGCTTCAGTGCCCAGCATTGTGATTCCCCTACTCACTCACTCACTCACTCTCTCTCTCTCTCTCTCTCTCTCTCTCTCTCTCTCTCTCTCTCTCTCTCTCTCTCTCTCTCTCTCTCTCTCTCTCTCTCTCTCTCTCTCTACTTATTCTGGAGAGGCAGCTGGCCGGTCCGGCTGTCCAGACCTCTGAGTCACGGCTGAGTGTGGCACACGTAGCCACTGCCCTTGCACGGGCATGGTCTGCTCGGGACACTCATAGGGCACACAGTGTGCACAGTCTATCTCGAACGCGCCCTGCCTCCATTCTTAGCTATGCAGCTAAAGCTACTAGAGGCAACAGGCTCCAGCTGCAATGGAATGCAGAGGAATGCTGGGTGCACAGAGAAACCTGACCATTGTCCGAGGTGAAGGGCGTGTCCAAGCACAAGTGGGACCGATGGCCGGCCACGTCGACTTGCTCAAGCAGCTGGTATCCAGAGAATACGATGACCTTCAAAACTGGAAACCGTATTTCCAGGGTCTCATCCGATAATTTATCAAGTACATATGCCCTTGCTTGGCCAGCCTAGCTGACAGCATTCCACTTTAGCAGTTCTACAGAAGAGGTCAACCCTTGAGGTGGCGGAGTTGCTTTCTGTTGCTCGATTATCAAGTACAGAAAGCAACTCTTTCTCGTGTGTTGAGAAGCCAGAGGTGACTGACTCTTGAGGCAGCTCGCTAGCTCGGCCGTTGCAGAGAGTTTGCAGCGGCCATGATTATTGAGCTGTCGGCATTGCTATGCCCTCTAGGGAGCATACAGATGTACCACATGCCGGCGATGTCGTCAAATGTAAACCGCATTATCCAGTCTTGAGTCTGCTGCTGCCTTGACCTTGGATGCCCACACCGGTACAGCAGCAGAGCAGCAGAACTTGCAGGGACTCCAAGCTAATTAGTATTCTGTGGGAGGGCTTGTGTACAGTAGCTCCTCCACTAATCACTTCTTTGTCTGAAGCTGGCTGATGAGCTGACCGAGGTCCCCTCGAGGAGTTGCAGCACTGAGAGGCAGCAGCATTGGGGTCGAAGGCCGAAGGCCACTGACTAACAGGGAGAGTGGGGGGGGGGAGTAGGAGGGAGAGTAGGGGGTGAGTAGGAGGGGTAGGTAGAGCTATGAGAGAAAGAAAGCGATCTATGCGATCTTGATCTCTGTCCCTGCGCACTGCACGGCAACTCAAGAGAAGGCTGGCATCAGCTGGAGGCCAAACAGCACACGGCCAGAGGGGCTGACAAATTTGATTTCTTACCACCGTATTTTGAATTTAACCCGACAACCATGACCACAGCTTCACACCCAGAAGAGTCGACACAGAGGCAGAGTAAGAGGCAGCCTTTCTTCAGCCAAGGGTCAGGTAGCCTCACGGAATTTGTGCCAAGAATCCCTTCCTCCAGTGCTGCTCCTGCAGGTCAGCAGCTGCAGCATTGATATAGTACGTGGTCTGTTCAGGAGGGCCAAGCTATAGCAGTCTGCTAGAGCCGTGGTCATTGAGTATAATGGGCCGTGCAGCACAGCTGGACAGCTGAGCATTTGCACTTGCAGCAAATCTACATAATCAACCTAGTCGACGTAGGCACTTCACACACACAGACACACACACACACACACACACACACACACACACACACACACACACACACACACACACACACACACACACACACACACACACACACACACACACACGTTTAAATGCCAGCTGCCGGTTCCCCACCCTGTCGTGAGAGCACTCAGCAGTGAGAGCACTCAGCATCCGGCACTCAGCAGTAGCCAGAGCTGATGAGTTTGTTAGTCGATAACAATGCCCTTCTTGTCACTGCTTCATGACAAGCTGCCACCACCAGTGCCTTGGCTGCTGCTCCTTCAGCTGCAGTGGCTGCTTTGGCTAGGCTGCACCTGCTAGCTGCTGTGAATAGCACAGGGACTGCTGAATGAGATATTAGGACTCACATTGCCAGCCGATCTATCTTATTCGATGCACGTGATGCAAGAGCCGATGAGAAGCTTTGCTGTGGCTAAGGGCATTACAAGCACAGACATGCACGCTGCCGATGCCGCCGCGGTGCTGGAACCAGGCTGAGAGCCAGAAGAAGCTGAGAGCCAGAGCTGGAGCATCGGTAGGAGGAGGCCAGAGCTGGAGCATCGGTAGGAGGAGGTCAGAGCTGCAGCTGCAGAGGCACTTACCTGCTCCGAGAGTCAGGCCAACGAATATGGACAGGATCCATGCTGTCTCTCCCTTGCCACTGTGGAAGTCGGCCAGCAGCGCCTTGAACAGCACGCCGAACGCGTAAGTGATGCCGTCCACGATGATGTGGATGACAAACGAGCTGACCACCACCACCCAGCCCCAGCCTGTGCACGAGGCGGAGTGCAGAGTGAGCTTAGACTCAGCCTCCTGTGTCCCCCCCCCCCAGCGCCGTCAGCACGCTCGGCGGCAACAGCAGCAGCAGCAGCGACTGAGCAGGCAGGAGCTGATGGACCGCCAGGCCCTGTCAGGGCCCCGGCCCTAGAAGCCTCAGTCCTCGTCTTTCAAGGGCTTTCGGAAGCAGTGCTGCTTGGGGGAGTTTGGTGTGCGAATCAGAGCGGGAGGTGGCACATGGCCTCGTGCTCCCCTTCAAGCATCTGGGGGCAGAGCCAGCAAGCTCGGTGCAGCTGCGAATAAGGCTCTCGGTAAATAAAAATCACGAGG
The DNA here is from genome assembly GCA_009760855.2 of Cristatella mucedo. Classification (NCBI taxonomy): domain Eukaryota; kingdom Metazoa; phylum Bryozoa; class Phylactolaemata; family Cristatellidae; genus Cristatella; species Cristatella mucedo. The sequence continues at coordinate 2,763,225 of WPIO01000034.1, forward strand.
TGTAGGAGGACAGCCGTGCGAGTAGAGCTGGCCCGCAGCAGCGCTTGCGGCAGTGGAGCAGTCGCGTTGCTTCGTTCGAGCAGGAGCTGCGCAGCTCGAACGAAGCAGATGGCCAATGCACTTTTCTTGCTAGCGATGCATGTGTAGCAGAATGAGTCACTCATTGGATCGCCCTGACCGGCAGAGGCTCAGCAGAGAGCTGTGCTTGAGCCAAGATGAAAAGATGTGACCATTGACGGCATCATCCTTTTGTCTGGTATGGCCTGCCACCGCCAGAGATGATGATGCTGCCAGCTGCAAGCAAGCTGAGAGGTGGGCACGGCTGAGAGGGAGAGACTGGAGACAGTGAGACTGGAGCTGCCCAGACCGGATGATCGGGCCAACTCCCAATCACCCAGCTCCCAAGTATTGCTCCACCCGCTCGACCTTGCTCGCAGAGCCAGCTCGCTGCACACAGTTCAACTCTGTGAACATTGAGTGTAGCACCTTCTTGGTTGGAACCTCTGGTGTTGCTGACCAAGCAATAAGAACCTAGTTCGGCTACAGCGACAGCACTTGCCAATCTGCACTCGCTAATGATGAGGTGAGAGGCCCGACTGTGCTCGCTGCCTAGTGGCAGCAGACAAGCCATAGATGGTGTATAGCCTTCCATGCTTTCCAGACCACCCACGCACCCATGCATCTGCACGAGGGATGCTGGCTGCCATTTGGCCATTTCCGAGAAAGCTGAGCCGATAAGGAGAAGCGAGCAGGATGTAAGCAGCATCAGAGCTGACTTTCCGGTTGCAGCTGCACACAACCTGCCAAAGGACTCCTGGCAAGCTAGATCCAATGAGCAACAAAGAAGAGCCCTCTCTGAGGCAGCCTTCTCCAAGAGAAGCTGTGAGCATTAGCTTGCCTCGTGCATTTGGGCTATACGGCTTGTTACAATTTACTCCATCTAGATGGCAGTAAAGCTTAGGTAGGGCCTTCTGTTCAGCATCTGTAACAAGCCCAAAAACTAGGAATTTTTCAAAACACAGATCGACCGAAATCTGTCTGCCAACATCTTTTTGCCTCGGGCAGCATACGATCCCACAGCATCTGGAATACCGGTCCGGTGCTCATACTGAAAGAGCTGTCGGGACTGATGCTGCAGTCATGCTCGGCAATCAGCAATTCACATTTGGCCCAACGGCTACAGACTAATCCTAAATAGACAACGATTGAAGGCTGCCTCTGTGGCAGGATTTAGTGCCGAAAACTCTTCCCCCCCCTGCAAGCAACGATCTCGCCAGCTTAACATATCGCCTGAACTCGTGTGTGCTATGGCTGCAGCAGCAAATCAGGCGTGCCGATCAATGGAACCAAGGAAATAGTAGCTGCATAGGCAAGAGGCAGCAGCTACATGACAGGTGACCAAAAGCCGCACTACAAGAGCAGAGAGATTGTGTCCACGAGCATGGAGCTGGGAACGATCAGTCTGGCTTTATGAGCTTTCACTGCTTTTACCTAGTGAGCTCGAGAGAGAGAGAGAGAGAGAGAGAGAGAGAGAGAGAGAGAGAGAGAGAGTGCTCTACCGAGTGAGCTGCTCTTACTCTACTGTCAGCCCAGAGCCCAGAGACTTGGAATGCTCTGCTTGCTCGAACCGAATCGGCGTTGTTGTCGTAGAGATTGCAGGTGCAGTTTTGTTTTTAGTAGCAATTGAGTGCTGAGCAGCAACCATTACATCTGCTTGCAATCGATGACGGGGCCACAGTTAGTCTCTCCACAATCTGACTCGGGATCTGTCGCTATGCCGACCACTCTCAGAGAAATTTGCATCTCTGGTCACCTGCAGATGACCCTCAGGTACAATATAGTCTAAATAATAAAAGCAATCTCATACATTAGTTTCTACTTTTTTCAAACAATGCAGGCTGGATTTTAAAGATTCGATTGTCGTATTGTGTTATAGAATATGCTTGTAAATAACTTTGACATAAGAAATCCAGAAACGATTACCATCTACATTCGTTTGATGCTGCTGCCAGTGGCCAGGTCACCAGGAGCTCAAACTGGATTCCGGTGAGGCTGGGTGTAAATTTATGGACCTACCGAAAAATGTCAACACTACATTTTTTAAGCGGTTAAAATCCAAGCCGGATGAAAGATGTAATCGTAATATTGTCGCCTGTGCTTCTCAGGGTCGTGAGTTCACATGTTCTTGGAATCTCTGCCAGCAGCAGCTACCAGCATTCGAGTCGCCCAGCTTAGCTCTGATATCACTTATTCCTGTAGCCTCTCCCTAGCAGATGCTGCCAGCATTCGAATTTGCATACAAGAGTTCCTACTCCTTTCAGCACCGATCCACAGAGGAACAGACGGCACAGAAAGTCTGTATCAGCAGCCAGTTGAATGACAGGGCAGCCAACGTCTACAGCCTCAGGCCACCAACCACCCTGCCCCCCTCCCCGCCTGGCAGCCAGCTGGGCACGGATGACGATAGGATGCCGATGGATTTCCTGGGCTTGCCATTGCTAAGAAGGAAGGGGCCTGATTTTGACCGGCTGCCAGATGCCAAGTGACAGAATCTGTCTGCACACATCCTTGCTCGGCAAACACAAACACGGCTGATGGCCTTGGGTCGTTCTGCACTTCAAACAATAACAAGCTTGCAAACAGCGACTGAGCCAAAGGCCTACCAGGGAAGCTCTCTGCGGTCAGCTGTGTGGCCAGCAGCCTGCAGCTCTCTGTGGCTCTCACCCTGAGGCTGATGTTATATTGCTTATTGCTACAAGCATTGCTATTTTGAGCAATCTGCATAACCGAAATGCAAGAGGTTAGTGAATGTTCAAAATGTCTCTTTGGGGAAGGCTACCCCTCTTCTCCCTGGCAAAGGAGCTCGGTTGGCATGCATAATCGCTGGGTCCAGTGATTATGTTGGCTAAAAGCCCTGTTGGCAGATGTGTACAGCTGTAACCAGGAAAACCCGAAGGAATGCTGAGGCTGTCATCAGCAGCCATACCGAGCAATCTGTCATCACCAAGCGACACGAGGCTTACCAGGAGACTGACAGCACACTCCTGAGCTAGCAAAGGCCTTATATCAGGCTACATGCCTCTGCTTTTCCCTTGCTGCTGCTGCTGCTGCTGGGGCTTTCTTCACTCGTGTGGAGTTTCCATGAGCCCTCTCGGACCTATTGCTGCATTTGCAACCGTGTAATGAAGCAGCCCTCGAGCACCACCCCACAGGCAACCACCACAGCCCTTTCGCGGAAGAATCGCCGCATAGAGGAGAGCAAATTGCTTTAGAAATCCTCGGTGTCACCTGCTAATGATAACGAAAGTAATAATAATAACAACAATTGTTATTATTATAAAACATTGCAAAGTACCCCGAGAGAACTAAATCTCTCTCTCTCTCTCTCTCTCTCTCTCTCTCTCTCTCTCTCTCTCTCGGACAGATGAGGAACACGTGTGTGCGCTGCTGTTAGCTTATTTTTCAGTGTCATCAGTAAGGGAATGTCGCAACGTCAGTCGATATGTAGTGAGTTTCAGCCTTTGGGAGCATGTGCTTGTGCGTGCTGACACAGTGCCATGCGTACTGACACAGTGCCAGCTGCCACTAATATCTACATGCTGACTCTGTGCATGCCACATCTAACAAAGTTATACTTGATGAAATTTCAAATTTTACCATTAATCATTTCATCATGTTTTTACAGCATCTGTAAAGTGCCTAGAAAGAGATTCAGTTCTCTGAGGGTGCTGTAATAGTAATACATTTGCATAGCATCTTCGGAGGTTCTAGGCACTTTGCAATTGTTGCAAAGAAAGCATGATTGAATTGTTAGTGGTAGCAAACAAAATGTATTATTATTATTTATGTACGCTGGGTCTCTAAAGGATCAGAGCAGTGGCAGAGCCACGGGGACATTTGACCTCTGACCCTCGCTGCCATTCCACTCGATGAGCAAACACTGACTTTGCATCGAATACAAACCATTATTTTGCACGATCGCTTTCAGTACTTGCCGTTCTACCCCCTGCATAAAAATCTTGCAGGCCTTGCCCCTAGATAAAAATCTTAGCTCTGCCTCAGGATTAGAAGTTGGTTAGAGGCACAGCTAAGTGACTTGAGTCGGAAGAGTGGCTGGTGCAACGCCACATCTGATTGCGAAGTTTGAACCCAAGAGTTTACCGAAGTAATACAATTTCATGCCTTTGTGTCATACTGGGCCAATGGATCCTGACAAATGAAGCTTGATGAATAAACTTATACCACCAGCAAGCTCTGCTGCTGAATTCCAAATGAAGAGGAAACTGCGGCTCTGCACAGACAGTCACATGCTCCCCTATTGCTCTCCGGCTGTCGGCAACCTCGGCAGGCAGCCGCACGGCTGCTGCTGCTCGACGTTGGCATCTAGCTCATTAATGTGAGACCTGCAGCTCCATAATGTCAGCAGCAGCAGCAGCAGCAGCAGCAGCAGCAGCAGCAGCAGCATGCTTACGAAGCCCCGGCGGCACTGCTGCTGTAAAGGGCGAGTGAGTTGCCCACAAAAGAGAGCACAACGCACCTCCGTCCGGTGCAGCTGCCGCTGCCTTCTCCTCAGCACTCTGTGCATGCTGCTTTTCCGGCTGCTCGTGAGCATTCGAGGCGACAGAGGCACTCTGCCGCCTCGGCGTCACGCCACCAGCTGTCATGGTTCGGCTGTGTTCTCAATGGCCGCTGGCATGCAAACGAGAACTGTCAGTGCTTCGCTGTGCCCCGGCCGCAACCAGGCGAAACCCGACAGGCTCTGCCCATACCAACACCTAGCTGCCGGTGTCACTGCCTCTCTCCTCTATCCTTTCTCTGTCTCTCTTCTCTCTCTCCCCTGTGTTCCTTCTCTAAAAAACAAAAAAGGCCTTCATCAGAGGGTACGATTTGTGCTGTTTCAGCTCAAAACCATGGCAATTTTTTGCCGAGCAGCAGCCCTAGCGATGCAGCTTACTGACCTGTATGTAGGCACCACGTGGCTCGTCTCGGTGCCCGGCAGTAGTGTATGTGGCAGGCACACTGTGCCAACATTAGGTAGGCAGGTATTGGGCTTGCCAAAGCGGCAGCCAATGAGAGCTTCCATCATTCATCGCCTGCATTGCACAGCCACACAAACACATCGTTGTGGCTTCGGATAGTGGCTGGTGAGCCATCAATCAAAGCCTGAATGCCGGAGGCGGGCTCTTGCTTGCATTAGGAGCCGCTGAGCTGCAGTCTGATTGGTCCGGCCAGGCTGAGAGCATACTGAAATAAAAACCCACTTGATCCCGTCTGGCAAAGGCCACTCTGACTGGTTTTCTACATTCACAGGTCCATTCCGGTCAGGCCGAGCTGAGGAATGAGATGCTGCTCGCTGCTCGCTGCTCGCTGCTCGCTGCTGCTCGCTGCTAGCTGCTGCTCGCTGCTCGCTGCTAGCTGCTGCTCGCTGCTAGCTGCTGCTCGCTGCTCGCTGCTGCTCGCTGCTGCTTGCTGCTCGCTGCTGCTCACTGCTAGCTGCTGCTGCTTGCTGCTGCTGCTTGCTGCTTGCTGCTTGCTGCTTGCTGCTTGCTGCTTGCTGCTTGCTGCTTGCTGCTGCTTACTGCTGCTGCTGCTTACTGCTGCTGCAGAGATGAGCCAATCCATGGGTCCATGTAGAGCCGGTAGATTCAACAGTCAGCTACGTTGGGCTCACCGAACACAACCAGAGATGGCAAGCAATTTCATCGGTACGACTTAGACCACCATTGCTGGGCTAGTCGAAGGGTCTAGATGGGGTAGGGGCAGATTAAGACCAGCAGCAACCGTCGGCTGAAAGGGGAGTGCCTGCTCGGACCTGCTGGCCAGTCTGGTGTTACATCCCATATGCACTGCCTTTCTCATAGTTAGCCTGCCGGTTACCTGCTCTGCTGCTATGGATGCCGATACATAAAAAGGCTACATTAGATTCAGAGGTCCTAGCAAGCCATCACCCAGATCATCCCAGCTATCACCCAGATCATATCACCCAGATTAGCTGTTCCTCATTTCCTTTTCTGCCAAAAGTTTTTGAAAAGGTTATCGCTAAGCAGCTTATAGCATACAGTCAAAAAAATAAATTGTCAGAGAAATTAAAGTCACGATTATATGACACTGCTTCACTGAAACTACTCTCCTCCGTGTTACCAACGACACCCTATGCAGCAACGATGACGGCATTGTCACGGCTCTAGCACCTGCATCAGATCCATCAGCTGCGTTTGACACCGCTGATCACGATATTCTAGAACGATTAGAACGACTAGAACGATTCAACGATCGATCTGGCACTGACGGGGTACTGGTGTGGTTGAAATCGTACTTGTCGGATGTTGTTCAATCAGTGTCAGGTGTCATCCCCCAAACCAGTGGCACGACAACCAGTTACCAGTGGAGTTCGTCCTCGGTCCTTTGTTGTTTGTTCTCCATTTATACTCAACCTCAGGGAACAGTGATTCACGCCCATTGAATCGGCAATCGCTGCTATCCTGAATATACTCAGCAATATTCGTCACTGTCATATATCGGTTGAAGCGACTGATAAGCCGAATGCCTTGTAGACCTTCGATCCCGTATATCGGCAAATTTCCTTAAACATAACGACGATAAAACAGAATCGCTACTCGCAGGACAACCCAAGAGTGTGGCTGGACTAGAATGCAACTCCACTTTGGCTGGGCTATCGAAAAAGCCACTAGGCCGCTGCAGCTGATAATAAATACGGCTGCAAGGCTAGTTAAAACAAATCCCAGAGGCTTGACCACGTGGTGTTCCTTTGCTGAAGGAGCTTCAACCGCTTGGTCAAGGGATACAGAGTACAGTTCTTAGGCTGACCTACAATGCCACGCCACGGCTCGGCTCCTTCATACCAGTTGAACTATGGCATCAATTTCTGCCTCATACCCTCAGGTCCTTTCTGGACACTAAATTAGCTGTTCCGCTCCTCCGGTTTAAGGCAGTTAGTGACAGAAGCGTTTCTTCTGCATGTTCCAGACAGTGGAGCTCACTTCCACAATTCTTACACAATTCCATCTACTCTCCTGCTGCCGACTGTGGCACATCCTTTCCAGCCGTCCTGAGCTGCTACTTCCATGCCACTCACAACCTCAAATGCTCTCGGGACTACTCGGCTATTCTTCTCATGCTCTCTTTGTTGCATGAGATGAAGTCTGTTGGCTTCCGAATGTGTATCGCAACCTGCTTAAGCTCTGAATTTGCTACAGAAAATTCTCCTGTGTAACACCCACTTGGTCTTTGTGGCTTTGTGAAGTTGCAGATGGAGATACATTATCTTACATTAGAGCACACGAGCGTGCAGCTTAAGTCATTGCAAAATCCTGCAAGGGTAATGCCTAGTCAATGCTAAGGGCAGGTAAGTTGTGGCCCTGTGAGCGCTCTCTCAATTGGTAGTAGATCTGCACACAGAGTTGCATGCTGGCTGGAGTTAATGGTGTGTGTCTCTCCCCAACATGCATGGCACCTTAGAGTTCGCAATACCTTCAGCTTTGTCCGTCGGCACAGCACGTCGTGTAGTATGTCGTGCAGCACGTCGTGCAGCAGACCACGGACCGCCGGAGTCAAGCTGGTGCCATGTCGCTGATTAGCCCCGGAGTTGAAGTCGTGGATTAGCTGAATTGGCAGTCATCCAAGTGGTCTGCTACTGCTTTCCATCGTCAAGTTTAGCCACCTAGAATCGCAAGTGCTCATCTCCAGAGACAGAAAGAATCTCATCTCCAGAGACAGAAAGAATCTCATCTCCAGAGCCAGAAAGGATCTCATCTCCAGAGACAGAGAAAATCTCATCTCCAGAGACAGAGAATCTCATCTCCAGGGGGCCTCGGCAGTGATTCCACTTCTTGGTTGCATGTGGCAACTGACATCGACGTTGCTGCCATTCCAGTATGCCCTTCTGCATTGAAAACAGTGCTCATTATTGCCACAGGCTCCAAAACAAGACACTTTCCCAGAAGCAGCCCTCTATCGCCTTACCTAGTAAGCCGTAATGGCTCACTAGGTAAGGCGGTTGCTTTTCACGACCTCGGCCCCGAGTTCGTGAGTTCGAATCCTGCGGTGGGCGATCCTTGATCGCCACTGCAAGCGTTGGTTATAAAGGCTCTTCTGTCGCTATAAAAAAGAGGCTGTTAAATCAGCTAGCATTTATTTATTTATTTATCGGCATTCAAGTCTGCCTACTATCAGCTTCATCACGTTGCTACAATTCGGGCTTGCTTAGACAGGGATACTATATCTATATTGGCCCGTGCATTTGTGACACTTCGTCTTAACTTCTGTAACTCACTGCATGCTGATCTTCTGGCCTGTGCAATCAGGCGCTTACACTTGGGGCAAAACTCTGTAGCTATTCTTGTCTGTCGTGAGGGAAGCAGTTGCCACATCAAATCACCACTCATCATCATCAAATCACATCACTTCTCGCCGACCTGCACTGGCTCCCAGTCAAGCATTGACTTCAAGATTCTGCCACTCACTTTTAAGTCCCTCTATTCTTTGACTCCAGCCTACCTAGCAGATCTACTCCCCCATCAGGTTAAGCATCATACCACTCGCTTTTCGGAATCTAATCGTTTACCTATACCTCGTACGAACCTCAAATCATTTGGAGACCGAGCATTTAGTTCGTATGCTTCCATAGCCTGGAACTCACTTCCGACTGGCCTCACGACATCCCCCCCCCCCCGACTTAATGGCATTTAAAAAGAAATTAAATGAGCTATTTATCACAGCAATTAGTGGGTCAATGCGATTTGTCCGTTGTGTGCTTATGCCTGCTCACACCGTGCATGCTGCCACTAACCATATGTGCATGCTGACACCTGTGCTGTCACCTCTAACTGTGTTATGCTTGCTGATATTGAGCATGCTACCACTAACAAGTTGATCATGCTTCCTTTAGCCTATGTAGAATGCCAAAAAAGAGGTTACGTTTTCTGAGGGTGCTATACAAATGTATTGTTATTATAGTTATTATGCAGCCGAGGTCGATTCCAAAGAGCCGTGCACGAAGATACACTCGACCGTCCATGTGGCATGTGCTCTCCTTGCATGCTACAGCCAACTGACTTATCGCATACTGCGATCTTGAAGAAGAAATAAATGCTCTGACATCCGTCGTGTGAAGCACAGAACACGATCTGGTGTTTGCAGTGCAGTACATGCACGGCAGCCGACTTGTGCAACAGTGGTTGCAGCAACCAATGCATTCACTTGGCCCTAACCTTGGCTCGCCTGATCCTGATCCCAACCTGATCTTCCCCTATCTTCTCCTATCATGTCTTTCCATCTCCTTTCCTATCCTCAGCCATTTTCAGCCGGTGCAGCAGTCCTCACCTTAGGAGTCAGGTGGATTATATTATAATAATAAATTATAAATATTGCAATACATGCAAATAAAATAACATTGTACGATGTAATTATTCGCTGTGCACTACATCAGTAGATCTAGATTTGAATCATAACCCCCTTCTGAGTGTTGTGCATGCATCACTACCTGCTTGAAGCGATCGTTGCTCTTAAGCTAAAGTATACAAATAATCCTAGACAGCACGTGCAGTGTAGCCTCAGCAGCTGCTGCAGTATTCGACAGGCGTCAGTGAGTGAAGAAGTTGATTTGCCTCGAGCAAAGAAGTGGATGTGCAAGCATCCTCTGACTGCCTACGTGTGCTTACGGTACTGACCTGTATCGGCCGATACGTCTAGATACAGCTGAAGCTGGTAGTCCGGCTCCCAGCCTGCTGCTGGATGCATCAATCAGCTAGCAGGCTGAGTTGAAAGCCATTGTAAGCTTCAGTCCAAGCACTCCTAGATAAGGCTTCGGGCCCGAAAGTCCTGATTGCTTCACTCACTCTCTTCTCTCTGGCTGTCCGGGCTGGGCAGATGCCATTTTTCCCCTCTAACTTTCCCTCTCTATACTAAGTCGTTTGGCATTAAACTATAATAGCATCTGTTGCATCGAGTTATTCATACAACTTCCTACCCAACAGGCCCACTTCATACAGAGCAGCTGCAGTTCCTTGACTGAATAAAGGTCACGAGTTCCCGCAGTTAGCAAGTCGACGAGGCAATCTGCCAGAGCCATAAAAGCATCGAATAATAATAACAATAATAATACATTTATATAGCACCCTTAGAGAACTTAAATCTCTTTCTTGGCACTTAACATGCGCTGTATAAGAAGTATGACCCCATGGGTAGTGACAGCATGCACATAGGCAACATTCGTAACATGGTTGGTCGGAGCATGCAGCGTCAGCACACGCTTAACGATGCAAAGCTAAAATCACAAGAACCCAGCTAATTCTGTGAGGAAAAGGTGCGTTTTAGCATCATTTTGTATTTCGTCAAATCGGAGGATGTCATGACATCATGCGAGAATCAGTTCTAGTCTTTGGAAACATTCGAACTAAAGGCATGGTCTCCGAAGGATTTGAGGTTGGCTTGAGACACAACTAAACAACTTGGATGAGAAGAGCAGGTGGTACCAGCCTGATTAGGAAGTAGTTCTGATGGGTAAGCCGGGGCAAGAGAATGAAGGGATCAAAAAGTGATCTGTTGAAGCCTAGCTGCAGAGTACTTCATCAACTTTAAATGCCTAATTGCACAGGCCGGAAGACTTGCAAGCAGTAAGTTACCTAAGTCGAGACAGGCTTTTACAAATAACTCGGATGTGGAATCCAAGTCTAATAAGCGCCGAATTTGTGCAACTTTTGTGTAGCTGAAATTAGTTGAACTTGACAGGGGATGTGGTCGTGTAGTGAAAGGTCACTTTGGAACAGGACACCCAGGTTTCGTGTAGATGCAACTGGAAATGTGTTGGACGAGCCCATTTTAAGAGAGCGGTTTTCCCATTTCCGAATCACGCTAGGTTTTGCCTATAACTAGTAAGTTGGTCATCGTCATTCAATTTGAGACAGTTGTGTGCCATCCAATTGCGAATGTCGGCAATACATGCAATGAGGGACTTTAGAGAGTTTGAGTGCTTGAAGGGCCGGGAGAGATCAATGCACAGGCACAGCTGTGTGTCATCTGTATAGACACAAAAGTCTACATTGGGTTGGCTATTACATCTGCAAGAGAAAGAGTAAACAAATTGTGAAAAGAAGTGGACCAAGCACAGCGAGCCCTTGGGTACCGCCCCCTACTTTACTGGCTCCTCGAATGACTGTGGCCGTTTGATATTAACGCTCAGGAGTGTCTCCAGCCGAGATAGGACCTGTACCGTTCCAGTGAAGTGCCAGCGATGCTCCAGTGAGATAAGAGGCGCTCGATAAAGACTTGCTGATCGATAGTATCAATCGCTGCCGAGACCGAGCAAAGAGACTCCAAGAGTCCGCCGAGTCTGCATTCAAGAGAAGGTCCGTCTGTATATAACCGAAGCAATGAGTTTAGCAGGTCGGCCACTACTCGTTCAAGTTTCTTTGATAGGAGCGGTAGTAGGGAGATTGTGTGAGAGAACAGGACACTGCAGCAGCCTTCGAGTACTGGGCAGAGGCCCTCCGAGGGCTCAGACTGCCTAAGCAGCCGCAGGCTCTCGAGTGGTGGACGGCGGACAATGACTCTTGGCAGATGACTCGGCAATCCGGCCCAAATCCATGCACCGGTGGCGTCTGTGAGAGACATCCATCTACCACAAACTGCCGCCAGCTGTCGGGCAGGTACGGAACGAACAATGGGTCGACATTGCAATAACAATACATGCATGGAATATAAGGGCTGCCGAGGAGTACGGAGGGAGGGGCAGGACTAGATCAAATGACGCCGACAGCCGTCTAGAGTGCTTCGTCGGCTGAGCTTGGCCGGCCAAGTGGTTCTGAATAAAGTGCATGCGGCGTTGGAGCCAGCAGCCTTGTTGCTCGGTCGTGCTACCTAGCCCGACGATAGGTCGTGCTGAGGGCTGTCACAACTAGGCTGATCAAACTGGTTCAGGCTTACCACCTTGCTATTAACCAAACCGGTCAGCATGGACGTTAGAATTGCCAATATCGTGACCAGCCTCACACCACCATGAAGACACATAGCAAACCTTTCCCGGCGGCCATTGAGAGGTATATCGGGTATGTATGCATGTATGTATGTATGTATTTATGTATTTATTTATGCATGTATGCACATATCACCCGAAGCCTTTATCGACGCCGTCGAATAAAGACCAGTGTTCCTCAAGCGTCATCCCGAAGTGAAGAAGCTGCATGCAAGATTACCTAGCACCGTCTGCAAACACTGGTAGCCTGCTTGTGAAGTAATTAGAGATCAGCCCGTTCAACGGCCCCATCAATAAAGCGGCCGAAGAGCCTGCCATGTGACTGTCACTCCGAAATCGCGAAGCAATCAAGACAGAATTGCCTACAGGCTACAGGACTCAACTACCCACGACCTATGTTGTGAAGTGCAAGCTCCCTACCTTCGGGGCTAAGACCCAGGGAAGAGCGTATCGCGAGAACCAGGGACGTTGACTTTTTAGCCCCTGCTATAACGTTCGATCCCTTTCAAGAGATCCTGAAGCTATGCTCAGGAGGCGGGAAGCCGTGATGGCACGCACTAGGTAAGGTGGTTGCTTTCATGACCCCGAGGTCATGGGTTCGATTACTGTGGTGGGCGATCCTGTATCGCCGCTGCAAGCGGTCGCGAAAGCCGTCAAAGCTCTTCTGTCGTTATACAAAAAGAGGCTGCTTAAGCATCTAGGATTTATTTCATTTATTAAGCCCGAGACCCGACTCAAAATGACGAACGCCGCCATACGAATAAAACGTAGAAGCACCGTGCCGATGGTTCTAGGAGCTCGGCATGCCCGGCCAGACCTGTCGGGCAAGAATGGCAAATAATTTCAAAGCAGTTCCGCCCAAATAAAGCGCATCGACGGCGCCCTTCTGAAAACTGACGCCGAGCTGTGCACGCCGAGCGTACGGAAAGCATCTGAAACCTTTATTCTATAACAGCGGTTCTCAACCTACCTAATGCCGAGACCCTTCAATGCAGTTCCACGTGTTGTGGCGACCCCCAACCATAAAATTATTGTGTGCAAAATGTGGAAAATCGTGTTTTCCGATGGTCTAAGGCGACCCCGTTCGACCGCCAAAGGGGGCTCGACCCCATAAGCAGAGAATCGCTGTTCTATAAGCTCGATAGTCATCGATAGGGAAAGGTTTGCCACACACTCTCAGGTAAGCCATTGGTCCATTTTTTAGAAGATTTTCTCACACGATCGTGTGCCTTGAGTTCACACTAGAACATCTTAGCAACGATTGACTGAGTTGCCATGCATCCGCAAAGGTCAGGCATACTGATTATTTCCGATGATATGCTGAGGGTTGTGTCACTCATGAGAGCAGTCTTCTACGATCGTCAAGGCGGAAAAAGCGGCACCGCGAATTTTTTCTTTGCGACCGATTTCCAATGGCTTTCCAAGATGCTGAGCGTGATCTAGCAAAATTGCATTAACGGCTGTAAACAATGGATTTTTGCCGAAAAGTTTCTCTTTATACATGTCAACTGCCTTTCACAGTTGACGGCTTTGACGTCGTGCTTAAAATAATCTTAAAAAGTCAATGGGCCAAGTCGGAGCTCCCTCTCATAAAGTGAGGCTCGTTTTTATATTCAGCAACAACTTTCTGCCTGTCCAATAAGGCGCTCACAGATTATGCAGAACTTTGCAGCTAGGCTGGTCTGTCGTATCGTCGCATCTGCCACATTACGCCACTTCTCACCGACCTGCACTGGTTCTCACTCAAAGGCCACATCAATTTCAAGGCCCTGTCACTAACTTTCTGGTCCTTTATTATCATCCAACGTAGCACCTGCTTCTCTGACTCGAGTAATGTATCTGTGCTTCTAACCCAACTCAAATTCCTCGGTGACCGTGTCTTTAGATCCTGTGCTTCAAAGCCTGAAACTTCATTTTTATTGACGTCACGACAGCCCCTGACTTGAGACATTTAAAAGGAGACTGTAAACCCACCCGTTCTTCATAGCATTCGCTCCGTCCATCCGAATTGTCCCTCTTTGCTCAAGCGTTCTGACATAGCACATTTGTGCTCGTGTGCTGTAACTGGTCAGTTAAAAGTCATATATGTTACAGCATCACTAATCAGTCGATATGCTTTCTTTCTAAAGTTCTCGTACCGAGTTGAGTTCTCGCAGGGCTGTATGCAAAGGTTGTATTGCTACTATTGTTGTTAGTAATCGTCGTTGAGGCGGATCGTTCCGTGGCGAGCCCCCTACATTCTGGGCCTGAAAAAATGGAAGCCACGGAACCGTGGAATGACCTTTGCACATTGACAGCGAGAAAACGACTAGTGTCCTTTGGCCCAGTAAGGGAAGCAGTGCGAGCCATCCGCCGCGCGCCGCCACCCTTGGCGGGATGTACTGCCCTCGTCGGTCGTAACGCGATGTGCGACTGCATATTCATTCAACCATTCATTCATACTACGCCAAGATCTGACCGACAGGTGGCGCTACAAGTCGCTGGGGCTGCCCGTGTCACTCAGTACACGACGGTCGTTGGAATGCAACTCAAAATGCTGATTTCACCGAGTAGTAGTGTCGGAGGATGTCGATGGGCCAAATGGTACATCTACGTACGTCACCACCTCTCAGCTCCCGGTGCGAGAGGTTACCCATGGACGCAATGGCAATGTACGGCTACTAATGTATCACCCGAAACGGCTGCTGCAACCCGTCTCGAGAGCGGCGGTTGCATTTAATAAATAAAGCACTTCGTACATAAAACATGCCGTCCGCTACGGGTAAAGCTTAAACTATATTTACAGCGGTCTTTGTAAATTTAATTGATTTGCTTCTTCTCCGTGATTTTTGGGAGGGAGGTAACGCGACCTTGGGATAATTTATTTGGAAGAAAACTTGCAATTTATTAGGTACCGCAGATTAAAATGTTGAACTAAGAAGTAATGTAATGTAATGTATCTCCGTCTGTAACTCCACAAAGTCATAAAGACCACGTGGGTATTACGCAGGAAAGTTTTGAATAGCGCACTCACAGCCTAAGCGGCTTTCGGTACGCATTCGGTAGCCAACAGCCTTCGTCTCACGCAACAAAGAGAAAGTGGGAAGCATAGCAGAGTCAGAAGAGCAGTTGAGGTAGTGAGTAACATGGAAGTAGCAGCTGGTTTGGTCTAGCGGTTAAGGTGCTCGCCTCGACCAAGGTCTGATTGACGTCGTGGGCTCGAGCCCCGAGGCATATGTGAAGCGCCTGAATAGAGATTAAGTTCTCATGGGGCGCTATATAAATGAATTATATTTATTTTTAGCAGCTCAGGACCACTGAAAAGGATGAGCCATAGTCAGCAGTAGGAGAGTAGTTGTCGTTGCGTAAGAACTGAATATTTAGTCGTGAAGAAGATATGTATATATTTATTTAATAGATATATAAATATTTATTGTAATTCATTAATTATTAATATATATATGTATTATATATATATATATAGTATTGATATATATATATATATATATATACATTAATATAATATTATTAATAATAATTCATTTGTATTGCGCCCTAAGAGCACCTAATCTCTATTCAGGCGTTTCATATATACCACGGGGCGCAAGCCCACGACCTCGGACAGACCGTGGTCGGGGCGAGCACCTTAACCGCTCAGTCAAACCAACGCGGATAGCTGGGTCGGTGCATGTGCAGCATTATGGAGACCGTCGCTCAGTCTACTTTTTTTGGCTTTTGAATGGTTGTGCGACCCTTGCGGCCTTTACTTAGACCTCCTGCGACTAGCGTCGCTAGCCGCAAAGCGGGTGTGAGCGTTCGTTCAGCGCCTGAGCTCAAGTCGCATGAGTAATTGGTTCTGTTGGGTCAGTTTACCGTAAAGCGATGAATGGGCCTCCAAAACGCGATTAAAGGATGCTCACGTGTTGATGTGGAGCTGAGCGCAGAGCCAGGAACGCGAGCCTCGGTTACAGATGTGAGCGAGTAACGACTATGCGGTCTCACTAAGCACCGACTATGCGGTCCGACTCCATGGTGGATCAGCTCTAGGAGATTTCGCGAGCGTGCGTGTTTGGAATGCTCGAACCGCACGCGCTGCTCCGACGATTAGCGCAGGATCCTCTCCTGGCTCTGAGCCGTAGCCCCGAGCTGCCGAGTAGTATACGAGGCATATATGAGATATCTATATATCTCCTATACATATAGGAGATATATAGAGAGACAGAGAGGAACTATTATTATTTTTGTATATACTATTGTATATATATATATATATATATATATATATACAATATCATATACAAAAATAATAATAGTCCCTACCTAAAAAACCTATCTTAAAATAAAAAAGTCCTGATCCATCGCATAGAGAAATCCATTCGACCGCACCGAGGCGTTAGTGGCGTTCTAGTACTAGTCATGGCGTACAGCAGCAGCTCTCGCGCGGCGCCCAGAGTAGCGCCACCTTACGAGTGTCTCGCCCGTAAAGCGCGAAAATGGATGCTTTGCTCGCAACTTGGAGCTCAACTGCGTTAATATTACATGGCTTTGGCTGTTATGCCTCTAACCACAGATTATCCATCGCATAACCCGCTCCTCTTCATAACAGTTCATGAACGCGATTAAGAAATATATTGGCGGGATAATCTCTGATCGAGCGAAACCGCCGTTTCACGATCTCTGCTGGTGAGCTATCGGCTTAGGCGCAATAGATCGACGGCAGCTAATCCTAGCGAAATCGAATCCAATAGAAGTTGTCTACCCCAGTAGCGGTCGCCGGGGGGGGGGAACAGAGCGGAGCAGCAAGATGCCTACGTGCTGCGCCCACACCCCGTGACCTAGCCGATGCCCGCCGAGGCGATGAATACTAAACGACCCTCTCGCCCATTGATAATTCTATAACGGGCCTACACGATCGGGCGCGTACAGTTATTGCAACAATCTGCAGCTAGGCTTGTCTGTCGTGAGCATCTCAGTTTGCCACGTCGCGCCACTTCTTGTGGACCTGCACTGGCTCGCAATCGACGCAAACTACACACGCGCGAACTAGTTAGGCTGTCGCACTCTTCTAGCGAAGGCGTAGGCTGTTTCCTCCTCGTCCCAGTTAAAGCATCCCTATATCTATGCGAGGCTGTCTCGGCTGAAATGAGGGCAAAGCGGCCGGATCTCAATATAATTGGAATTCTGGGCTTGAAGACAGAGCATCGTGTCTAGTCTCTCAGATTTGCTTGATGTGGATTACTTTGTACTTTATTTGATGATTTCTGCGAAGAATTCCGTAAAAAAAATCAAAAATGAGGGCTGTCCCTCGGGAGGGTTCAGTAGTCGCGACTACTGTTGGCTCCCACATTTGTTGAATACTTTAAAAATGAGCAGGGTCAGACACGTAGTCATCGAGCTACTCGCAAATTTAAGCAGTAGGCACTAGCGCCAGCCAACGTTGGGACAGTGCGACGCTGACCGCCTGCTGCCTCGACCGTTGTAGGCGCCCTTGAGTCAAATACTTCTGTCGCTACAGTCGATGAATGGTTCCTGCCTGAAACCATCCCGCATGCTATAGTTTGAACCGATCAAAATATGCATCTATCGCACTCTTTTTGGCCGACCAAGTCCAGCTACCCGTCCCCATATTCCCCGACTGTTGCACAGGTGATGAGTGCAGCAGCTCTGCCAGTATCCTGCTAGCATTACAGCCAGCCGTTTTTTGGCGATACTCTCCACAGACAGCTTTTGGCAAGGGCAATTTAATTAACGTGCAGTATCGCTAGGGCTTTATGGGACGGACTAGAAACCTGTTCCGCTGAGGCGTATGAACTCTCTAGAGCTTATTAATATACGAATATAATGAGCTTATCAAATTACACAAATCATTAATTCATTTGTATAGCGCCCTAACATAACCTAATCTCTATCCAGGCACTTCATGTAGTATGCCTCAGGTACTGAACCCATCACCTCGGTCGACTAAGGCTTTAACCTTAAGACCTTAACCCCAGGGGCCAAACCGCGACCATTCAACTTGAGGATTACACCGTCGCAGTAATACGTCTTACTGCGAACTGCCTGGTGATAAGTGAATAAATTCCACAGGGCGCAAGATCTCGCTGCAAGCAGCGAGCAGCATGGGATAGTGGGCATCGGCAGACAGTGAGCGTTGGCAGACAGTGGGCATCGGCAGACAGTGGGCATCGGCAGACAGTGAGCGTTGGCAGACATTGGGCGTCGGTGGACAGTCGGCATAGGCACGAGCAACAGACTTAAACAGAAACTGGTCGATGCGCTACTACCTACATCAGTCGGGGAAATGCTGGCTTGAATTTTTTGCATGAAGCACGCTGTTAGCCTGTAGTAAAACTGGGAAATTCGTGAGAGGTGAACCGTCACCTACGGTAAGAAACAGTTACCCGGTGTTGACCCAGTCGTGAAAGAGTTTCCCGCGGAATCCAAATTGTGGCGCTAGAAGTTGCCTCCCTCATGCAAAGCACTTCGGACCAGCTCGAGAACGCATCCACCGCTATTTTTTTAAGTAGTGGTTGTCAGGAGGTCCAGAAAATTCTACGAGAGCGTTGTGCGAGGGGTACCGCTGGGTCACTCCGCTTACGCGAGGCTGCTGCATACATCACACGATTGCTGTGTGGGCAGCCCCGTCAATCTGACTCTTTGTTGCTATCTACGCTCGGCCACCAGAAGTAGTCTCTAGCTGCAGCTTTCATTTTTTATATCGAGATGGCTATCGTTAAGCTCTTGCAAGAGCTGGCCGCTGACTGAAATGTTTATGACTAACTTCGAGTCCCGCGAAAGGCATTCGTCGTGTGTATCCACATCTTACCTACAGTTTTTAGCGGCAGTCCAAATTAAATTTCATTGATGCTGGCTGTGAGGGAACTAATTGAGTAAGACATGGAGTAAGGCTTAGACAAGGTAGGGTAATATGTAAACTCGAGTTTTATTGTCGTACAAATGAAAGCCAATATGGTGTTCTGCGATGACATCAGTCAGAGGGCAGAGAGAGAGAGAGAGAGAGAGAGAGAGAGAGAGAGAGAGAGAGAGAGAGAGAGAGAGAGAGAGAGAGAGAGAGAGAGAGAGAGAGAGAGAGAGAGAGAGAGAGAGAGAGGAAAAAAGAGTCTAAGAACAAACACAGGGTACCGCATACTTTAGGCCTTTCCGGATGACCGAGGGTCATTTAAATCTAAGTTTGACATCGTTCTCAGAGGTGAGACCCGAGCTTTTAGCACTGTGCACAGTGTTGCCAGGGATACATGTAGATATCGAGAAGCGCTCCAAAAGGATCCGGGGGTCAATTTGGGTCAAATGTTTTTGGGAGGTCTAGGAGAATTAGACGAAAGGCCCGTACGCAAATTGGCATTGATTAGAAAGTCATTGCAAACCCGCAGCAGAGCAGTTTCAGTTTCGGTGGCTCAGTTAGATCTCGATTTGTAGCTGCTGAGCCGCAACCGCACACCAGAAAATCTCTTGGAAAAGAAGCGCAGTAGAGAGGCTAGATGAAAACTACCTAGATTCTCGTGATCTCCTTGTTGGCTTCTTAACTAGTGGCCTGTCAATACCTGTTTTCAGGGGGAGACGCTACACTAATAATAAGGCAGATATTTACGAAATTTGTATGGTGGGTAGAAACAGATCTGCGCTCCTCATAAGGAGAACTGTTTGGACTTGTTCTAGAAGACCGGGGGTCTTTTTAGCAGTCAAGAAAAAACTTTACAATGAGTTTAATAGAGACAAGAATGAATGAGGAGAGAGACGGAGAGACAGAGAGACGGAGAGAGAGAGAGAGAGAGAGAGAGAGAGAGAGAGAGAGAGAGAGAGAGAGAGAGAGAGAGAGAGAGAGAGAGAGAGAGAGAGAGAGAGAGACAGAGAGAGACAGAGAGAGACAGAGAGAGACAGAGAGAGACAGAGAGAGACAGAGAGAGACAGAGAGAGACAGAGAGAGACAGAGAGAGAGACAGAGAGAGACAGAGAGAGAGACAGAGAGAGACAGAGAGAGACAGAGAGAGACGGAGAGACAGAGACAGAGAGAGAGAGAGAGAGAGAGAGAGAGAGACAGAGAGAGACAGAGAGAGACAGAGAGAGAGAGAGAGAGAGAGAGAGACAGAGAGAGAGAGAGAGAGAGAGACAGAGAGAGACAGCGAGAGACAGAGAGAGACAGAGAGAGACAGAGAGAGACAGAGACAGACAGAGACAGACAGAGACAGAGAGACAGAGAGACAGAGAGACAGAGAGACAGAGACAGAGAGAGGCAGAGACAGAGAGACAGAGGCAAAACTCTGCAGCTATGCTTGTCTGTCGTGAGCGTCGTAGTTGCCACATCACACCACTTCTCGCCGACCTACACTGGCTACTAGTCAAGCAACGGATCGACTTCAAGGTTTTGTCGCTCACTTTTACGTCTCTTCATTCTTTGGCTCCAGCCTATCTCTCAGAGCTACTCCCCCACCAGGCCAAGCGTCGTACCACCCGCTTTTCGGAATCTAACAGTTTACCAATACCTCGTACAAACCTCAAATCCTTTGGAGACCGTGTACTTAGTTCGTATGCTCCCAAAGCCTGGAACTCCCTCCCGACTTGTGTCAGAACATGCCCTGACTTGACCACATTTAAAAAGAACTTAAAAACGCACATATTTAGGACAGCATTTAGTGGGTCCCTGTGATTCGTCCTTAATGTGCTTATCCGTGCTGACACTGTGCATGCTGCCACTAACCACACTTGCATGCTGGCCCTGTGCATGACACTCATAACCGTGTTATTCATGCTGTTAATCAAGCATGATACCACTCACCATTCAATCGCGTTTCCATTTTCAGCAAATGCAAAGCGCCTAGAAAGAGATTGAGTTCTCTGAGGGCGCTTTATCAAATGTATTATTATTTTTATTATTTCAGAGACACAGAGGGACAAAAAGATAGAGAGGCAGAGAGACAGAGAAATATTTATAGAGAGAGAGAGAGACAGAGACACGGAGAGAGACAGAGAGACAGAGAGACAGAGAGACAGAGAGACAGAGAGACAGAGAGACAGAGAGACAGAGACACAGGGACAGAGAGAGACAGAGACACAGGGACACAGGGACAGAGAGACACAGAGACACGGAGAGAGACAGAGAGACAGAGAGACAGAGACACAGGGACACAGGGACACAGAGACAGAGAGACAGAGACATAGGGACACAGAGACACAGGGACAGAGAGAGACAGAGACACAGGGACACAGAGAGAGACACAGAGAGAGAGAGAGAGAGAGAGAGAGAGAGAGAGAGAGACAGAGACACAGAGAGACACAGAGACACAGAGACACGAGGACAGAGAGACAGAGACACGCAGATACAGAGACACAAGGACAGAGAGAGAAGGAGAGAATGCGGGAATGCAGTCCTGTAAGGAACGCAATTAAGGGATGGAGTCCCCAATCCGTGCTGTCGCATGCTTATCTAAGCATGTCATGCATGTTGCATGTCTAAGCATGATATATGGGTGTTTTTGCATTTCGCATAAGCAAAATGTACTGCTTAGCATTAACTAGTGGTTGTTATTGCTTCTTTTTAGTTCACGCGTTTTTGGTATCGGGAGTCAAGATTCAAAACCGTTAGAGACCGTGCCTTTAGTCCACTAACCATTCGATCGTGATTCCTTTGCAGCAATTGTAAAGCGCCTAGAAAGAGATTGAGTTCTCGGAGGGCGCTTTGTTAAATGTGTTATTATTATTATTATTATTATTATTATTAGTTCCTATGCTCTCAACGCCTGGAACTCAATACCGAAGCAAGTCACGACGTCCCCTGACATGACCATTTAAAAAGAAGCTTTAAACGCACCTGTTTATTACAGCATTCGGTTGGTGGGTCTTTGCGATTCCTTCTTCGTGTGCATGTATCTGCTTACACTATGCCTGCTGCTTGCGGATGTAACCACTTATCACTTGGTAATAACAAATCTGCCCATCGCAAGCTAGCCAGCATGGTTGGAAAGAACCCTGTAAAGTGCTTAGAAAGAGATTCAGTTCTCTGAGGGTGCTGTACAAATGTATTATTAGTATTATTAATATGATTATAGATTACCGCAGTTCTCTTTATTCAGGACTCCTGGCCTGCAGACTTAGTCGCGAGCAACTGGAGGAAAGTAGTTCAGTAGCTCGTCTGGCTCGTCATCAACATCTTCAAGATTGTCACTCTGGCCCACGTCAGCTCGCTGCCCGCGCTTTACCCCGGTCTG
The DNA here is from genome assembly GCA_009760855.2 of Cristatella mucedo. Lineage (NCBI taxonomy): Eukaryota > Metazoa > Bryozoa > Phylactolaemata > Cristatellidae > Cristatella > Cristatella mucedo. Next base: position 2,785,419 of record WPIO01000034.1, read on the forward strand.
ACCAGGCCACGCTCCCCAAGTCACGTGCTCTCGCACCAGCCACTCCTCAAGTCACGTGCTCTCGCACCATTCGCTCCTCGGCTTCAGGCAGTCTCGACGTTCCTCGGCGTAAATTAAGAACTTTTTTGGTGAACGGGTCTTCACTTCGCGTGACTTCGCTGACAGTCTTTAGCTAGCTTCGGGCTCCGGTCGCCGCCTACAATGACTTGGCGTCGTTTAAACTCGGCTCCAAGAATCCTCGCGATACGGCCGCAGCTGCCCGTGCCCGCAGCTGCCCGCCCCTAAATCCGCTCGGGCAATGCGGGGCTTTTCTAGGATGCTCGAGTTATGCGAAGCGCGTGCAATGATTTATTGACAGACCAAAAAACGAGCACGCACGTCTGCTCAGAGGCGCTGCCAGGATTTTCATGTAGGGGGCACGACCTGCAAGAGTTTAATGTAGGGGACAAGAGCCACAAGTAAGAAAAACTAATAGAGCACATTTACTGTGTTCGTTCTACACAAGCTCGGCGATTGCCCATCGCCTAGAAGTAGGGCAGCATCGTTTCGTCGATGTTGAACTTCGTCGGGAAACGTAGGAGCAGACGCTCAGCTGACGCGCACGCCTCTGGTATTTATGCGTAAAGTGCGACCTAGTTCCGCCGCAATTGCGTATCGCCTCGCTTGTCTGGCCGGCCATAGAGGCGACAAGCACGTGCTTAGTACGTCGTCTCTACAGCTGCAGCCCACTCCGCAGAGCTTTAGCGTTACTGGATAGGTCGAAAAACTCGCCGACCTGTCGATATCACTACCTGGTCGTTCTATGGGGTTCTGGTCGGGCGATTGGCTGCACCGGCATCCGTGTAAGGTTCTTCAACAATTTCTTCAGTGACATCAAATCCTTTGGAGACCATGCCTTTAGTTCGTGTGCTCTCAAAGCCTGAAACTCACTCCTGACTTGCGTCATGATGACCCCTGACGCATTTAAAAAGAAATTAAAAACGCATCAATTTATGACAGCATTTAGTGTGTCCCTGTGATTCATCCTTAATGTGCTTATGCGTGCTGACACTGTACATGCTGCCACTAGCCATACTTGCATGCTGATCCTGTGCATGTCACTCCTAACCATGTTGTTCATGTTGTTTATCAAGCATGATACCACTCACCACTCGATTGTGTTTCCTTTGCAGCAAATTTAAAGCGCCTAGAAAGAGATCGAGTTCTCTAAGGGTGCTTTATCAAGTGTATTATTATTATTATTGACCTATGAACCTGGCTGCAGGGTGATTATGGTCGTTATCTTGATGCCAAACGTAATGCTCACGGAGAAAAGTGTCTAAGCTCTGAAGTCCAGCTTGCTTGACCAACAGTAACTCGAGAAAAGTAGTTTTTCTTTTACTAATCCGGTGTTTTACTATTGCAGTCGCTCACCAAAGCTCGATAAGAACCCGTAGAACATTCGTGGGACGATGTAAATAGGTGGCTACGATGGAGTGTTCGAAATACATGAGCATTTTCATGCAAACAATCTTTCCTGCAATTTCCGCTTCTTGCTTTGCAGGGCTCCACAGCCCTAGTTAAAAAATTTGCCTCTCCTAAAAACTTAAATCGGCAGTGCCGCCCTGCGACACCGGAGCGCTCGTTGAGTACAGAGGCACATGCCTTAGCTGCCGGTCGTCCACGAAAAGGTTGAGTAGGTGGAGTCGCAGTCAAATGGTCAGGCTCGCCTCGTTAGTGCCACTAAAAGTGTGACCTTCAGATTTGAATTTTCCAAAGCCAGTCGGGGCATCTATATACAGGACTAATGCGACTCCGTTAAAATCACTAAAAATTCTAACCGTGGAAGAAAGATCTAAGCTTTAGCTAAACTAGGTGGTGTGTCAGCCCTGCAGTTCCTGTCAGTCGTGGAACTTTTCAGATGTGGCATTTTTGTTTAGTTTCAAAAGCATGACATTGCCGACATTTCCTTAAGTCTTTTGCTGTTGTTGATTTTGACAAAAATCATCCTTACGGTCAGTATCGGTGTTGCGACGCTGAGGGAATTTCTCTGTTGACTGGCTGTTTTTTCTTGTTGTTGCCTGTGACAGTGAAGCATATATTTTATGGATTTTACTCTCTTTTATTCCGGATCCGGATGGTTTTCAAAGTTTAGTGCTTTCTCTCTTGTAGTTACATCTCATTGTTGGTTTTGTGCAAATAAAATTTTATTTTCAAAAATAGCATACATTTTGCCATTCGCATATACATTCATGCGGGATATCTTCGCAGGTCAGCGATCTTTGAAAATGAGCAGTCGCCATTTATGGGACTTGCATATGTACGCGTACATGCAAAATTATAAAGGTTGATGTTTACAAAGTCTTATGCAAAGCCTCTCCCCGATAGATCTTACAGGGCTTCAGCACCTGTTTCGCCACAGCGACGTCTCCTTTGTCACTCAGTATTTTATTGAATAATCAGGCATGTAGCCAGGAATTTTTCATGGAACTCTAAACCGTGACCTGAAGTGGACGCCGCCAGAAGACTTCAGAAGTGCATATAGTCTATACAAAAAAAAAAATTGTACTGGGAGCTTATCAAGCCGAGTGCCAGATGTATACTTTCTTACAAATGCGACAAATTTACTTGAAATAATTGAGTGGTTAAATGTCATGAGGTGTCGTGGATGCAGTTTCTTTATTCTAGTTTATCCCCATTCGTACAGTATTCGCTATAGGCCAGACATACAGCACATTAAAGTATTGAGGGGTGCCGACCGGCACACGACTGCTTCTGTTAGAGTTAACTGACTCTCATATTTTTCAAGCCACTGATATGCTCTCCAATCGCTGACCGCAGCAGTCGCAATGGTCAAAACCAAATCGAAATCCAATTATCACTTAAACAAATATTCACGTCGTCGAGCTGTACACCGTAGTTCTGCTTCTGTGGTTTCGTTTAATTGATGGCACTGCCCCTGATCGTTGTATGAGTAGGTGTGACACCCGAAGTGGCATGCGGTCTATTATTTATTATCTATTATTATTATATTACGGTGCTATTATCGATTGTTTTGACAAACGCGTGAGAGGCATTTTAAAGCCTAGACTTTCAGCCTGGCTGGAGGAAATAAAGGCGATATGATACGATCCCTAGGCCAAAGCAACGTTAGGCGAACGCCGAAGTCAAGCCTATTTTACAGTATGCACGTGGGTTTTAAGAGGTAAATGTTTAGGCAATTCGGCAACTGGACGGCTTCTGAACGGCTTTAGAGCTCAGAACGCAGACATAACAAGGATTATGCCCTATATTTGCATTTTCAGCGGCAGCCCGTAAATCGGGATGTATACATTAGTGGGCTTGAAAGGTACGTTTGCCTCCTGACTCACACATTTTAGGTCGATCCAAGGGTGGGGGGTTAGGACCCTCGATCTCCCTGCCCTATGCTCATGGCCCAATCTCAAGCCCAATCCCATTACAAAGGAGGAACGCTCTAGGTCGCCTCTAAAGATGCACCTTCAGGCTTCGTCAAGTTTGGTAGATCCCCTTGATGGGGATACAACCCTGAGATTGCGAAAGTGAGATACGAGGTATAGGCCTCTTTAGCCGCCGTCCCCCCCCCCCCCGATGCAGTACAGTAGAGTCTCTATCAAAGAAGCGAAAGCCTTCTGTCAAAACAGATCGTGAATCTGCACTCTCAAGGTCAAGCCGCTCGGAATTCATGCTCTTCAGCCACTAAGAAAGCTGGCGCACCCGCAAGCTTCCCAAAGCTTCGAAAGCCGGATATCCGGCTTTCGATAGACCGATTTGTAGACCCTATCTATAAAAGTTCGTGCAGATGGCAGGCAACCTGTACCCATTGGACGACTCCTTCCCAGCATTTGTAAATTGGCCAAAAAAGAGATCTAGTTTTCTTAGGGTGAATGTTGTCAGCCCCTCCCCGTTAGCAACTATGGAATGACCTATCGGGCTTTCAGAGGGAGGCCTCGTGGGGGGTTTCTCGTGGTGGTCACGTGCCTCTTCGTGGCCATCTTTCGATGGGTTTTGCCATCTTGCTACCGAGCTGCCTTGGAGGTGCTGCCCACCTCAGCCTCATTGGTCTTCCGTCTACATAATAGTAATAGCAATAATGGTAATAGTAATAGTAATAGTAATAATAATAATACATTTGTATATTGCCCTCAGAGAACATAATCTCTTTCTAGGCACTTTACATATGTTGTACAGGAAGCATGGTCGTATGGTTAGTGATAGCATGCACATTGTCAACAAGAAAAAACACGGTTAGAGGTGACATGCATAGGGTTAGCATGCAAAGATGATTAGTGGCAGCATGCACAGTTTCAGCACTCACAAGCAACTAGGCCACAACAAATGGCTACGAATATGGCTGCCAGGCTAGGTTTCAAGTCCAAACGGTTTGACCATGTGTCTCCTTTGCTAAAAGAGCTAGGGTGGCTACCGGTTGAGCAAAGGATACAGAGCCAAGTTCTTATGCTGACCCACAAGGCCCGCTACGGCTTGGCTCCTTCGTACCTAGCTGAACTGCTGCACCAGTTTCAGCCTCCTCGTGCCCTCTGGTCCTATATGGACAATAAATGAGCTGTTCCATTCTTCAGCT